>CM039121.1:26776749-27130216 GCA_022036555.1 Microstegium vimineum
GTGACTATGAGATAGTATGACATTTCAATGTAATGGTTGGACACTGTAATATGTTTGGATTAAAATCAGCTGAATTATATGCATGCATTGGAATTCGATTGCCTTTGTGTTGGATTAACATTTGGACCATATATATGTGTGCATTTGGGATTTGGACCGTGTATTTCATGACAGTTTAACCATTTTTTCATGGTGATGTCCCTCTCACGAAATAGTATTTTTCACGTGAGTTTTGATAGCCTCACGAATGACTGTTGACTCATCTCACGAAATACTATTTTCGTGGGAGTTTTGATTACCTCACGAATTAATTTCATGACGGTTGACCCCCTCGCATGAAGTACTATTTTCATGTGAGTTTTCATTATCTCAAGAATTAATTTCATGACGGTTGACTCTCATGTAATATCACCAAAGAAACACCACATCAACTAGCTTTTTCATGGAGGTGACCGTCAGGATCACCCGCCATGAAAATAAATCGTGAGTGTCAACTCTCATGAAAATTGAATTTCTCTGGCTTCAATACCGTGAGTGCTCATGCATGACGGTTGGCTCTCACGAATCATTTTCATGAGGATAAAACCATATTTCGTGACGTTTTTTTTCACTCTCACGAAATCTGAGTTTTCTGTTAGTGACCAGCTAGGAGACCTATGCCCGCGTAGCTGAGCGACGACGACGCCGCTTGCGCACCCCCACGTCCAGTGGCAGATGCAGGGGGGCTGGGGGGCTGCAGCCCCCACCACCCCCCTATGGCCTCATTTCTATACTAGATTTGTATAAAATTTACTCATTTTTCTATAAAATATCTATAAAATTCACTCATTTTTCTATAAAATATCTATAAAATTCACTCATTTTTCCATTAAATCTCTATAAAATTCACCAAAATCTTCCAAAAAAAAATCTTGACATAAACTTAGATAGTAATTATTATTTCTAAATTTTTATTGTCAATCATCATGTTTATTACTTAGCCCCCTTGATCGTATCCTAGATCCGCCACTGCCCACGTTGTCGTTGTCCGGCATTTATTATGAGCAGTATCATATTTTTTTATTTAATTGATGGACAAGCGATTTGAATATAACAAAGATAAATACCTCATTATTATTGGTATAGAGTGGCAAAGATGACCGTACAACAAATTATGCGTCACATTTGTTAGTTAGTAAATAAATTGTTTTACTAATAAAAATTAAAAAATGGCTCCTATATTCGTATAGATATTGCAGAACGTGAACGCCCATATATATAGAGAGAGTGTCCTTGGCAACGAAAGCTAGCTAGTCCAAGTCGTCGTCGGCCGGTGATGACGATCACGGATCACCAGAGCAGCTTGAAGCTTAACTTGCAGCCCATGCTCTTGACGCTGAGGCTGCCCTCGGTGGCGAGCCTGTTGAGCACGAGGTCGCAGCGGACGCTGGGTATGAGCTTGGGCGTGGTGACGGGTCCGACCTTGACCCGCACGGGCACGTCGCCGCGGAACACGAGCGGCAGCTCCCCGTCGGCCTCGTTGACGTGGCGCTTGACTTCCACGACGCCCGTGCCCTGCAGGCGCGCCTCGCTCATGGCGACGCGCACGAGCGCCGCGTCGCCGTGGCCCTGGTAGAAGGCCGGGAGCGCGCCCCGGGAGAGGCGGTAGCCCCGGAACCAGACGGACAGGTCGGAGCCGTCCTCGTAGCGGATGCCGATGGCGCGGTTCGGGTTCTCGAACCGCACGGACGCCTCGAACCGGGCGCGCGCCGTCATGTCGTTGTCCATGCCGAAGGCCGTCACGTTGACCGCGCCGAGTACAGGGGCAGCTTCGGCTCCAGCGCCAGGTACAGCGCGCCGAGGAGCGCCGCGGCGAGGACGCCGGTGAGGACGGCGGCGCAGGCGACGCGGCAGCAGCAGCCTCCGCGCGTCCTCCTCCGCTTCTGTGAGGGCTCGTTGTTCGCCGATGTGGATGTGGAAGGTGACGCCGGCACCGGAAAGTCCTGTCGACCGGCCTCGAGGTCCACCTCCACCTCGTGGGTCGTGTCGAGACGTGTCATTGGCTGTGTTTAGATCCTGAAGATAGGGTGAAAAAAATTCTGTAGCATTTATCACGTCACACTATAGCAATTTTGTTTTTATTTGGTAATAATTATCAAACATTGATTAATTAGACTTAAAATGTTAATCTCGTAAAGTAAAATAAAACTGTGTAATTAGTTTTTTATTTCATTTATATTTAGTACTCCATATATGTGTCGGTATTTTGATGTGACGGAAAATAGGAATTCGATGTAATAGGGATGTGATGGAAAGTTGTGGAAAGTTGAGAATCTAAACACAGCCATTGCCTGATTTTCCTTTTCCAAATTATAAGTCGTCGTCGCACGTGCAGTCAGACGGCAACTCTCTGCATGCAACGGCCGGTCGATCGGCTGAGGCTGACGTACGGACGTACGGTGATACGTACGGGCCGGTACACTAGTAACTACTAGTATAATCACGGCGAGTCGTGGACAAGGAATTGCATGCAGGGGTCCTCATCCTCTGATATTTGTAAGGAAGGTCAGTACCGTGCTCTCAGCACGTACTCATGCCTGAATCGGAAAGGGAAGTGGTTCGATTTCGGTCGATGCGCTCGTGCGTTCGGAGTCGAAATAGGGACTGGCGGGAAGAAAATTGGCCATCGTCTCACTTCTCCGAGAAGGAATCCGAACCAGAATTCACATAAAAGAAAAATCATAACCATGCATCATATAAAGTCCTATGCCTTTTAGCAAATACCAATTTTAATTTTAAAGAGAGTTTCGATTTCCACAAAGTCCTATATCTATGTACTGTAGAACATTCCATCCATCCATTAGTACACTATTGTTTCTTGAACAATAAAACCCAACTCCTTCCAACGGTAAAGCCTCCCACCTCAAGTCAACAATAACATAAACAACTACAATTACAAGGAGGAAAGGTATTTATAGGAAGTAATTATGACTTGTCGACTAAGACCCTGTTTCGTTCCACGTAGATAGCAACTACTTAATCCGTTTGTTTGACTTTTTCAACCCTAAATTTGACCACTCGTCTTATTTATATTTTTGTATAAAATATCATTTCTTTTGGTGTGGCTTAATTATTTAATAAATAGTCTACATGAATGACTTAAATTTGACTATGTTTGCACAAATTTTTTTAAATAAGACGAGTGGTCAAAGTTAAGATCAAAAAAGTCAAACGAATTATAAATTGAAACGAAGGGAGTACTTGATAATAACAATTTTACCTCTAGATAGCAACTATCCTACCATCTAGACCAAATCAGATAATGAGTTAGTATTAGTCAACTAACTATTATTAGAGATAGTGAATCCAAACAGGGTCTAACGATGGCCATTAAAATTTACATCGTGTTTGGATTTAGATAGCATTTGGTTCACGTGGTTTTATAATGTAAATACTAGATCACAAGGAAAACAATTGGGTTACATTTTGAGCACATCTCTGCTGGTTAGGTTTCTTGTGGTGGAACCTATTCACCCGTGTTCAAATCTTCGTTTTGATATGGGTGCTCGTATTTAACGGCACTATTCTTGGGTTTCTTGTGGTGGAACCTACCCATCCGGATTCAAATCTCCGATTTGACATGGGTTCTTGCATTTTCCATCATTTAATTTAACGATGCTATTCTTTTAGTTGTAGGCGAGCGAGACACGTCTGTGATGACTTTATCAATCTCGAAATTTGCTGGTAAAACTCGGTTCTTTGGAGGTGCGCATAAGGATATGGTATGCGTGTGTATATTCATAGGGTTAAGTGTACGCTCGTGTATATGAGTGTGTGCGTCTGTAATTGGGTGTCGCAAAAAAATTATAACTGGGTTTCAAATAAAAATCGGGTTGTTTGGCCGGTCTCCGATACCGTCTAATCACATACCGGCCCATTCAAAATTGATACTGTTGCTCCTCGGCTGTAATCGGATCACGGATAGCCGTTCGAGTCGTCAAAAGAGATTAGATTGGGACTAGGATTTACTCTACCCTAGTAATTGTCAACCTCAATTTCTAATCAGCTAACTGTAAAGTTTATACTTTAGCATCTCCATTGAATGAATAATAAAATTAAAAAAAAAATCAACAAAATGAAAAAAAAACAGTTCATTGAATTTGGTTAAACGATACGAAGACATGATTCATGCACGTCACCCCATGCTCACAACAACAATGAACAAAAATTTTGCGACGTAACAGATCCAACCCAGTACAAGTTAGATTCAATACAAAACATCTAGTATTTGGGCGCCTTTATTTCCTCATTCATTCAACTGGACGAGGGGGCCAACATGCTCTTACAGGGGGATCGAGAACGACTTTTTCAACTTCTCTACCTCCAAATAAGCGTTAGAGTAAGGCAGGAACTCCGAGAAATGGCTTTGCATCATATCGTTGATGGCTGTTGCGAGCTTTGGAATCTCCATGATCTCCTCATTGGTCAGTTTCCGAACAAACCTAGCCGGGCTTCCAGCCCAGAGTTCACCGGTCGGAATCCGCCTTCCTGGGGGCAATACAGAGCCAGCTTCAAGGATTGAGTTGGTCTCAACCAGCGAACCTTCCATGAGGATAGAGTGCTGGCCAATGATGCACTCGGGCTCGATGGTGCAAGAGCGCAGCAGACAGTAGGCACCCACTGTCACATACCGGTCGACGAGTGTCTCAGCTGGAAGCCCTGTAAACAGCACAAATTGGAGATGAGATCAAGTCCAACCTTTCCTAACAGGTTACACACAGAGTATGGACATTATAATACAAGGAGGTGAAAATCTAAATATTCCTTCTCATGATACCTTAGAGCAAGTTGGTTTCCAGTGGTGGAAAGTTTTCACATATGTCCACAAAAAAATTATGCAAACATAGGGGAAATGTAATAAGGAAAAATGGTGTCTGTTGGATAGACCCAATGGTGCCAAGTGAGGACCAAGGCTAAACGAAAATTTTAACTTTGAACAAAACCAAATAGCAACTGTGGGCTTCTTTTATCAAAGTCGGTGCTTATATTCATAACTCGTGCATCATTTCCGGAAAAAAAGCAAGGGATGCAATTAGTGATAATAGATAAATTTAATGAGTCAGTAGGCAAGTTTATAAGCATACAAAGGTTCACCAACGAAGACCATTAATTTAACACTAACATAGATTTCCAATCCATCTAGACTTAAGGTGTATGCCATGTGGCAAGGCTGTGTGCTCAGAGTAAAGGGAAAGCACCACCCAGAAAACACGGTTCACAAATTGATTCAAACAAATGTTTACTAGCGCAGCTTATAATAGAATGCAATCTTATCATGAAAATTTATGAACGAAGCTATGGACCACTCGGAGAGATTACGTATTCTAAAATAAAATACACAAATAGTGATATAAACACATTCAGCAAAAAAGGGCATGAAGTACAACAGACAAGAGAGTTAGATGGTATATTCATGTATAAAAGCACATGTCTAGCAGCCTAGACAAACAGGTTCAGCATTAGAGTTTATTTACATGAACTAAATTCAAAATCCTCAGTCCAGTATGCACATGGTATGTTCATAGGGGCAATCCTTAGCAGTTCATTCTGGAATGCACAAATTTCCTCGGTTACCATGCTCAGAATCTAAGACTTCAACTGACATGATAAAAGCTAAATGTTAAGTCACTGATAACAGCTTAATTTGGTTACTCATGTGAAACTGCAACTAATATCGTTAGCCAAATAAAACTGTGAAGTGTTCCAGATAAGAAGTCAGCAAAATCATATAGAACAATTTATGGAAGACTCTGTTCAACACCATTCAAAACCCTACATGGGCTTACTAATAATATAGCACAAAGGAAGCAGCTATATTAAAAAACAACTTCAATCTGTACTTTGAGTTGCTTGCTGCTTGGTGACCTCATACTGATAAGCAACTAAGAAAAAGTAGATCTGTCAGCCATCTTTATCATCTCACAAACTGGTTTGCAACTAGTTTTACTGCAGAAATTCCAATGAAGTAACCATGGTGACTGCTTCCTAAAGGAAAAATAAGTTATTCTCTAAAGCATCCAAAGATCAAAGGTTTAGGTAGAATTAAAATATTACGATGATCTGTTTTATGGCTGTTCCGGTTAGTGTTTTCCTTCTGGCCTCAGTTTAACTCTTTCCCACTTGATAAAACACTGATCCACACCACATACACCAGCCTTAAGTAACGGAGCCAAAAAAAAACATTGATAAGCCCATTCAGCACGTGCTTCTGTCCCCTACAAGGATCATGCTGAATGTTATTCAATTCTGCCAAGGTAGAGAAAGCAAAGAACACATTTATCAATTTCAGGTACTAAAAAAGTTTATGGCTGAAAGAACTAGACAGTGGTAAACAAAGTTGCAAGAGGAGAAAGTTTTATTTGTTTACTGCGGAATGTTACTGGGTAGACCTCATGAGCAAAAGGTATATTCTGATTTACAAGGAATTGGGAAAAAAAAGTTGGAGAAATTCTTTGGAGATAACCCTGCTGAACCCAACCATGAATCAGTTCTCTGGTAGTGGGGAATGTAGGTTGTGAAGGGAAGAGAGTCGCAGCAACAAGACACTAGAGTGATGGTGGCGCAGGGGATGAAACTAGGGCTTTGTGCCACAGGAAATGGGAGTACAAACCACAGAATGCCAGACAAAATGGACATATCTAATGGCAATGAGGCCTATGTGAAGAGATTGGCAGAACTACGCAAGACAAAATAGCAGTCTTTGAGTGAACCAAAATCTTAAGAAAGAGTAAACAAAACTTCATAGTCGTCTGACATAGCTACCTCTAATTGTAAAGTACACAACTACACATAGCATTACAAGTTCAGGGACCTCCAGCGTAGTACATGGATGCTCCAATAACAGACTAACTAGTGTCTAGTGGATCATCAGTAGTCCAAGAAAATTATTGTGAGGTAGGAGAAGAACTGGTATATTACCCAACCAAATGTACATGGATGCTCCTTGAATGAGTTAATAATAGTAATTTCACATTTTGATATGAGATTGTGAGCGCAACAGAACAGTACAATACATATATTGACAACAACTAAGTGCCCCTCAGAATTCCATGAAACAGCTTGTAAACAAACTCACATGCAACATAGTTAATATAGATCTTTTTTCCATCTATATGAATCAAAGATTAACTTAAGCACGAATAGAGTAATTGGACAGCTCTATCTACAAGAGCATTTTTTACTTGTTAGATAAAGGTACAGACGGTCCAACTTCCCTTAATAGTCTGCTATGCAGTATCCATCCAGTACGAGATGGACCATGGAATGGAGCAAATGTTAATGCCGATTTGCACACAAAATTTGTAACTCAGAAACACAATGGTTCAGTTCAGTCTCAAGCTGCGCATTGCATCACCAAATTACAAGCCACGCCTGATTGCTCACAACACCAACCCAAACGAAAACAATCTCACCGTGTCCTAGATCCCCTAAGAAATTCAGGAAACAGTCTTAAGCCTAGCGACCAGATCTAGCATTTCGAGTTACGAGGGTGACCTGTGGGGGCCGCCCATGCGGCATGAAGGACGCATCGCTCCTGGACGTTGGCGCAGAAGCCGAGCGTGATCTTGTTCAGATCCCCCCGCAGGATGGCACCGCTCCAGACGGAGGCGCCGTCATGGACGGTGACCTGGCCGGCGAGCACGGCCTCGGGGGCGACGTACGCGTCCACGGCCACCTTGGGCATCCACTGTCCCAGCGGCACGAGCTGCCGCTGCCCGCGGTAGTCCCACCGCACCCGATCGGCGCCCACGGCCGCCGCGGCGGCCGAGCTAGGGGGCGGCGGCGGGGCGGATGCTGCGGCGGGGCGGTGGAGGTGGCCGAGAGGAGGCGCCGGAGGGAGGGCGCCGCCGCCGCCGCGGAGGTGGTGGCGCAGCGGGAGAGGCGCGCGAGGGAGGCGGCCGCCATGGTGCTGATGGTCGTCGGAGGTGGAGAGGTGTGGCCGTGCGCGTGGGGGGAGTGGGCGGAGCGTGTGATGGGTTCGTGGGGACGTTCACGACCAGCTAGTGGACCGGAAGTTTGGGCTGGGATGTTATTTGTAAATGGGCCTGCGCAGTGTCATTCTCTTTGCCCAACATTTAGCTGTCTCTACATGTTTGGAGTTTGGTACAGATTAAAAAAAAAGTAATTAACCTCGGGCGCGATAGCGCCGCCACGAGGGAGCCTACTCACGTGTCCTTGGCGTTTTTTTCCCTTAAAAAAAAACTCACCAGCCTCTCTAGTCCCTCCCCATCGGCAAAAAAAAAAACATCCCCATCCTCTCTCCCAATGTAGCGGCGTGAGGGGGGAGCGGCGCCCCCACGGGCAGTGCACCGGTGGCCGCCGCCCCCGCCCCAGCCCCCGCCCCCAGATCTTCTTTCTCCCTCTTCACCCCTGGCGTGGCTGTGCACCGGGTGGCCTGGATCGTGGCCGGCTCCCCGTGCTCCGGTCGAGCAGGCCCCGACGGTCGGCACTCCCTTGGCACGGCACGACACGAGCAGGGTAGGCAGGTGAGCGGCGGAGCAACTCAGGCGGCGGCCACCAACGGCGGTCGTGCCTTCCTTCGCAGGTCTCTCTCTATCTCTATCTCTCGATCCCTCTCTCCCCCGATGTGGTGGCGCGCCGACGTGCCCAGCCTCCTGCGGTGCCTGCAGTTGTGTCCCGACGGCCGCTGTGGCCTCCACTGCACATCCATCTCTCTCCCTCTCTCGATCTAGCATATGCACGGTGGCCGGATTCATCTGCTCTTCGCTCGATCTGAGAAGCGCCTGATCTGAGAAGTACGTTCTCTTCTCGGACCTCCCATTTTTTCCATGTTGCTGTCGTGCTATACATTTAGCAGGTTAACTATTCATCCCCGTGGTCACCGTGGCCATCCATTGCTTGTAGGGTTCTAAGGATTTTTGCCCAGCGTGAGTACCCAGATTTTGGGGTCATCCATCCATTGCTTTTTCATCCTTGTTTTTTTAATGTGTTAATCAGGCGTTTCTCTTGTTTTCCATTAAAAATAAACGAAAAAGGAGGTTTTAGAAGGGACACGCCTTGTATTCGAGCTTGTAGAGGTTTTCTTTTGTGAGGGGTCATGGGCTCTATTTATTTACTAGAGAAGAATACTTTGCGCGCTGTTGTAAGGCAGTAAGGCTTTTTCAGAAATAAAATAAATATATCGTATGTTTGAGTTTGAACTACATGACCTTGCATTGGTTCCGGCCAAAAACTGTCAAGCTCATGCAATAATTATATTTGATCAAATTACAAGATGATGGAACATGTTTTTCAGATGCAATGTGCTCACGTTGGAGAGAAACAAACGACCCATTACATAGTAACAGCCGCGCCATTGCCGCAGCAGCGCCGTCGCCGAGCTCGCCTGCGCAGCACACCGCCGCATTGACCGCCAAAACCCAGCCACAGCTTCGCCTTGCTCCGTTCCATCTTTTGCACCACTCAGTTGCCGCGCTAACCACGCAGGTGAGCCAGACCGAGCACACCGCGGGCGCCATTGACGACCTAAGCTCCGCCGAGCTTTGCGCCGCCGTGGCCAGCCCAATCCAGCGCCTCTCCCTTCCTTCTAGCTTTCGTAGGTGGTAGCCTAGAGGTTGTAGATGTTCGCCGAGGAGTCGGTTGAAGAGATTAGGGTTAGGGTTCGCCGGAACGGGAACTCCGCCGCGTGCACGCGCACGACACCCGCAACGCCGGCGAGGTTTACGTCGGGCTTCTAAGTGTCGCTCGAGTTCGTCTAAGTCGCGTTAGGGTTAGCTGGTTAGTTCGTGGTTAGATAGTCGGAGTTGGTTGAAGCATCCGTGCCTCGCCATCGCCGGAACAGCAGTGTCGCGCCGCCGTGAACTCGCCACCGTGCCGCTGTGCATGTGGCCGAGCTCATCGGAGGGTTTGCCTGGCCCCAATCCGGGCTAGATCGGACCGCTAGGGTTCCGTGTAGGTGTAGCCGCCGCCACTTTGGTCAGTAGAGCCTTGCGCCGGCCAGCGCAAGAACCGCAGCGCCGCCATGCCGCCATGAACGCCGTCGAGCATGCTCCGGTGT
The DNA here is from genome assembly GCA_022036555.1 of Microstegium vimineum. Lineage (NCBI taxonomy): Eukaryota > Viridiplantae > Streptophyta > Magnoliopsida > Poales > Poaceae > Microstegium > Microstegium vimineum. The sequence goes on from CM039121.1 coordinate 26,786,807, forward strand.
GAATGAGGTACAACCAACTACATGGTTCGATGCGGGATGCGAAGGAGAACACGACCGTGGGGTTGGTTTGGCCGGAGACCTCACTGCCGGCGAAGGGACGACGGTAGAACACCTTTGGTGCGTCGGTTCTGTGAGTGAAGGAGCTGACCAGTGGGTCCCGCATGTCATAGGCTCTAAAGTGTTTCTCTATTTTGTCTTTTTTAGTTTTGTTTGCTAACTTTGAAAATTCATAACTAATTCCAGAAAAATGCTAAAAATGTGAAACCAGCTCTGTTAGCTTTATTATGTTTTTCTCTATGCATGAAAAATGTTGTGTATCCTATTGTTACTGTTCTTCTGTGTTGTTTTAATAAAAATGAATAGCATGCTTTATATGCTTAGTTTACCTTGTTTAATTCATAACTGGAGTTTGGTAGATGCTAAAATCATGGTTCTTGTTGTGTTGAGCTTGTCTCAACATGCACTTCCCATGAAAAATGTTAAAGTACCAGTAAACTATAATTTATTTCCATGTTACAGTTCTTTTGATTAAATGCTTGTTTAATTGAATGCAACCTTGTTTAAACTGCTAAGCTAAGTTAAATGTGTTTTCTGTACTTGTTAATTTTTGTGCATGTGTTACTTGCTTAGTATAAGCTAAGAAAAATATGAAATCTGTTGTTTCACACTTTTCAAATTGTTTAAGTATTTAATGCTTAAAGTATGTTTGTTTTCTTATCACCAGCAAAGAACTAATTTTAACCCTATCTTATATATGTTTTCTGCTGTTGGTATGAATACCAAAGTGGTAGCTAATTATGCAACCTTTCTTGTCTGATTTTATCATAATTTTTGGAATGCTGGTTAAAAGCTTTTTATCTATTCTAATTGCTTTCTGGAATCTGTTAAAACAACTTAAACATGTTTTCTTGCTAGATTTGTTTGAGCTACTTATGTGTAGTTTCAGCAGTAGCTATAATAGACTTTGTTGTAAATAACTTGTTAACCTATATGGTGTTAAATTTTTACAGCCATAACCTGTTTAGTTTAACCTGGGTATATTTTACAAGTTTAACTTCAAATCTGTGTTTTCCTGTTTCCTTTTAAACATCTTTGCTTAATGTATCTGTTATACCTTTTTAATGATGGATTTAGCTAGGGAGTTTATGGAATGTTTTGTAGATAATTTTATGAGCTTTCTAGAATGTCCAAGTTTGTAATTTTTGGTTGTGTGTAGCTCTAGCTACACAGTTTTCTTTCAGCGGCTGTTTTAAGTGTGAATGCTATGTTGTGAGTGTTATAAGTAATGTATGCCTTATGTGCTGTTTAATCCTATAGCTTAAGGTTAAAACATGTTTAGTTGCAGGTGTTAGAGATTTGACCGAGGAAGAAAAGCTCTACTACAGGTTGTCAGCTAAGGGTGAGTGTTAATCTCTCTACAACCGAAGAGATTTGCACCTACTCGGTGAACGAAATAAAATGATGCACAATAACATTCATCATGAGCATCCATTCATGTGCATTAGGCATGTCTCATTTCTAATATTATGACTTGTCATATATATTGGATCATCATATATGTATACATGTATCCAGGATCGCCGGAGGGAGTGACATTGCTGGAGTTTGGGGAGATAGAAGGAGGAGTCCCACCGGAGATACAAGCTCTAGAAGAAGGAGAGCAGGGCTCTGACCTTCCTGAGTGCCCAAACCACCGTCCCTCTACCTTCGTGAAAGGCAAGCCCCGGAGCATTATTCACCTCCCTGATTATATTTAAAGTTTTTTATTTACAATACAACCACTTGTTTGTGCATTAAGTTAATAGGAGTTGAGATGAAACCCTTTGCTGCATTACACCTCCTTGTCCACTAAAAAGAACCTCGTAGGCCCAGGATCGAAACCTCTGCTTAGCCATGCTGAAAGGATCAAAATGCCCAAGAGGGGGGGGGGGGTGAATTGGGCTTGTTTTAAATTTCTATAGCAAATATGAAAACCTATCAAATGCCAATCACCCCCTAGTGCCTACCGGTCGTGTGTCCTAGCTAGAAAAGCGGTAGCAGTTCATGGAATTGAAAAACAACCTAAACAATTCTAGTAGCAACGGAAAGAACAAGACGGAATGCAATGCGGAAATGAAAAGAGCTAGGGAAAAAGAATTCTCGTTGACACAACGATATTTTCCCGAGGTATCGAGGTGTCGACACACCCCCTAGTCCTCGTTGGAGAACCTTGCAAGGTATCGCTCCCCCTCTACCCGCGCAAGGGTAGAGTGCTCTCTACGGGCTGATTCTTTGCCAGTCCGGCTCGGTGAATCGCCCACAACCGATCACAGAAGCTTGGAGAAGGGCCGCCAACAATCTTCACGGCGATCACCTTCCTCTGATCACCACCAAACCGTCTAGGTGCTGTCGAACACCAAGAGTAACAAGCACAAGACCTTCACTTGACCATGGCAAGGCTAGGAAGGTGGATGGATGCACACAAGTCACTCCTAATCACTCTAGGAGGGAAGAACAAGATGAACTCTCTCAAATCTCTCCCTCTCTAGGCACTTGGCTCTCCAAGGGTTCTCTTAAGGTGTAACCAGCTGAAACAAAGGCCAAGAGATGTCCTAAGGACGAAGGGGGCAACTATAAATAGTCCCCACCTCCAAAACTAGCCGTTTTCTGCTTTTTCTCTTCTCTATGAAGCCACCGGACTAGTCCGGAGCTAACACCACCAGACCAAGCAGCTTGGTCCGGAGCTCACTCTCTGCTGAGAAACAGACACCGTCGGACCACTTGCCTTAGTCCGACGCACTGGTCCGGAGCCAGGGTGCTCATTGAGTGAAAACACTTTCTCTTCTTCGAACCTCCGGACCACTCTCCTTGGTCCGGAGCCCTGGTCCGACGTGGAGGTCCGGAGCCAGGGAGCTCACTGAGTTGGATCACAGCTCTGCCTGTGAGCGTCGGACCCTCCGTCGGACTAGTTCGGAGCTCACTCCCAGGGTGGGCTTTCACTGACAGAGGCCACCAGACCACTTGCCTATGGTCCGGTGCTCTTCTAGACAGATGGTCCGGAGCTCTGTCTCTGAACTGGCTTCTAAGGCAAGGCTGTCGGACTCCTCTCCTTAGTCCGACACTTCCTTAGCAAACTGGTCCGAAACTCTTTTCTCCCCTTTTCTCAACTCTTATCACTAAGGTTTCTTAAGGGATTTTGCTTCTACCAACTTAAGACATGCCAAGGGATTATAGCAGGGTCTCTAGGACTGGTTGTGACAAGTGTGCATATATCCACTTTCCTAAACTCTCCTAGGTCAAGCTACTAATCTCATACCCCCCTTAATAGTACGGTCAAAGGAAAAACAAAGCCCTAGCTATACTTAGTACCCTTCTCAGCCTTATGGCACTAAGGACTAGCTTAGTCTTCAACTTGTATCATCATCCTTTAAAACTAAAACGATTTCCATCTTGGGGGCATGAATATCCATTAAGCCCATTCAAATTGTATCACTAATGACCTAACACAAATGACTTTCCCTCTGCAAAACACACGTTAGTCATAGTGACCTAGCATTATCGTTAATCGCCTAAACACAAGGGACCATGATTCTTCAATCTCCCCCTTTTAGGTGATTGACGACAATACAAGCTCGAGTAGAGAATAATGAGTGAATTTTGATAAGAGAAAACACGACTTGACATGAGATAGGCATGGGTTAGTGATAAGAAAGACAAAAACATGCCTAACCATTCAAGCCATGATAAGCACAATAGATATGAATTAAGCATAGTATTTGATTTCAAAAGGATATGCTATAGCCAAAAGATCAGAGATTAGCGCGGAAGCAATATAGCACAACCAAGTGACTTGATATATATATATATATATAAAGGTCCACACATGTCACACAACCATCAAGTTTCAAACATCACATACATATCATACAATGCATAAAGACGGTAAACGTGATGCATGATGCGATAGAGTAAATACACATCAAAAGAACGAAGACTACTAACTCCCCCTGAAGCTAGCCCATCTACTCGACTCTCCCTCTCCCCCTTTGGCATCGAAGCACCAAAACTAAGCGCCTAGAGGCGGAGTGGAAGTAGCCGTGGAGCGGTCAAGCACCCTGAACTCTGACAGGTATGTCTCATCATCTGAATCCTCCCCCTGAGTGTTTGTCGCTGGAAGTGGAGCAGTCTGGGGGACAGGAGCTGACGTGCCGGCTATCTCTGCTGTCGAAGACTCTAGAGCTGTAGCTGGGGTAGGAGTAGGAGCAGAATCCGGTGCCACTATCTCTGCTGGAGCCTTTGGAGCTGGAAGCGAAGCGGTCAGGGGAGACATTGGACGAGAGGCTGATGGGCCTGCTAACTCTGCGGCCGAATAGTCTGGAGGTATAGCTAGGGCAGGAGGAGGCGTAAGAGCAACTGCCACTGTCTCTATCGGTGCCTCTGGAGCGGCGAGGTCCGGTTGTTCCTTGAGTACTGACTCTCCTAGAGTCTCAAGAACCGGGGGCTACTCAGGCTGATCATGAGTAGACATAACAACTATGGCATCTGTCACAATAGCAGCGGTAGGTGGAGTCGACACGGCTAGAGCACGACTGTTGTGTGTAGCCTAAGAAGAAGCAACTGAAGAATGGTGCTGACCAGCTGTCGGTGAAACAAGTGCGGCCTTAATCTCTGTTGCTATCTGCGGAACAGTGGGGGACAACTGCCCTGTGATGTCGCTGAACGACGCTGACAAGTCTCTGGCAGTAGCACCCATCGTAGGGGACATCGGCGTGAAACCGGTAGTGAGAGGGGTGAACTGCTGAGTCGGGCCTAGAGTGTCCAACCACTGCGTGACCTGGGTAGCTGGTGACTGGAACGGGGTGGTTAGTCCTGCACCCGGAAGTCCACCGGACTGTATGGCTGGGGTGGGAGTGACGGTCTGTCCGGCTGAACTGGAAGGGGCCACTGAAGGGCCAACTGACTGCTGTGGTGCTGCTATCTGACCAACTGACTGAGATGGCTGAGTCTGACTCATCATCTGGATCTGAGGTGCAGCTGGGAACTCAAGAGGAGGAGCACCAGTCCACTTCATCATATGGGCCATAAAGGCCATGTTCTATTGCTGGATCTGCTAAGACTGGAGCTGCAAGCGCTGGGACTTCAACTGCATGGCAAGCATTTGTCGCTGCATCTCAAGGTGTTGCTCCTTAGACTGTCTTTGCATTTCATCCTGTCTCTGCTGGACCTGGGTGACTGCAGTCACAAGGGAACTCTGTTGCTCATTTAGACGGTCAAGAATCTTCAGCATCATAGTTTCTGTAGCAGAACCAGAACCTCCTGCCTCAGTGTCGTGAGCCTGTGGGGGCATGGTAGGAACAGGCTGAAAGTCAGCGTCAGAGCTGTCAGAAGAAGTATCCTTAGGAATAACATCAGCCCCAGTATCCAAGTCACGGAGCTCCTGCTGCTCAAAACCTCGGATCGAATCATCCTGAGTCTCAACATTATCTTGGTCAGCAGGCGCAGTCCGTTGCCTGACTAGGCGAAGCACACGGTTCCCAAACCGACTGTCAAAAGAAGCTAGTACTCTGTACGATGGGAATGAAGTCGGTGACTGATCAAGCAACGCACGGACTCTGGGATTGGATCCCTCAAGCTCAATAACTAGGATAGAACTGATCCAATGAGCATAAGGAAACTATCGTCGTGCTCTCATCACATCAGCAATCACACCCTCAATCTCTGACACTAGAAAATCAGCTATATCAAACGATGTCTGAGAGACGAGTGCCTGAAGTAAGAACTGCTACATATTTGTCAGACCCTCCTTATACCCTGTGCGAGGCAGCAGTGTACGCCATAGTACATCATTCAGGCGACGAACAGTGGGGCGGAGCTCTGCCGGGGTACAACGAGAACCCTCTATGAAAGGTGGCTTGAAGAGAGGAGCAACCTCCTGAACTATCAAAGTACGGCCACCTCGAGCTCAGCGAGGCACAGAGACTCCTTTGTAGCAATCATAGTGAAGATTGAGCTCTCCGGCTGTCTAGGTGAGGTGTAGTATCTCTCTGAGCCGAGTCACATAGAGCCTGTAACGCTCTCCTCTGAAAGTATACTGAAGAAAGTTGTGCTCCAGATCAATCCAGACTGTAGCATAGAACTCCCTGACCCACCTCTCAATGTAATTCCCGGAACGACCAAGGAGGTCGGTGAGTCCCGGAAGATACGTGAGGAAGGGTCGAATCTCCTCTCCAGCAAGCTCAACTATGCTCTCCAAAGAGCAAACCCTGTGCGGTCGTATCTGAATGCAAGAAAGCTGAGCTGCCCTATAGAAGTCCTCCATGAGAGGTGTGTGCCATCCTGGTGAAGCTCTGGGGTCACGCTGATCCAGGCACCACTTCTCAAGTGTCACAAAGCGAAGCTTCTTTACTTGTTTCGCAGTGAGGTTCCTCAAGTCAAGATGTACTAATTCTGAATTTGCAGTAGGAGCTACTGAGACACTCGAAGGAGCACTATCACCACGTGGTGGAGTAGACTAAATAGTTTGGGAGCGAGTGACACGCCCCCAGGGAAGAGGTGCCAATGGTGTACCAAGAGCTTCTGTGACAAGCTCTTACTCCTCTGCTGGAGTTGCCTCTATCTCGGACTGAGCTGGAGGAGTAGATGGTAGAACCCGCGGAGGGGTGCCGATACGTACTGAACCCCGACGACCACCTCGCTGTGCGCGGTCTGCTGCATCTGCAACTGCTTCGGCCTGCTCGGCCTCTGTCAACTTGCGCTTCTTTTTCTTTTGTTTCTCAACCAGCTGCTTCTTCCCCTTGTCCTTAGAGGGACGCGGAGGGGAGGTGTATCATCACCCGAACCACTGACACAAGCACGAGAACCACGAGCCATCACTGATCAACAAATGAAAGACTGCCCAATTGAGAGGAACCACTGCTCAACCTGACACGAGTAGACCCACTACCACAAGCCAACTGTAAGAAATCACTGCCCACTGATCAAGAACCACTGACCACTGTCAAGACACAACTGCGAGAACCTCGAACAAATCACAAGCACCACGGATCACTGTCAACTGAACAACTGCCTCTGTCACAATCAACTACAAACTGTGAGAATCAACTAATAGAGGGGCCTGCTAGCCACTGGACTGTCACTTATGAGGCTTTGCCTCAATCCATACTGTTGACACAAAAAGCGTCAGGATCTGCGAACACCTCGGGCTTATACCCGAATTCGATATCCAAAGGTGTGCCAGTCGATTTGACCAGTTAATCGATAAGGACGATGACTAGAACAAGATCTGAACGAGACAACGGCGATACGCCTGGATGCCAAGACTCAGACTTGATCAGGATAACTAGAGCAGAGCTGAACAAGACAACAGCGATGCGCCCGGATGTCAAGGCTCAGATTACTCCCAAGCGGAACTTGCAAGGGTTTGACGGAGATCAAGGAGATGCAACCCGTCGAAGCTTGAAGAACTCGTAGATGAACTAAAGCTAATGCAATAAAAGTAGAATTGCTGAAAAGTAGATAAAAAGTAATTGATTTGTTTGATATATGATTGATATTCCTTGTTCCACGACCCCTAGGTACATATTTATACCCCAGCAAAAGGAGTTGTAAACAGTCACGACTCATATCTTTCCTAAACAAATACCTCTATTTCTAAGGAAATAAATGACTCATGCAAGAGTCGGACTCAAACTTCTATAACAATACTGGTATGAGATCACCAGTTTCCTTATGTCTTCTCTTCGATGAAACTTTCCATCGACAGACTCTTCAATCCGCAACCTCCTTCTACTGCCATTGGCAATCCTCTGCTGACGTCAACCGCCACGTCATTCTGTGCCCATCGACATTATCTCCTTATCGGTAATACCTTCCAATCGGCAACTTTCCACCTCCACTGGTAACTTGTCTTTACCAATTAACTCCTATCGACAAAAATTGTTCAGCTTCCATCGGCAACAAACTTATCCCTTTCGCAGCATTCACTCTCATTGGTAACATCGATCGATGACCTTCCGATGCCGATAGAAAACAACTACCGATCAATGCAAGTCTTAGCTCATTTGACACATGCCGAAAAACGGTGTCAACACATACTCGCGAGCTTTGCCCCGAGTTTTAACTGCCACTGCCGCTGCTAGATAGAATAGATAGAAGTATATAAGCATATATATCATCTAGAGATAAGAGCCTGTATGGAAGCAAGCATCTAGATAAGATATAGAATGAAAACTGCCATGGTACCTGAGGTAAGCGAGCGTATCTAATCAAAGCAACTGAAGGGACAAACCACACTCCACAAAAGAGTTCACCAACTACAGATTGCAATAAGTGAATGAATTTAGTGATTTGGATATGAATGAATTAAGGCATGGGATGATCAATAGCTAGTTAAAACGCTAAAACCATGATCAATTGACATACCCTAGAGGTCAATGAAGTGAAGTCAATGACGGTCGAAGATGAAAGCGAATCGACGACGAATTCTCAAACCCTAGGTTTTAGGGAAACCCTAGGGTGGGAACTGATTCTTGGCTGGCAGTGGCAATGTGGATTGGGGTATGAGGCAGGGGGGAGTTTGCAGTGGAGGTGGGGCTTGGTCGGCGGCGAGAGGGACCTCGACGGCAAGGTCTGTGGGCGGCGGCGATGCTGCTGCTGCTGCGCAAGAGGAGAGCAGAGTAGAGCAGGGGAGTGCAGCTGAGCTCTGGGGAGAAGCTCACCGGTGACGAGGGCGATGGGGGTGCAGGAGCGGGCGAGCGGAGACGCTTGGGCGGCGTGATGGTGAGCGGCGGCGCTTTGGCGTGGAGGCGGCGCGGTGTACGGACGACGAAAGAAACTGCCGAATAGATCAACCCGCGAGGGGATAACAGAAATTTTTGAAGCGTCGGACGACTCTGCATGGTCCGGTGGATGGTCCGACGGAGGGGTCCGACGGACTGAGGAGAAAATATGACCAACGCAGAGAGAAACCGACCGTCGGACTAACCGCCGGACTAAGTGAAGTGGTCCAGAGGTCAGTTGACTGAAAGACTTAGCGCTGACCGAGGCACCGGACCTTTGAGGTATGGTCCGGAGGACCGTCAGACGGGTGGTCCAACGGGATTCTGTGGTTGGATGAGATTACGCAGAGAGGGACAGAGCGTCGGACCACATGGCGTCGGACCAAGTAGAGTGGTCCGGAGGGTAGTCTGGTGCTCAATTTGCTTTGAATTTTCCCGTTTTTCTCTCCAATCTTTTCTCTTAGCCAAGTACCAACACAAAAGAGCAAAAAGAAACACTTGTTGGACCTAGCATAAGAACCATCTCTCAAACCCTCAATTTAGAAGTAGTTTGCCATAGGCTAGAATTAGTTTTCATAGGAAAATAGATCAAGAAAACTCCAAAGATCACCATAGGGGCACAATAGGGGTATTAGCTGCAGCTAGGGCTTTGAATACTCCCCCTAAGTGACGATCCTAGAGGATGATCAAGCTTAACCGAAAAGAAACGACGAAGCAACACACATGCATATGCTATGCAATACGGAATTTGAATCTAGGTTGCTTGCAAGTTTAAACCGCGGTTAAGCTTTGTCACATGCTTTGAGGGCGGTTATCTCAACCGTGTTAGCCAAGCCTATGTGCATTACCAAATTAAACATGTTATATTACAAGTGAATGCATGGTTCACACAAACTCATTTTTTAGTGAAGTTTGAGTGATCAAGCACATTCAACTCACTTCTCAACCTACAAAAGGTTGTTTCATCGAGTGGTTTTGTGAAGATATCCGCCAATTGATCTTCGCTCTTAACTCCAACTAGAGTGATGTCTTTCCTAGCCACATGATCTCTAAGAAAGTGATGGCGAATATCAATGTGCTTGGTGCGAGAGTGTTGAACCGGGTTATTGGCAAGCTTTACGACGCTTTCATTATCACACAAAAGTGGAACATCTTTTAAAACAACGCCGTAATCAAGAAATGTTTGGGTCATGTATAAGATTTGTGCACAACTTGCTCCCATGGCAATGTATTCCACCTCAACGGTTGACAATGCCACATTGTTTTGCTTCTTTGAGGACCAAGAAACAAGTGATCTTCCTAGCATGTGGCACCCACCGGAGGTACTCTTCCTATCAACCTTACACCCGACATAATCCGAATCGGAATAGCCAACTAGTTGGAAGGGGGCTCCTTTGGGATACCAAAGACCCATGCTAGGGGTGTGCCTTATGTACCTAAGGTTCTTTTAACCGCACAGAGATGCGACTCTTTAGGGCTTGCTTGAAACCTAGCACACATACACACACTAAACATGATATCCGGCCTAGATGCGGTGAGGTAAAGTAAACTACCGATCATAGAACGATAGAGAGTTTGATCAATTGGTTTACCTCCCTCATCAGGGTCGAGATGTCCATTAGTAGGCATTGGGGTCTTGATTGGCTTGCAATCCTCCATCTTGAACTTCTTAAGTAGATCAAGAGTGTACTTTTCTTGAGAGATGAAGGTCCCTTCTCTCATTTGCTTCACTTGAAAGCCAAGGAAGAAGGTTAGCTCGCCAATCATTGACATCTCGAACTCCTTGGACATCAAGTCACCGAACTCCTTGCAATGGTCTTGGTTTGTTGACCCAAATATAATGTCATCGACATATACTTGGCAAACGAAGATCTCTCCATTAAGCTTCTTGGTGAATAGTGTTGTGTCGACGATCTCGATCTTGAAACCCTTCTTGAGTAGGAAGTCCCTTAGCCTCTCATACCAAGCTGTTGGAGCTTGCTTCAATCCGTAGAGTGCCTTGGACAACCTATACACATGATTAGGCAAGTTTGGGTCTTCAAACCTGAGAGGTTGTGAGACATAGACAAGTTCATTGATGAAACCATTTAAGAAGGCGCTCTTCACATCCATTTGAAAGAGTTTCATTTTGTGATGTGAAGCATACGCCAAAAGGATACGGATGGCTTCAATTCTTGCTACCGGGGCAAAGGTCTCTCCAAAATCAAGTCCTTCTACTTGAGAGAACCCCTTTGCCACCAATCTTGCTTTGTTCCTCACAACCACGCCTTGATCATCTTGCTTGTTCCTAAACACCCACTTGGTGCCAATGATTCTTGCATCCTTTGGCTTCTCTTCAAGTGTCCACACTTGGTTCCGGGTGAAGTTGTTGAGTTCTTCATGCATGGCATTCACCCAATCCGGATCCGCAAGTTCTTCTTCAACACTAGTAGGATCAACAAAGGAACCAAACGAGTGATGTTCAACATAAGATGCAAGTCTAGAGCGAGTCATTACTCCCTTTGATGGACTCCCTATGATTTGATCATGGGGGTGAGCTTGAAGGATAGGTGTTGATCTTCTATTTGTCTCTTGAGGAGGGGGTTGTGGTGCTTCAACATTGCTTGCTTCGACCTCGGCTTGATCTTGAGGGATGTGAGTGTCTTCTTGAGCTTCCCTCACTTGATCTTCATCAACTTCAGGCGTGTGAGGTGGAGAAGGAACTTGATTAGCTTCATCTTCAACTTCTTCCACCTCTTGTGGGTTGATAGAACCAATTGGCATGTTCTTCATTGCCTCCCTCAAGGGTTCATCACCTACATCAATATCCTCAAGCGCTCCTTGGGAGCCATTAGTTTCATCAAACTCCAAGTCATACGTTTCTTCAACTAAGCCAGTGGCTTTGTTAAATACACTGTATGCCTTGGATTTAAGTGAATATCCAACAAGGAAACCGATCTCACACCGCCATTGGAATTTACCCAAGTGTTGGCACTTCTTGTATATGTACACTTTGCAACCAAACACCCGGAAGAATGAAATATCCAGCTTCTTCCCATTGACATGCTCATAGGGGGTCTTCTTTAATAGCCTTTGGACGAAGAGACGGTTTGCCGCATAGCAAGCGGTGTTGATTGCCTCCGCCCAAAACTTCTCCGGAGTGTTGTACTCATCAAGCATAGACCTTGCTAGAGTTATGAGTGTCCGGTTCTTCCTCTCTACAACACCATTTTGTTGTGGAGTATATGTGGAGGATACCTCATGCTTGATCCCCACTTCATCACAATAATCTTCAATCTTTGTGTTCACAAATTCGGTGCCATTGTCACTTCTAATCTTCTTGATCTTCACATCAAATTCATTTTGAGCTCTTGTAGCAAACTTCTTTAATATGCCAGTTGTCTCTCCCTTGTGTTGAAGAAAGAATACCCAAGTGTACCGAGAGTAGTCATCCACTACCACTAAGCAATAGAGATTTCCTCCAAGACTAGCATAGGTGGTAGGGCCAAATAGATCCATATGTAGCAACTCTAGGACTCTTGATGTTGACATGAAAGATTTGGTTGGATGAGTGTTTGCCACTTGCTTGCTGGCTTGACAAGCACTACACAATTTATCCTTCTCAAACACCACATCCTTAATTCCTCTAACCATCTCCTTGACAAGCTTCTTCAAGGTTGACATGCCCACATGTGCTAATCTTCTATGCCATAGTCAACCCAAAGAATTCTTGGAGAATAAACAAGCTTGCAAACTAGCTTCATTTGAGGTGAAGTCCACTAAGTAGAGATTGTTGTGCCTAAACCCTTTGAATATCAAGGATGAATCATCAATCTTGGTCACAACTACCTCATTTGGAGTGAAGAGACATTGGAATCCGAGATCACAAAGTTGACCAACCGATAGCAAATTGAAGCTCAATGATTGTACTAGCAAGACATTGGAAATTGATTGATCTTGGGAGATTGCCACTTTGCCTAAGCCTTGTACTTTGCCCTTTGAATTATCCCCAAAAGTAATCTTGTCTTGATTTGCACAATCCTTATCAAGTGTGGTGAACATCCGGGGGTCGCCGGTCATGTGTTGAGTGCAACCACTATCAATTACCCAATGTCTCCCACCGGTCTTGTAGTTCACCTACACACAAGCAACTTGGAGTTAATCTTGTTGTTTGGGAACCCTCTTAGTGCGGGGCCCCATTGCCTTGTCAACCAACTCCTTAGCAACCCAAAGAACCCTATGCTTGTTCTTCATTGGTGGTCCAAGGAACACCACAAGTGGTCTATCCTTGGAATCTTTGTTGATGACATAGTGAGCATCATGAGCAAATGGCCTAGTGTGCTTGGGCAAGGTCTTGGGAAGTGGAGTCTTGCATTGAAACTTGAAGTGACCAATTTGTCCACATCCAAAGCACCTCTTAGACTTGGGCTTTGGCTTCTCTTTATTGTAGCCATTGTACTTGTTCTTGTAGTAGTTCTTGGCTTCAATCTTGACCTTGGCCTTCATCACTTGATTTTCCTTGAACCCTATACTGGTCTTGTCATTCTTCATGACGGTGTTCATCAAGAGCTCACTTTGAAGGTTGTGACCCTTGGTGAACCTTTCAAGGCCACTTGTAAGCTTGGCTTGTTATTCTTGAGCTTGACAATTTCTTCTCTAAGAGAGTTGATCAAAGTGATAGCATCTTTGTCTTCTTCTTGAGCCGGCTTGATGACAATAGGCTTGTTGGACTTGAGGTAGTGTTGACACAAAAAGCGTCAGGATCTGCGAACACCTCGGGCTTATACCCGAATTTGATGTCCAAAGGTGTGCCAGTTGATTTGACCAGTTAATCGACAAGGACGATAACTAGAACAAGGTTTGAACGAGACAACGGCGATGCGCCCCGGATGTCAAGGTTCAAACTTGATCAAGATAACTAGAGTAGAGCTGAACGAGACGACATCGATGCACCCGGACGTCAAGGCTCAGGTTGCTCAAACACGGAACTTGCAAGGGTGGACGGAGATCGAGGAGATGCAGCCCGTCGAAGCTTGAAGAACTCGTAGATAAGCTAGATCTAATGCAATAAAAGTAGGATTGCTGGAAAAGTAAATAAGAGTAATAGATTGGTTTGATATATGATTGGATATATCTTTTACAGCACCCCTGGGTACCTATTTATACTCTGGCAGAGGGAGTTGTAGATAGATACGACTCAAACCTTCCTAAACAAAAACTCCTATTTTCAAGGAAACAACTGACTCGCGCAGGAGCCGGACTCAAACAATAATAATCTTTTCCTAAACAAACTCTTCTATTTTAAAGGAAATAAATGACTCATGCAAGAGTCGGACTCAAACTTCTATAACAATACTGGTATAAGATCACCAGTTTCCTTATGTCTTCTCTTCGATGAAACTTTCCATTGACATATCCTTCCGATCCGCAACTTCCTTTTAGCGCCATCGGCAACTGTATGCTCACGTTAGCCATGTCATCCTGCACTCACCGGCAACAACTCCTTATCGACAACATTTCACGCATCGATAACTTTCGTCAACCAACCTTCATCGGCAACATCCCTGCATGCTTTATCATTAGCGCCCTAGTTTTATTCTCATCGGCAACCTTGACCGATGACCTTCCGATGCCGATAGAAAACGGCTACCGATCAGAGTGAGTCTTAACCCTTTTGACACACGTTGAAAAACGATGTCAACACATGCCCCCCAATTTCGGAGCGTGAAATATTTCGCGCGCCGAAATTCTCTCTACTGCAATATTTCCCTCCAAGATACCCACACGATTTCCTCGATTACCGCACGCAAAAATCGCAAGTTATCAGCAGAACCCCGCAACTATAGAGAACAGTCACAAATCCAATCTGACAACTCCTCGATTGCTGTGTGAATCCATCACCCAACCTATTCTTCACCCTGAGCTCATACCTTCATTTTCCCTCATCTTCAACCTCGGTGGCGGTTCTGAAGAACACCTCCGGCAACCCAAGCAGCGGCGTCTTCCTCTAGCAGAGCACGAATCGCAAGGACCTCCCTGGCTTCAATGGCGATCAACTTCGATGTCCCCAAAGTAAATTTGCTCCCTTCTCGCTTCATCTTCTGCGAGTTTCTTTTCCGTATCAATTTTGTAATCTTTTTCCCCTTTCTTTCTTTGATTTTTTCCGAAACCTAGGAAATGCGCAACAAGGTAGTGATCCCCATTGAGCAATCCAACTTTCACTGCCTAGGCCCAATGGGAAACGCCGATCCCACCAATCTGATTAACGCAGAGACCAACCGCATTCCTTTCAGATCCAAGTGTTTCAGTCTAGGGTTGTGGAAATATGCTTTCCGCTCATGGCCCAAACCCACCAAGGGGTGGAAGAACTGGTACCTCAGAATGATCAGAACACAACAAGTTTACTGGACAGAGCGCAGTCTAGAACAATGCATTAGGCTTTCTATTGCCGATATGGCAAAGAATGAAAACATGATGATGGTCGCTTCTTATTTCTGGTCCGATACAATGAACGCCTTATTCAGACACGGACCAGCCACTCCCACACTTGCCAATGTGCATATGCTTACTGGCCTCGATGTCTTCACTGTCGATCCTTCCAATCTCTTCCGTAGAAAGCCTAATCATTGGGTAACCACCCGTAACTTCGGCGGTTGGACTGGATACATCCAAGAAAACCAGAAGACTGGATCGGTAGGCCGGAGGGAACATGCCATTTTCCTGAATATGTGGCTGGAAAAGTTCATCTTCTGCGCCAGAACAGTTGGACCTACCACTACATACCTCCTCTTAGCAGAGCTCTTAGCCGATGGATCAAGACTTCCCCTTGGCCGATACCTCCTTGGCTCAGTCTACCACCTCCTTCACCAGGTATCAAGGAAGATATTGTTAGGCGAACCCATCGGCAACCTTGGAGGTCCTTGGTGGTTTATCAACATGTGGCTGAATGCCCATATGCATAAGATCCTCCAGTTTGACCTATTCAGCCAACAATTCCCAAGAGACATATCGGAAGAATATGATTTTGATGATGATGAATCGGCAACCCGTCTCCCACTCAATTTCGGGGAGGCTATGATAGTGCTGCCAGGGACCGATGCCAACGTAGGTCAATTTGGCATGTTCTTCCAGAGATTCTACTGCGGGATCCCGGCTGCAGAGTGGGTTTGGTGGCCCTATATTGACGAACATAACCGATTTCCACTCTCCTTCAACCTCATCGATGGAAATATCCCAGAGAATGAAATAATCATGAAGGCCACCATCATCCCCCGGGCCATTCCAGCCAACATTTTGGAACCGGGAAGAACTCTCCTGCATCTTATGAGTTTTACTATCCCTCGGCAGCAGCCAGACAATTAGCATTCGGCTAATTGCCGATCAAGTTCAACTGCGCTAATGTAATCAAACCAAGAGAAGTCATTTCCAGTGCCATGGACTAGAATAGGATCGTCAATCTTTCTCCCCATGCTGATACATCAAACATTGATTTATCTTCTTGGGCACCAACATCCTTCATCACGGAGTCATACAAATCCTGGTGGCAAGAATGGAAAAATCAACTATTCCCCAAGTCATCGCATTACTATCGGCATTTGATCGACGCCGATCACATCATTCCCGATGATGCAGTAAGTTCTTCATTCTAATGCATCTCTTATTATTTACTTCTACTATCGGCATCTGACCCTCTTTTACTAACAGGCTGATGATCCAATCACTCGAACGAGCAAGAGCGACAAGCACTTCAATCTTCGAATGATGAACCCCATATCAATCATCGGCAACAAGGCTCCTACATTGGCTGCTTTCACCCCTCAAAGGGTACCCAAGGTCACCCTCAAGCCCAGGCTGACAACAACTAGCACCACTACTACTCCATTGGTTGCTGCCGCTGTCTTGGCGCAAGCTTTTGCAGTAAGTTCTTATTTCATTTATACCGATTACAAACCCTCATCGGCAACGTTCACTTTATTTAACTTGCACCAAAAATCCTTTACAGGCAACAGGCTCATCGGCAGCTACTCAAAATGTACAAGCTTCTCTGACTCAGGCTGCTGATGCCCCCCAAGCTTCACAGCAAAAACGCGCCGGCTCACCAACTGCTGCCTCGAAGAAGAAACGCTTGAGGCGAGCCACTCCATTCGTGCCATTAACTCCAGCTGCATCACCAACTCCCGTTGATGCACCAATACCAGAGCCAACATCGGCGTCCATTCCTGAGCAACCATTGGGCAAAACTCCTGACCAGGAAACGATACCATCGCTGCAGGAACCAGCTGCAACAATGGAGACAACATCGGCATCGGTACCAGCACCAACTGAAATCCACGACCAGGGAACAACATCATCGCCACAGGGGTTAGCCACCACGACAGAGGCAGCACCAGCAACAACACCACCAGCACCAACCGTTCCTCCCACGGAGGAAAGTTCATCGGCAACCATTGCCGATCTTCAAGATGATGCCACACCAGCTGCCTTCCCGAGCCCAAAGCAAGAGATCCACTTTAAGATGGTAAGTTGACTCACATTCTATAACACAAAGTTATGATCGGCAAGCTCTAATCTTCTTCTTCTCCAGGCCCAAGATTCTCCAAATAGTTTATTTTCCTTCGCCGTCAATCTCCCTGACGAAGACGGAGAGGAAGAAAGTTCTTCCCTAGCTTTATCGGTAGATGTTAAACTCAAGCTCGAAGCATTGCTATCTTTACTGCAACAAGACACATCTCATCTCCACTGCAGTAAAGATAGCTTTTAAAGATATTCAAGGCCATCTATCTGCCGATATAGAAGAAACACTCTTCCAGGCAGCGTTTCTTGAGAGCAAGCAACTTCAGTATCAAAGGCTCTCTCGCCACATAGCCGATAGAACTGCTCAATCAGAACTTGAAGAGAAAATGCTTCAATTCAAGCAATCTGCCGATGAAAAACACAAGGACATAGGTCGCCTAGAAGCTTTTGGTGTTGAGCTTGATCAAGACATTGCCCATCTATCGGCAAGGAAGAAAAAGCTATTAGCAGAGCTAAAACAAGTTGAAGAAACCTTGATCGTAGCCAATCAACAGAAGATTGAACTTCCAAGTGCCATCCAAGCTTTACAACAAGAAAGAGATGCCGATGCACGTCAAGCCCTCCGGATGAAGAAAAAGATCAAACCAATAGAAGGATCCGCCACCGACGATGCCAAGGAGATAGAAGAAATAGAGCAAATTCGCCTGCGTGCAATATCAGCTATTCAATCCTTGTTGTAATTTCAGTCCAGTGTATCGGCAACTGTAAACTTAACGTCCGATTTTGCTTGTAATATAACATTAGCACGCTTTCTGTCGATGTTCTATCAGCACTTTTACTTTGTATTTCTTCATGCATCTACCCAGATACTAGGATAATACTTCTTTAAATATTTACCGTTGATTGCTCTGGGAAACGCAACCCCTTCGAGGGTTTCCAAAAGATAGGCATTACCAGAAACTGACTGACTTATCCGAAACGGACCTTCCCAATTAGGAGACCATTTTCCAAACTTAGAACTCTTAGTCCCAATCGGTAAAATCAATTTCTATACCAGATCACCATCGGCAAATTCCTTCAACTTTACTTTCTTATCATACCACCTGGCGACCCTCTTCTTGTTTTCTTCAATGCTGATCAAAGCCCTTAACCGATGACTCGCTAGATCTTCTAACTCATCCTTCATAAGAGTACCATAATCATCGGTTGTCAATTGGTCCTGAGAAGATAATCGCCTAGAACCAGTTTTAATTTCCCAAGGCAAGACAACATCATGCCCATAGACCAATTGATATGGCGAAACCTTACTTGCACCATGACAAGCCATCCGATATGACCAAAAAGCTTCATTCAACACTATATGCCACCTCCTTGGGTTTTCTTCAATCTTGCGCTTGATAAGCTTGATAATTCCCTTATTAGTTGCCTCGGCCTGACCATTAGCTTGAGCATAATAAGGAGAATAGTTTAAAACTTTGAACCCCATACCGATCGCAAAATCCTCAAACCCTCCCAACGTAAACATGGTTCCTTGATCAGTCGTAATAGTTTGAGGAATACCAAATCGGTAAATGATATGATCTTTTACAAAATTTATCATATTCGCCGACGTAGCCGTCTTCAAAGGAATTGCTTCAACCCACTTTGTAAAGTAATCGGTAGCGACAAGTATAAACTTATGCCCCTTGCTTGATGGCGGATAAATCTGACCGATGAGATCAATAGCCCATCCTCTAAATGTCCAAGGCTTGATTATAGGATTCATTGCCGATGCAGGTACCCTCTGAACATTACCGAATTTCTGACAATCTTGACATCCCTTGAAGTATTTGAAGCAATCCTCAAGAATTGTCGGCCAGTAATACCCATTCCGTCTAATCATCCACTTCATCTTGAATGCCGATTGATGTGCTCCACATACCCCTTCATGAATCTCACCCATCAACTCTTCTGACTCTTCTTTGGCAAGGCATCTGAGCAAAACTCCATCGATTGTCCGATAATACAATTCATCATCAAGGAGCACATACTTGGTAGCTTGAAACCTTAGACGCCTTTCAACCTTTTTAGACGGATCTCTTAAGTAATTGACAATTTCTTTTCTCCAGTCATCGGTGACCATCACCGATGTCATGACTTCTTGAATTGGTTGATACCCTGAAGCGTTCTATGCTAACTGATTAGCCTCTTCATTATGCAACCTGGGAATATGCTCAAGGCGGTATTCTTTGAATTCTTTTAATAACTGTAAACACCTCTCATGGTGTGCAATTAACACCTCACTTCGGCATTCATATACCCCAATTAATTGATTGATCACCAACATAGAGTAGCCAAAGACTTCGACGGCATCGGCACGCACTTCCCTGAGTAACTCCAACCCTTTTATTAAAGTCTGATACTCAGCCTGATTGTTTGTCGATGTAGCAACAATCGGCAATGAAACTTCATATTTCTGTCCTCGGGGTGAAATTAAGAGAACACTGATACCTGCCCCTTCTTTGCATGTAGACCCATCAAAGAACAAAGTCCAAGGAGCAATCTCTACAAAGCTTATCACATTGCAATGCTGAGTAACAAAATCGGCCATCACCTGACCTTTAACTGCCTTAGCCGATTCATACCTTAGATCAAATTCTGAAAGTGCTAGAATTCATTTGCCGATTCTCCCACTTAATATCGGCATCGACAGCATATACTTAACCACATCATCTTTGCAGATAACAGTGCATTCGGCCGACAATAAATAATGCCTTAATTTTATGCAAGAGAAATATAAGCATAAACATAATCTTTCTATGGCCGAATACCTTGTTTCAACATCTACCAGCCTTCTGCTCAAATAATAAATCGCTCGTTCTTTCCCTTCAAATTCTTGGATTAAGGCTGATCCGATAACACCGTCATCGGCAGACAAATACAACCTGAAAGGCTTCCCGTGTTGAGGTGGAACTAAGACCGGAGGGTTTACTAAATATTTCTTAATCTCTTCCAAGGCTAACTGTTGTTCCTCTTTCCACGTAAACTCTTGATCAGCTTTCAGCTTTAACAATGGGCTAAAAGACTTAATTTTACCAGACAAGTTGGATATGAATCTCCTGATAAAATTAATTTTGCCGATCAAAGATTGCAGCTGAGTCTTATTGGTAGGAGCAACTACTTTGTTTATTGCATCAATAGATTTCCTGCCGATCTCTATACCTCTCTGATGTACCATGAAACCTAGAAATTGACCTGCCGATACTCCAAATGCACACTTATTAGGATTCATCTTTAACCCATGTTTCCTTGTGCATTCTAGGATCCTTCGTAAATCGGCAAGATGCTTCTCAAAATTTCCAGATTTGACCACCACATCATCAATATAGATTTCAACTATCGTGCCGATGTACTTATGAAAAATAAAATTCATTGCTCTCTAGTAAGTAGCACCAGCATTCTACAAGCCAAAAGTCATTACAACCCACTCAAATAAACCGACATGATCTGGACATCTAAAAGCAGTCTTGGATATGTCTTCTTCAGCCATGAATATTTGATTATATCCAGCATTACCATCCATGAAACTAATGATTTGATGTCCAGCAGCAGCATCAACCAGCAGATCGACAACGGGCATCGGATAACCATCCATCGGCGTAGCCTTATTGAGATTCCTGAAATCAATGCAAACACGTAGTTTTCCATTTTTCTTATACACAGGAACCACATTAGAAATCCATTCGGCATATCGGCATTGCCGAATAAATCCAACTTTAATTAACTTTGTAATCTCAGCTTTAATGCCGGGTAAGATAATAGGGTTGCATCGGCGTGCTGGTTGCTGATATGGTTGGAAATTAGACTTAATAGGTAACCGATGTTCAACTATTGATCGGTCCAAACCAGTCATCTCTGTATAATCCCAAGCAAAACAATCTTTGTATTTCTTTAATAAATCACTCAACTGTTGTTTACATCGGGAATCTAACTTAGCACTAATGAAAGTTGGCCTAGGCCTACTGCCATCGCCGATATCTATCTCTAGTAAATCATCGGCGGATGTGAACCCCCGTCGCAGTTTTCCATCATCGGGGAATCGATCCATTAAAACTCCTCTTCAGGACCGACTGCTTGGATCGGTGTAATGCGGTAATCGGCAACTTTGAGGAACTCTGTGTCCCAAGCTTCCCCTGATATGCACCTGGTTTGCTCATAAGTTTCCGATTCTGCCGATGAAACAATTGACGGAGTTTCACTCCGGACGACTTCAATCTTGTCTCCAACCCATTGCACGAGGCTTTGGTGCATTGTAGAAGGAATGCAACAACTAGCATGGATCCAATCCCTTCCAAGGAGCAAGTTGTAGGTGCCTTTGCCACTGATCACGAAAAACGTTGTCGTCAAAGTTTTAGTGCCGATGGTTAATTCAACACATACGGCTCCCATAGCTGGCGACACATTGCCTTAGAAATCTTTAAGTTTCATGTCCATCTTGACTAAGTCTTGGTCACCTTTCCCAAGTTTCCTGAACATGACATATGGCATTATATTGATTGATGCCCTACCATCCACCAGCATCTTCGTCACGGGCTGCCCATCTACTTTACCTTTGATGAACAGAGCTCTTAAGTGCTGCCTTTCATCATCGGCAGGCTTCTCAAAAACAGCTGTCATCGGATCTAACACCAACTATGCCATCTCAGCAGCTTCTTCCTCAGCATCGACAGGTGCCATGAATTCCATCAGCAATATGACGACCATATTGATTTCTGTCGATGGATCCCTATCCTTGCGCTTTGGCCTCCACTGCTTGACTGGAGACTTTTCCCTTGAAGGATTTTCACTCTCATATAAATCTCCTTGGCGTTCGCGCTGAATGCTTCTTTTCTAAGTCTTTGTCAGACCTTTGGGGCACCATTGAGGAAGCTTAGTTTTCCAAACAGGTTGGTACTGTTTTTCACCAAATGTATCGGCACCACGCCTTATGTTTGGATCTCTAGAGAATATCTCCTCATCGGGTACTCTTGCATTGGCCACCTCCTCAAGCTCCTCTTGACCAACACGCCTGCCAAGCCTGTCATGCGCGCTGAGCTTGCCCCCCAATCGATCACGTGTTGATCGTTTTCCTCCGATCGACCTGCTATAGTTTGATGCTCGATCGTCAAAACAAGGTTTCTTTTCTGACCGATCGGCAGGGTAGTACCCATTACATTTAGGGCAATTATCAGCAGTTGGTAGTTTGATGCCTTCTTCCCAGCAATGAACAAAGAAGGGACACCTCCAATGATCTTTATGCCGAAGCCACTCTTGGTGCCTTTCTTCTTCCTGTCGCCGATATTGTTCCTCCTGCGATTGCGGATAATCTTGTTGTGGCCGCCTATGCGTGATCACGACACCATAAGACCTCCCGGCGCTACTGCTATCTTTGGCAACTCTCTTGCCTTTTCTATCATCGGCAAACTTCCTCCTTGTTACTTCATGCGCAGCTATTTGATGTTCAGGGTCTACCGATACGCTTTTCTTGGCAGCTTTCGATGTCAACACCTTAGTCTTTCCACTGGTTTCCACCATGTTATTTGGAAACGGGTGCTGATCGATCTTCATCGGCTTCTGGGCTTTAGAATTTTCAAACTTAATTCGCCCAGATTCGATTTCTGACTGCAACTGCTGCCTAAATACTTTGCAATCATTGGTACTGTGCGAAGTCACATTGTGCCACTTGCAATACCTGATCTTTCTGAGCTCTTCGACCGATGGAATTACCTGGTTAGGCGCCAACTTGATCTACCCTTCTTGAAGCAATAGGTCAAACATCCTATCGGCCTTGGTGATATCAAAGGAGAACCTCTTAGCTTCTTTTTGGTCGAACGGACAAGATACTGGCTTCTTATCTTTCACCCATTCAGCAGCGCCAATACTTAGTTCTTCATCTGACTCAGAACCTTCTTCTTGTCCAATAAAGGACACCTTCTTGTTCCAAGTCTTCCTAGGCTCGAAAGGTTTAACGTCTTGATCGACAATTCTCTGCACAAGATGACTTAAACTTTCAAACTCCTGAGATGCATATTTATCTTTGATATGCGGCAGCAATCCTTGAAAGGCCAAATCTGCCAATTGTCGATCATCAAGCACCAATCTGTAGCACTTATTCTTCACATCTCGCAGCCTTTGGACGAAGTTTTCTACCAATTCGTCATTACGCTGCCTCAGCTTAACCAAATCGGTAATCTTCTTCTCATGTACGCCGACGAAGAAGTATTTATGAAACTGCCTCTCCAAATCGGCCCAAGTGATCACAGAGTTTGGAGGCAGTGAAATGAACCATGTGAATGCTGATCCAGACAATGATGACGAGAACAATCTCACCCTTAGTTCATCTCGGCTAGCTGCTTCTCTGCACTGGATAATGAAGCGGTTGATATGCTCCATCGTGGATGTATCATCTTGGCCAGAAAACTTTGTGAAATTAGGCACCTTGTACCGATTTGGGAGAGAAATTAAGTCATATGCCAGAGGATATGGCGTCCGATAAGAATATGCATTAACCTTGGGTTTAATGCCGAATTGCTCTTTCATCACTTCGGCAATCTTATCGGCCCAATACGCATCTTGTTCTTGCCGACTCATTGGCTGATTGTTGACTGGTGGAGCCGGCTGATGCGCCCCTTCAAGTCTTGGTGGAAGATGATTCGGAGCAGTTGGCATGGGCGCAACACTAGTCATCTGGACATTATGCATTGGCTGACCCACCAATGGATAACTTTGCACACTCACTGGGTTATGCTGTGGCATCATACCCATCGGTTGCAGTACCGATGCTCGACTTTGAGTGTTTGCTGGGCCTCCATAATGATACATTAGCACGCCAGGCTGTTGAACCGGCAGCTGATTGGTCCATCCAGGATTATAAATCATCGGCATGTGACTTACCGATGGCTGATAGCTAACTGGCGCCTGCTGCTCCTATACCTTGGAGTAATCAACAAATTGGTTACCTTGATGTGCTTGTACTCCAGCTTAAGGATTTACCACCATAGGTTGACTCCCAGTTGCTATACTATGTTGCATCGGCATAGAATTTACCGATGGTGGCATTAGAGGTACTTTAGGAATCACCACCTGGAGATCTTCTGATGGCATTTGCACAGTTGGAGAAGACGTGGAGTAATGCATCATAGGGATCACCGGCTGTGATTGCATTGCCGATGCCACGGAGCCCTTCTAAGCTGAACTATCTCCTTGCACCAGACTAGAACCAGCAGATGGATTTGGAGGCATACCATATCCCCACCAGTTGGCGGGAGCTGGATGATTCTGGATAGTAGATCCCGACATTGCCGACGCCACTGGATCTATACTAAGCTTGGTGACACTTTCATGACTTGATCTTGGTGGTGTAGCCACATCGGCAGACGGATCCACAGGAGTGGAAGACGCCATTGGAGCTGCCAATGGGTTTATAGATGCCGATCCAGGTTGATGATACGCTGGACCAACATACTGAGGTGTCTGTCCTTCTTTGAAAGATTGCATAACAATATTGTACACAGTATTGGACAGCACATTGGAGTGGCTAATTAACGCATGATTCAATGCAGAATTAACCATCTCTTGTAATTTACCAGGATTGGCATCGAATGTGACCTGTCGCGGCAACGGCGGATCTTGCTTCTGGATGGCTTCGCCGTTCCTGCTTAGGCTGAAGGACTTCAGATATAATTGCTTGTACTCCTCCATAGCCCACTCCATAGCCTATTTTTGATCATCTTTTAGATCAGCCTCGGAGATTTCGATGACGTTCCTCAGATTGACGTCGGTATGATCACCCATAGCAGATGTATAATTGGTCCCACCGGGTGTTCCAAAAGAGGTGTTGACACAAAAAGCGTTAGGATCTGCGAACACCTCGGGCTTATACCCGAATTTGATGTTCAAAGGTGTGCCAGTCGATTTGACCAGTTAATCGACAAGGACAATAACTAGAACAAGGTCTGAACGAGACAACGACGATGCGCCCGGATGTCAAGGTTCAAACTTGATCAGGATAACTAGAGTAGAGCTGAACGAGACGACAACGATGCGCCCGGACGTCAAGGCTCAGGTTGCTCAAATGCGGAACCTGCAATGGTTGACGGAGATCAAGGAGATGCAGCCCGTCGAAGCTTGAAGAACTCGTAGATAAGCTAGATCTAATGCAATAAAAGTAGGATTCCTGGAAAAGTAAATAAGAGTAATAGATTTGTTTGATATATGATTGGATATATCTTTTACAGCACCCCTGGGTACCTATTTATACTCCGACAGAGGGAGGTGTAGATAGATACAACTCAAACCTTCCTAAACAAAAACTCCTATTTTCAAGGAAACAACTGACTCGCGCAGGAGCCGGACTCAAACAGTAATAATCTTTTCCTAAACAAACTCTTCTATTTTAAAGGAAATAAATGACTCGTGCAAGAGTCGGACTCAAACTTCTATAACAATACTGGTATAAGATCACCAGTTTCCTTATGTCTTCTCTTCGATGAAACTTTCCATCGACATATCCTTCCGATCCACAACTTCCTTTTAGCGCCATCAGCAACTGTATGCTCACGTTAGCCATGTCATCCTGCACTCACCGACAACATCTCCTTATCAGCAACATCCCCCAATTGGCAACATTTCACGCATCGATAACTTTCATCAACCAACCTTCATCGGCAATATCCCTGCATGCTTTATCATTAGCGCCCTAGTTTTATTCTCATCGGCAACCTTGACCGATGACCTTCCGATGCCGATAGAAAACGGCTACCGATCAGAGTGAGTCTTAACCCTTTTGACACACGCTGAAAAACGG
This sequence comes from Microstegium vimineum, assembly GCA_022036555.1. Taxonomy (NCBI): domain Eukaryota; kingdom Viridiplantae; phylum Streptophyta; class Magnoliopsida; order Poales; family Poaceae; genus Microstegium; species Microstegium vimineum. The sequence continues at coordinate 26,812,880 of CM039121.1, forward strand.
TGTCAACAGGTAGATTAGCTCTTCCTTGAGCTTTGAGTTCTCATCCCTCATCTTGACATAGTCATCATACTTGTCGGCTTCTACAACTCTCTTGCCCTTGCACTTAGCACTTTGCTCAAAAGCCAAATCATCAAGCTCGATTTCACAAGAGGTAGCACTTGTACACTTAGCACACGGGTTAGTAGCAACATGTGTAAGATCTTGAGTAAGCAATTCATTTGCTACCACCAACGTGCCATGTTCTTCCTTGAATTTGTTGTAGTCATCTTTTAGCAAGTTATACCTTGTGTGGAGCTCTTGTGTTGACCTCTCAAGCTTATCATGTTTCTCATTAGCTTGCTTAAGAGAGGCTTTGAGCTCCCTAGTGCTAGATGTGAGAGAATTAATCTCAAGCTTCAAATCATCATTAGCACTAGATAAGGTGTCAAGCTTATCATGCAAGTTTTCTTTGATCTCAAGAAGTTTGTCATTTTTACTCTTGTACTTCCTTATGATGCTAGCGTACTTGTTGCAAATTTTAATTAGCTCATCATAGGAAGGTGCTTCTTCATCGTCACTATCATCACTAGAGAGGTCATCACCATCATCCTCTTTTTGTACCTTGTCACCTTTAGCCATGAGGCATACGTGTGTAGAGGATGTGTCCGGCGATGAAGGAGGAGGTGGCGATGGAATAGAAGAACCAATCACCAATGCGGACACCTTCTCTTCTTCACTCTCATCATCGGAGGAGTCACTTGAATCTTCAATGTCAGTGAGCCAATCACCCACAATGTAAGCTTTGTCATCCTTCTTCTTCTTGTGGAAGTTGAAGTTCTTCTTCTTATTGTAAGGCTTGTCTTGTTTCTTGTCATCATCACTTGAATCATCATTGCCGCCCTTGTTCTTCTTGTAGTTCTTGAACTTGTTGTTCTTGAACTTGTATTTCTTCTCTTCGGGGCAAGCATGAGCTAGATGACCAAGAGTGCCGCAATTGTAGCACTTCATTTGGGAGATTGGCTTCCTTGAAGAGATTGTGAAGAATTTCTTCTTCTTTGAGTCAAACTTGACTCCATTCTTGTTTAGCCTCTTCAAAATCTTGGCGGTCTTCTTCACCATAAGAGTGATGTTGTCATCATCATCATCATCACTTGCACTCTCAATGACATATTGAATTTTGCACTTCTCCTTGGAAGATGCCTTGAGAGCTAAGTCCTTCTTCTCCTCCTTCTCTTTCTTCTTGGAGGAAGATGAACTTCCATCATTGATCTTCATGTACATCTCATGAGCATTGATCTTGCCCAAAACTTGTGTTGGGGTAGTTGTGGAGAGATCGCCTTAATGAAGGACCGTGACGATGTGGCTATACTTGTCTATTGGTAAGACACAAAGTATCTTGCGCACCACATCGGCCGGTGTCATTTGAGTAAGCCCGAGGACATTCAACTCTCCTACAAGCACATTCAAGAGAGAATACATTTCATTAGCATTTTCATGAGATAGCATGGTAAAAGTGTGCATCTTAGCAATGATGACGTGATAGCGCTCTTCTCTTTCACATTTGGTGCCCTCGTGTAGAGCACAAATGTATGTCCAAATCTCATGCGTGGTTTTGCAATTCCGCACATGGTTGAACACATCCTTGCAAATGCCACGGAAAAGAATGTTCTTCGCCTTAGCATTGTTCTTCTCAAAGAAGGGATCCTCGGCGAACACCGATCCGCCTATGGTGGCGGCTTTGTGAACGCCGACATCCACGGCCTCGAGGTAGGCCTCCATCCGCACTTTCCAATACGGAAAGTCATCCCCATCAAACATGGGTGGCGGTCCATCCCCATGGGACATCTTGCTCTAGGCGGTGAAGCCTAATTTAGAGCAACCAGGCTCTGATACCAATTGAAAGGATCAAAATGCCCAAGAGGGGGGGGGGTGAATTGGGCTTGTTTTAAATTTCTATAGCAAATATGAAAACCTATCAAATGTCAATCACCCCCTAGTGCCTACCGGTCGTGTGTCCTAGCTAGAAAAGCGGTAGCAGTTCATGGAATTGAAAAACAACCTAAGCAATTCTAGTAGCAACGGAAAGAACAAGACGAAATGTAATGCGAAAATGTAAAGAGCTAGGGAAAAGGAATTTTCGTTGACGCAGCGATGTTTTCCCGAGGTATCGAGGTGTCGACACACCCCCCTAGTCCTCGTTGGAGAACCTCGCAAGGTATCGCTCCCCCTCTACCCGCGCAAGGGTAGAGTGCTCTCTACGGGCTGATTTTTCGCCACTCCGGCTCGGTGAATCGCCCACAACCGATCACAGAAGCTTGGAGAAGGGCCGCCAACAATCTTCACGGCGATCACCTTCCTCCGATCACCACCAAACCGTCTAGGTGCTGTCGAACAGCAAGAGTAACAAGCACAAGACCTTCACTTGACCATGGCAAGGCTAGGAAGGTGGATGGATGCACACAAGTCATTCCTAATCACTCTAGGAGGGAAGAACAAGATGAACTCTCTCAAATCTCTCCCTCTCTAGGCACTTGGCTCTCCAAGGGTTCTCTCAAGGTGTAACCAGCTGAAACAAAGGCCAAGAGACGTCCTAAGGACGAAGGGGGCAACTATAAATAGTCCCCACCTCCAAAACTAGCCGTTTTCTGCTTTTCTCTTCTCTGCGAAGCCACCAGACTAGTCCGGAGCTAACACCACTGGACCAAGCAGCCTGGTCCGGAGCTCACTCTCTGCTGAGAAACAGACACCGTCAGACCACTTGCCTTGGTCCGACGCACTGGTCCGGAGCCAAGGTGCTCACTGAGTGAAAACACTTTCTCTTCTTCGAACCTCCGGACCACTCTTCTTGGTCCGGAGCCCTGGTCCGACGCGCAGGTCCAGAGCCAGGGAGCTCACTGAGTTGGATCACAGCTCTGCCTGTGAGCGTCAGACTACCCGTCGGACCCTCCGTCGGACTAGTCCGGAGCTCACTCCCAGGGTAGGCTTTCACTGACAGAGGCCATCGGACCACTTGCCTATGGTCCGGTGCTCTTCCAGACAGGTGGTCCGGAGCTCTGTCTCTGAACTGGCTTCTAAGGCAAGGCTGTCGGACTCCTCTCCTTAGTCCGACGCTTCCTTAGCAAACTGGTCCGGAATTCTTTTCTCCCCTTTTCTCAACTCTTATCACTAAGGTTTCTTAAGGGATTTTGCTTCTACCAACTTAAGACATACCAAGGGATTATAGCAGGGTCTCTAGGACTGGTTGTGACAAGTGTGCATATATCCACTTTCCTAAACTCTCCTAGGTCAAGCTACTAATCTTATACCCCCCTTAATAGTACGATCAAAGGAAAAACAAAGCCCTAGCTATACTTAGTGCCCTTCTCAGCCTTATGGCACTAAGGACTAGCCTAGTCTTCAACTTGTATCATCATCCTTTAAAACCGAAACGATTTCCATCTTGGGGGCATGAATATCCATTAAGCCCATTCAAATTGTATCACTAATGACCTAACACAAATGACTTTCCCTCTGCAAAACACACGTTAGTCATAGTGACCTAGCATTGTTGTTAATCGCCTAAACACAAGGGACCATGGTTCTTCACATGCTTAGACCGGTAGCGTGGGTGATCTACTATCCCCCACACAGATAGGTTGCTGGTCACGGTTGGCTATAATTGCTATCGTGGAAAATAACCATGTGGAAGTAATAAATCGAGACCGGACGGACAAGGTGTTGTGAGCCACTTGACTTGGAGGTCTTGTGAGTGGGTTCTCTCCGCCTGTGTCGCTAGGCACTGGATCGTGGTTGGACATCTGCCGAGATTGAACGCATGCCTCCTTCATAGCTGGCCGAATAACTCGTTTCGACCGTGAAGCCTAACTCTGTATGTTTGGGTCGGAACCTCCCCCTACTTGGGTCATGAAGACCGCGAGCGGCATACTAGACCGTGGGCAAGTACCCTGATCGTCCTGGCCTGGCACCATGGGCAGGCAATGCTTGATCGACCTGGCTATCTGTGAGTCGCTACTCATGCCTGTACATGGAGAACCGCGGCTACCCGAATTATAATGAAGGTGACCCGTATAGGTGTGTCGACAGGCATACTTGGGTGTGATTGAGGAATAAACCTCCAACTGGATAGGAATTCGATTCGAATCGCGGTCTCTCCCCGTCAGTGAGAAACTTGAAAGATCTTCCTCCCACTGTAGAAATCTGAACTCTAATAAGTAACCAAAAGATGGTTATATGGTTTTGATGTCAAGCACAATATGGTTATTATTGTTTGATAACTCAGTGATTGTTCTAGTACATGTGCTAATGAGATCTAATTAATGTTACTTAATCTGCTGCCAAATGTCGTTTTCTAATGATGAGAATACATGAGTAATTAGGATGCTCTTTTATGCAAAATTATGCTATCTCATGAGATCCACTTAATGAAGCCTTGCATAATCCTTAAAGTGTCTATGGTTATATATATTCTCTCTATCGGGTAAGTCTAGCTGAGTACAATTGAGTACTCAGGGTTTCTTTACCCTTGTTGCAGATGGTATGGTCTATTCTGGCTATTGCCAAGCGTGCCTCTACCCTGCATGTGATGAAGAGTGAAGGCCACGGGCAATGGTGAATTCTGATGTCTCTCCTTGTTGCTTTTGATGGGACTGTACTAAGCTCGGCACTATATTTGTGTTAAAGAGTTTGCAATGGGTTTTGTGAAACCTAAACTTCCGCTACTTTGATTTGAACTCGGTGTTGTAATAACACTTTCTTAAACTCAGTTGTAATATTATTTCGTTTCAAACTTATCATTGTGAATGTGCGATTACTGAATCTAGTGTTCGATCTCGGGTTGTTACTCATTGTGGTTTGAGATCCTTTGAGGTTTCAAGGACTACTAAGCTTATATGGGCTCTAGTGTGACAGTGTCGTCAGAAATGATGATCATTACACTAGTGCTCTTATATGTTGGGCGGTTCCATGACAGACTTCATATAAGGAGCCTTTTAAATTGTGCTCTCACAAAGGATATGTGGAGGATGGAGTCGAAAATGATGGCTTTACCTTGCCCTAGTGGGCCCTATATGGCTTTCTGTGAGAGCATATTCTAAGAAGCTCTACATGTGAAGTTGTTTTGGCAATTTACCAAAATGGGTCTAGATCCACTGATAGAGCTGAAGAAAAAAAACAACTTCACTGGTGAAGTGGAGCTGTACCAAATGGTGAAACAAATATTACATTGCTAAGGAACCTTAATAATGTAGAGCAAGATAATTTGACATCTTAGACAACCATGATGTGGAATGTTGTGGTGCAAGATCAAACTTGTTGTAAGATTTTGCTTTACAAGAGATATAGATTAGAGAATAATTACTTCCCTGTTGAAATTGAGATAACTTTCCAGACGCATGATCAGAACTCATGGTAACACAGAGATGCAGATGACAACATGACCATCCCACCAATTGCATAAGGGTTTTTTGGATTAAGACCATTGCAATTTTTGAAGTTTGGAGAAACATCATTACTATCAGGGGCGGGCCTAGCATGGTTCAAGGGTATTCAGTTGAATACCCAAATTTTTGACAAACAAATTTATACATATAATGCATATACACATATCTATATTGAAAAATAAAAGGAATACAGCAAAAATGAACACATGTACAGCAAATTAGCCCAAAATCACAGCTTCTACTCATTTTTCCTCCGCAACCCAAAGGCCTAATGAGGCCCAACAAGGAATTTGTTCTGTGTTCTCTTTTTTTTTCTGTAAGTTCAAATTCAGTTTCTGTTTCTTGGATTGGCTTCCCAATTTTCTATTCATTGTGTTATGAATAGCATAGCAATTTGTGGTGGGTTTGCCTGAATTTTTTTTCCAAATTACTTAGTCTCCTGGTTAATTTTAGGTCTCAAATATGAAGAGAAAAAAGAATAATACTATAGATTTAAGGAATTTCTTGCAAAGAGCTGCAATTTGCTACATGCCTACATATTGTATAATTAGAATTATGTGGAGTTATATATACCAAATATTAGGATTTGGGAGTTCATGTTATCAAAATAAAATTACACCCTTTCATATTTTGAATACCCAAGGAAAATATTCTGGGCCCGCCACTGATGACTATTTATCTATTTTGAGATGTGCCATTACAATTTTTTATTTTTCAAAAAAATACCACAGAATACGTATAAAGACGACCCAGACCCACCAGCAGTAGTATAAAACGACGTATATTTCACAGCAACCTTTCTCCATTGTCACTGAAGTGTGGGCCCTATCTGTCATCTTCTTCTTCCTCCTCCGGTCATCTTCCCTTGCTGAGCTGCAGCCATCGCCGTTGATGCCGAGCTGCCGCCGCGCTGGCCACACAGTCTAGGCCGCGAGCTCCGTGCGCCGCTGAGGCCACAAGCATGCGGGCTGGTAGCTTCACGCGCCGCCGCGCCTGGGCTGCAAGTTCTGTGCGCCGACCATGATGCGCGCTATGCGCGACGCCCATGTCCCAAGCTCCGCATCGGCCACATGCTTCACTGACCACGTGTGTTCCGCCGCCGGCCGCGAGCTCCACGCTGCCCGTGCGAGCCCGAGCCACGAGCTCTGTGTGCCGGCCGCATGCTCAACCGACCGTACAGTGCGCCCACCGCCGACCAGTCGTCCGCATGCTCCTGCTGCCTACCGTCCGCGTGCTGCTACTGCTTGCCTGCTGGTGCTGGCTTGCTTGCTGCTGCTTGGCCAAATGCAGCTGGTGCTAGTCATGTACGGGGACGGATGCTCCAGAAGTGATGATGAGAGGAAGATGAAGATGACAAGTAGGGTCCACACGTCAGTGACAGAGGAGTGAGGTGCAGTGAAATAAACATCGTCTTATACACTGCAGTTGGGCCCGAGTCGTCTTTATATGTATTCTGTGGTATTTTTGTGGGAAATAAAAAATTATAAAGACACATCTCAAAATAGATGAATAGTAATGGTATTTCTCCAAACTTCAAAAATTGTAATGGTCTCAATCCAAAAAACTCATTGCATAAACCCTACAAAAACAAAAATAAAAGAACACCGGGTTGGATGTCTAGATAGGCGCTCACACTAGCTTTCCCAACAAGAAACAAGATCGACAAGGAATCATAAGATTATGTCATTTGTTAACCCTAACTACCACAACTAGTCAAGGGGTTCACGGTGCAATGGCAAAGGCCATTGGTTGGGAGCTCCCACCCAGGGTTTAAATCCTGGGTGCGACACTTTATTCTGGATTTATTTCAGGATTTTTCGGTGCTTTGCATTAAGTGGTAGGCGACGTTCGGTCCTTCGAAGGTGCTCATAAGGGTAGGGTTGCGTACGTGTGTTCATAGGGGTGAGTGTGTGCGCATGTTGAGCGTCTGCGTTGTACTGTGTAATCTCAAAAAAAACCTAACTACCACAACTAGTCTGAATGAAAAGGTGTTCTCACTACTACTTACCACTCGCAAGGCCACTACACGGATGGATGAGATAAACCATAGCTACCACGACCAGGTTGAATGAAAAAAGAGTCCTCACTACTACTTATCACCAAGAAGGCCACTGCAATGGTGAAAGGATCAAGATGCCCAAGAGGGGGGGGGGGTGAATTGGGCTCTTTTTAATTTCTAAACAAGAATTAAGTCTATAAAGAGCCAATTAACCCCCTAGTGTCTACCGCTTGTGTGTCCTAGCTAGAAAGCGGTAGCAAGTTAATGGAAAGCGAAAACTTCCTATACAATTCTAGTATGAATTGGAAGACAAGTGCGGAAAGTAATGCGGTAATAAGGAGCTAGGGAAAGAGATGCTTGACACGGCGATGTTTTGCCGAGGTATCGAGGAGTCGACACTCCCCCCTAGTCCTCGTTGGAGCACCTCGCAAGGTATAGCTCCCCCTCAATCCCGCGCAAGGGATGAGTGCTCTCTACGGGCTGATTCTTCGCCACTCTGGCTCGGTGAATTGCCCACAACCGATCACAAACGTCGATGGAGAAGGGCCGCCGACAATCCTCCGGCGATCACCTTCCTCCGAGAACCACCGGACCGTCTAGGTGATGTCGATCACCAAGAGTAACAAGCCTCGATCTTCGCTTGACTCACTCAAGCTTCACAACTAGAGGATGCACACTTGAACTCTTGGATGAACTAGAGAGAGGATGGATGGATTTGCGAATCACTCACTCTCTAGGGCTCTTGCTCTCTTCCCAACCTTCTCAACAAACTCAGCAACTCAAATGAGCAAAGGCTTGGTGGGAGAGAAGTGGGAGGGGCTATAAATAGACCCTCTGAAAACTGCCTCGGGCTGGCAACTTAAGTTGGCGACGGACGCTCTGTCGACTAGGCGACGGACGGTCCGTCGCATGCCCCAACGGCTAGTTCTGTTCATAGATTGGGCGACGGACGCTCCGACGCCTAGGCGACGGACGCTCCGACGCCCTGCCCAACGGCTAGTTCTGACACACTCTTCCCAGTGACGGACGCTATGTCACTGGGGCGACGGACGCTCATCCCAGCGTTCGACGCTACACTCTGGCTCGGGCTGAAAACACCCTCTCTGGAAGGTCGACGGACGCTCTTCCAAGCGTCCGACGCCTGGCCGACGGACAGCGTCCGACGGACCCTGAAAATCTTAGACAGAAAACATCTCCACTGGAAGGTCGACGGACGCTGTGGACTCAACCATCCAGCGTCCGACGCCTCTGTCCGACGCGACGGACAGCGTCCGGCGCCCCCGTCAGGAGCGTCTGACGCCCAGAAAACAGTTCTATCAACTTCGTTTTTCGTCGCGATGAATACAGAAGTTGTTCTAGGCTATCTTACGGTCACCATAGGCTTGCTTAGAGCTAAGGAAGTCAAGTGTGCACCACACCTAAGTCATGAAGCTTTCCTAAGTCAAGCTGCTAGTCTCAACCCCTCTTAATAGTACGGTCAAAGATAAAAAGAGAAGCCCTATCTATTTCTAAGTGCCCTTCATCTCCTTATGGCACTTAGCCTATCATTCTAGGGTCTTCATCATGTCTCCTTGAAATCCGAAACGATATCCATCTTGGGGGCTAAGTGATGACCATTCATTCCCATTCTTGATGATCACTATGGCTAAGCTATGCATAGCCTCTACAAAACACACGTTAGCCATAATAATCTCTAATTGTCGTTAATCACCAAAACCAACTAGGGCAATGATTCTTCAATCTCCCCCTTTTTGGTGATTGACAACAATAGAATCTTGAGTATGGATAAGAGTTATGGTTTAGACTTTATGGTGACTTGGAATGGTTGAGCAAGGGTTAGTAAATTTGTAATGAAGCATACTTGCTCACCCAAGCCAAATCACAAATCATGGTACTTATAGATATCAATGTAAAAGAAGTACCTTATGATATTCTCAAAAGAATGTATCGGAGTATAGCACGGAAGCTCAGTTAACGTTTAAGCATAGAGATATATCATGAAACATGAGACAACTCACAAGATATATTAGTGATAACCAAGAGTTTGTCACATGCAACCATATACACATCAACCAACGTATTCATCACATCACACATATAAACAAATGCATAAAAGAGACATGATGAAAGAGTACGGGGAAAATAAGCATACAAGATCCAAATCCCTCCCCCTATCTCTATACTCGACCCTCTCTCCCCCTTTGGCGTCTAGCACCAAAAACTAAGCGTCTGGGGCTGGAGAAGAAGGTGGAGGAGTTGCAGCCTTGTGATCGAGCATGATGAAGTCCTGAAGGTCTGACTCGTCTGACTCATCATCTGCCTCGGCCTCTGCCGGTGTAGGTGCAGCTAGGGTGACCTCTGGAGCTGTTGTTTCAACTAACTCCCCCTGAGGCTCAGCTGGGGCCTCTGACGGTCCTGCCTCTGTAGTAGCGGGCCTGTGAACCCGACGAGTGAATACTCGAGGCGAGGGGACGGTGTCACTGCTAGAGCAACAAGTGACACTGCTGCTGCAACCTCTGCGGGCTAGGTCTGAGCTGGAGAGGAGACTGCCACTGTAACTGCCTCATCTGCTAGTGATATAGCATCTGTCTGAACTGCAGCTGAAGGAGTGGTGACTGTCTACGCTGACTGCTCGGGAGCGATCTCCGACGAGGCAACTGAAGACAAATGGGTGCCCATCGCCGGAGGATCCACTGCAACCGCTGGAGCTGGTGAGACTAACTGAGCTGCTCCTGGGGAGTCTTCTCCTATGATCTCTAGGTAAGAAGCTGATAGATCTCTCGAGGCCTTAGCTATGGTAGTTCCCTGGTTAGGAGTGAATCCTGTCTAAAACTCTCCGGGCGAAGCTAACCAAGAAGACACCTGGGTCCTCGGAGCCTGATACGCGGGAGAAGCTGGTGCCTGGAACAGAGGAGTAGCTGGTGCCTAACTCTGCTGTCCTCCGGATGGTAACGCTGGAGTCGGAACCACAACTACTGGAGGCTGCTGTGGAGGTGAGGTGAACTGCTGCTGCTGTGAGACTCCGGGCAACTGAAACTGAGGAGTGGAAGTCTGCCCGGAGCTAGAGGCCAGAAGACGCTCAAGTAACAACGTCTGTGTCTTCTGTATCTCTGCCTGCTGCAACTGATAGGCTGGGAATTGGCGCTGGAACTCATCCTGCCTAGCCTGTGTCTGTGCCTGAGCTGCCAGCTGCTGCTCTGTGAGCCTCCGTAAGTTGGCAGCCTATCGCCTTTGCTCCTCTGCCTGACGTGACTGCTCCTCCTGCATCCTCGACAGAATAGTAAGCAGCGTAGCCTCTGAGGTGCTAGAGCCTGGAGCTGGAGCTGCTGCGGCTATGCCTGACCCTCCTGCCTCATGGTCATGAGGCATCGGCGCGTATTCGCGCACTGGCTGGTAGTCCTCGTCAGAACTGTCAGAGTCGAGGTCCTCTCTATAGACTGTCTCGGCAGCTGTATCAATCTCAGCATCTAAATCTGCCAGCTCTGCCTGAGCAATCTGCTCAACTGTAGCATCTGTGACCTCTGCTGACTGAGGTGGCACACCGGCCTGCCTAGTGCCTGGTCTGTAAGCTCTACTGGGGCGAGGCAGGTTTCCATGGATCACAAGCTGACTCATCGAGTAAACCGGAAACTCTGTCGCTGACCTCGTAAGAGTGACTCTCATGGCTCCTGAGCGGGTCTTGGCAACTATAAGATAGGAGATCCAGTGAGCAAACTGTAGCTGCCAGTGACCCCTGAACCCAGCGGCTATGATATCCTTAAGCTCGCTCACAATCAAATCCCAGAGGTCGAACTTCTCCTTCCGGACAACATGGGCAAGGAGCCACCGCTGTAGGCGTGTAATCGTGTCCCGAGCTCCAATCCGTGGGAGGATAGTACGCCTGAGTACCTCGTGGAGAATCCGAGCCAGTGGAGTGAGGTCACGTGGTGTACAACTCGAACCCTCAGTGAACGGCTGCTGAAAGCACGGCCTCACGAAATCCGTAGATGGCACTATACCATCGTGAGGTCGGCGAGGGGCCTCCTGATCCCCATAGCAAAGACTGTGGATCCTCGTAGGAGAGGACTCTAGGTGAAAGAGCTCTCTGAAACGTGCTGCTGTAACCCTGAAGTCACGTCCCTGGAATCCAAAGTGTAGGAACTCGTGATCAGGGGAGATCCATAGAGATGCATAAAACTGATATACCCAGTCCTTCTAATATGCCCCTGAGCGTCCCATCAGATCTATCAGACCCTGAATATACTGAAGGTGCTGCAGGATCTCTGGACCACCGATCCCCTCTATATGGGCAGATGGGCACACCCTGTGAGCCCTAAGAGGAGCATCAGTGTCGACGTAACCTCTGTAGAAATCCTCGTGTATCGTGGTGTAGAAGTCTCATCCGGCACGAGGGTCCCTCCGAGGTGGGAACCAGGACTGAAAGTCCACGAAACGGAGTAGCTGGACTTGCTTTGCTGTAAGTGCTCTGACCTGGTGCCTCACTGGGTCTAGGAGCTGAGGTCCTGGAGGACTAGGTGGTGCACCTGAGCCTCTGGATCGGGTAACTCGGCGGCTCATCCACTCACCAATCGAGGAGTGGCCCGCGGCCTCTGGCTGCTCAGTCTCTGGAACGGGCTCTGTCTCCTCTGCCTCTGTAGCCTCGACGGGCTCCGTCTCTAGACGCGTAGGAGACTCACGACGCACTCCACGGCGAGGCGAGAGCCTCAAGCCGGCGCGATGTCCTCCTCGCTCCGCTATCTCAGCGGCCTCTGCCATTGCTAGCGCTGCTGCCGAATCTGGATCCATCAAAGGCCTCTTGCGGTTCCGTGATATAACCTTTTGCTTGCCCTTTCCCCGGTCAGTGGGTGGACGCGGTGGAGGTGGAGGGTCACCACCACTACCGAGAACGGGACCTGCATTCTTCGTTCTTGCCATATCCGGTCTTTGCTAACCAAACCCTGACAACCAAGTCCTCAAAAGTCACACCACAAACTCACTGCCCCAACTGTCACTGAAACCACTGACAATGCACAACCAACTGCAAGAGTGGCACACCGGCCCTGGACTGTCCTCGCGAGGCTTTGCCTCGATCTGTACTCGCGGGCTTTGCCCCGAGTTCACTGTCACTGCTCTGACCCTCTGATTCTCTGATCAATTGACCCTGCTCGTGAGAAATAGATAAGAGTATAACAATAAGCATTTAAGCTAGATAAGAGAGTGACTAGAGAGTGAAAATAAGTAGATAAGAAATAGAGATCGATTTTGCCATTTCATACCTCGAACCCTAACCAAATCAAGAGAAGGGGAAAGATCCTCTGGTCGTCTATCTGCAATCCGCAATCCGCAGTCTAATCAAGGCAATGTAGGATGATGGGGTGGTGAGAGAGAATGGCGAGATGATTTGTAAACTAGATGGTAGGTTCCAGAAGTTGTGTTTCACCTTGATACAAAGCCGAGGTTGATTGATTTTCCAATCAGGGCCTTGGAGGGGAGCTCCACGGCCAAAAGAAGCTCCTTCTCGGCTGGAATTGCGCAGGGGAGTGGCGGCGCTGGGGGAAAACCCAAGCGCGGCGGCGGTGCTGAGACAGGCTCGTGCTCTGCGCGGCGGCTTGGATGGCAGTGTGGAACAACGGCGCAGGGGGAAGACGGCGCTGGGTGGAGGAGCAGCTGGCGGCGTAGGTAGGGATCCGCGGCGGCGCAAGGAGGAATGGCGGCCCAGCGGCGGCGAACAGCGGAGGTTAGGGTTTGACTGCGGCGGAACGGCGAACCGAAAGAACAGAGGAAGAGTCGGGGTTTTTTTAAAAAAATTCGCCGTAAGTTCGCGACGGACGCTCCGACGCGGAGCGACGGACGCTCCGTCGGACTGCTACGGACGCTTGGAGAGCGTCCGACGGCATCGTCTGTCGGGCTTCCAGAACAGATTTGAAACGCCCAATCGCATTGACCGCGACGAAAGCTCCGCAACGGACACTGGGGGGAGCGTCCGTCGCCCTGTAAGTGGGCAACTTTAATCTCCGGACGATCGCGACGGACGCTGAGGCAATTGACACCGAGCGTCCGTCGGCAGCGTCTGACGCCTTTTAAATGGAATTTTTTAAATTTTGTTTTTGCGTCTTTCTTCCAACCAAGTTCCAATCCCAATAAGATCCAAATAACACCTGATTGGACTTGATATGAGAACCATCTCTCAAACACTCATTTTCAAATAGTTTGCCATAGGCTTAATTGTAGTTTTTAGCTCAAAATATTCGAATGGAAGCACCAAGGAGTCATCATATGGCCACAAGAGGGGTACAGAAGTGTCCTGAGCTTGGAATGCTCCCCTAAGTGGACGAACACAGAGGATGCTCAAAAAACTTAACCGAAAAGGAACGGCAAACAACACACATGCATATGCTATGCAATACAAAATTTGAATCTAGGTTGCTTGCAAGTTTAAACCGCGGTTAAGCTTTGTCACACGCTTTGAGGGCGGTTATCTTAACCGCGTTAGCCAAGCCTATGTGCATTACCAAATTAAACATGTTATATTACATATGAATGCATGGTTCACACAAACTCGTCTTTTAGTGAAGTTAGAGTGATCAAGCACATTCAACTCGCTTCTCAACCTACAAAAGGTTGTTTCATCGAGTGGTTTAGTGAAGATATCCGCCAATTGATCTTCGCTCTTAACTCCAACTAGTGTTATGTCTTTCCTAGCCACATGATCTCTAAGAAAGTGATGGCGAATATCTATGTGCTTGGTGCGAGAGTGTTGAACCGGGTTGTTTGCAAGCTTTACGGCGCTTTCATTATCACACAAAAGTGGAACTTCTTTTAAAAACACACCGTAATTAAAGAGTGTTTGGGTCATGTATAAGATTTGTGCACAACTTGCTCCCATGGCAATGTATTCCGCCTCGGCGGTTGACAATGCCACACTATTTTGCTTCTTTGAGGACCAAGAAACAAGTGATCTTCCTAGCATGTGGCACCCACCGGAGGTACTCTTCCTATCAACCTTACACCCGGCGTAATCCGAATCGGAATAGCCAACTAGTTGGAAGGGAGCTCCTTTGGGATACCAAAGACCCATGCTAGGGGTGTGCCTTAAGTACCTAAGGATTCTTTTAACCGCACAAAGATGCGACTCCTTAGGGTTTGCTTGAAACCTAGCACACATACACACACTAAACATGATATCTAGCCTAGATGCGGTGAGGTAAAGTAAACTACCGATCATAGAACGATAGAGAGTTTGGTCAATCGGTTTACCTCCCTCATCGAGATCGAGATGCCCATTAGTAGGCATTGGGGTCTTGATTGGCTTGCAATCCTCCATCTTGAATTTCTTGAGCACATCATAAGTGTACTTCTCTTGAGATATGAAGGTGCCCTCCCTCAATTGCTTCACTTGGAAGCCAAGGAAGAAGGTTAGCTCGCCAATCATCGACATCTCGAACTCCTTGGACATCAATGCACCAAATTCCTTGCTATGACCTTGGTTTGTTGACCCAAATATAATGTCATCGACATATACTTGGCAAACAAAGATCTCTCCATCTAGCACCTTGGTGAAGAGTGTGGTATCCACTTTCCCGATCTTGAAGCCCTTCTTGAGTAGGAAGTCCCTTAGCCTCTCATACCAAGCTCTTGGAGCTTGCTTCAATCCATAGAGTGCCTTGGACAACCTATACACATGATTAGGACAATTTGGGTCTTCAAACCCGGGAGGTTGTGAGACAAAAACAAGTTCATTAATGAAACCATTAAGAAAGGCACTCTTCACATCCATTTGAAAGAGTTTCATTTTATGGTGTGAAGCATATGCCAAAAGGATATGAATGGATTCTAGTCTTGCAACCGGTGCAAAGGTCTCCCCAAAATCCAAGCCGTCAACTTGGGAGAACCCCTTTGCCACCAATCTTGCCTTGTTTCTCACAACCACGCCCTGATCATCTTGCTTGTTCCTAAACACCCACTTGGTGCCAATGATTCTTGCTCCTTTGGGCTTTTCTACTAGTGTCCACACTTCGTTCCGGGTGAAGTTGTTCAACTCTTCGTGCATGGCATTCACCCAATCCGGATCCGCAAGTGCATCCTCCACACTAGAAGGCTCAACAAAGGAAACAAAGGAGTGATGTTCAACATAGGAGGCAAGTTTAGATCGAGTTGTTACCCCCCTTGATGGACTCCCTATGATGAGGTCTTGTGGATGAGCTTGAAGCATAGGTGTAGATCTTCTATTAATCACTT
Organism: Microstegium vimineum; assembly: GCA_022036555.1. Taxonomy (NCBI): domain Eukaryota; kingdom Viridiplantae; phylum Streptophyta; class Magnoliopsida; order Poales; family Poaceae; genus Microstegium; species Microstegium vimineum. The sequence continues at coordinate 26,828,513 of CM039121.1, forward strand.
GGGGAGGAGGTTGTGGTGCATCAACATCACTAGCTTGATCCTCGGCTTGTTCTTGAGGGACGAAGGTATCTTCTTGTGCTTCCCTCCCTTGTTCTTCATCAACTTGAGGCGTATGAGGTGCAGAGGGTTCTTGATTTGAGTCATCTTCATCGTCTTCCACCTCTTGTGGGTTGATTGCACCAACGGGCATATTCTTCATAGCCTCCCTCAAGGGTTTATCACCTACATCATCAAGATTTTCATGCTCTTCTTGAGAGCCATTAGTTTCATCAAACTCCAAGTCATATGTTTCTTCAACTAGGCCGGAGGATTTGTTAAATACTCGATATGCCTTGGATTTAAGAGAATAACCAAGTAAGAAACCAATGTCACATCTCCTTTGGAACTTGCCCAAGTGTTGGCGCTTCTTGTAGATGTACACTTTGCATCCAAACACTCGGAAAAAGGATATATCCGGTTTCTTCCCATTCACAAGCTCATAGGGTATCTTCTTGAGAAGCCTTTGGACAAATAGTCGGTTGGCCGCATAGCATGCGGTGTTGATTGCTTCGGCCCAAAACATCTCGGGGGTGTTGTATTCATCAAGCATTGATCTTGCAAGTGTGATGAGTGTCCGGTTCTTCCTCTCTACTACACCATTTTGTTGAGGAGTATAGGTGGCGGACACTTCATGCTTGATCCCAACTTCATCACAATAATCTTCAATCTTGGTGTTTACAAACTCGGTCCCATTGTCACTTCTTATCTTCTTGATCTTCACATCAAACTCATTTTGGGCTCTAGTTGCAAACTTCTTGAATATTGATTGAGTTTCTCCCTTGTCTTGAAGAAAGAACACCCAAGTGTACTTAGAGTAGTCATCAACTACCACCAAGCAAAAGAGATTGCCACCAAGGCTAGCATAAGTGGTAGGTCCAAATAGATCCATGTGGAGTAGCTCTAGGACTCTTGAGGTTGACATGAAAGCTTTGGTTGGATGAGTGTTTGCCACTTGCTTGCCGGCTTGACATGCACTACAAAGTTTGTCCTTCTCAAACACAACATCCTTCACACCTCTAACCAACTCCTTCTTGACAAGCTTCTTCAAAGTTGACATTCCCACATGTGCCAATCTTCTATGCCATAGCCAACCCAAAGAACTCTTGGAGAATAAACATGTTTTCAAACTAGCTTCATTTGAGGTGAAGTCCACTAGGTAGAGATTGTTGTGTTGAAACCCTTTGAATATCAATGATGAATCTTCAATCTTGGACACAACTACCTCATTTGGAGTGAAGAGATATTGGAAACCAAGATCACATAGTTGTCCCACCGATAGCAAGTTGAAGCTCAAAGATTGTACTAGCAAGACATTTGATATTGATTGATCATTTGAGATTGACACTTTGCCTAAGCCTTTCACTTTGCCCTTCACAATCTTCCTCAAGTGTGGTGAACATCCGGGAGTCACCAGAGATATGTTGAGTGCATCCACTATCAATCACCCAATGACTTCCACTGGTCTTGTAGTTCACCTACACACAAGCAACTTGAAGTTAAGCTTATTGTTTGGGAACCCACACTTGGCGAGGTCCCATAGCCTTGTCCACCAACTCCTTAGTAACCCATAGCACTTTGGGCTTGTTCTTCATCTTAGGACCGAGAAACACAACTTGGGGTCTACCCTTGGAGTCCTTGTTGATGATGAAGTGTGCATCATGAGCGAAAGGACTTATGTGCTTGGGCAAGGTCTTTGGAGGTGGAGTCTTGCATTGGGATTCAAAGTGACCCTCTTGACTACATCCATAGCACTTCTTGGGCTTGGGCTTTGGTGTGTCATAGTTGTTTCTCATGGCCTTGTTCTTGTAGTAGTTCTTGGCTTCTATCTTAACTTTGGCCTTCATGATTTGGTTCTCCTTGAACCCAATGCCGGTCTTGTCGGTCTTCATGATAGTGTTCATCAAGAGCTCACTTTGGAGGCTGTGGCCCTTGGTGAACTTCTCCAATCCACTTGTAAGCTTGATCTTCTCAACCTTGAGCTTTGCATTTTCCTCTTTGAGAGAGTTAATCAAGGTCATTGCATCTTTGTCATTTTGCTTGGCCGACTTGATAGTGAATGGCTTGCTTGCCTTGAGGTTGATTAGCTCTTCCTTGAGCTTGGAGTTCTCTTGCCTCATCTTCACATAATCATCATGCTTTTTGGCCTCAACTACCTTCTTGCCCTTGCACTTAGCATTTTGCTTACTAGCAACTTCATCAAGCAAGTCCTCACAAGAAGTAGCTATATGACACTTAACAACCGGGTTAATAGCAACATGTGTAGCAAGATCATTTGAAAGCAATTCATTAGCTATCACAAGTGTACCATGTTCATTTTTAACTTGGTTGTAGTCATCTTTTAGCAAGTTGTATCTTGTATGGAGCTCTTGTGTTGACCTCTCAAGCTTATCATGTTTCTCATTAGCTTGCTTGAGTGAGGCTTTGAGCTCCCTAGTGCTAGATGAGAGAGTTTTGTTCTCAAGCTTCAAATCATCATTAGCACTAGACAAGTCATCAAGCTTAGCATGCAAGTTGTCGTTGGCTTTCTCTAGTGATTCACTTTTAGCTTTATACTTCCTAATGAGCTTAGTATATTTGTTGCAAATTACAATTAGTTCATCATAGGAAGGAGCCTCAAACTCATCATCACTATCATCACTAGAGCTAGCCTCATCATCACTATCCTCTTTTTGTACCTTTTTGTCACCTTTAGCCATGAGGCATAGGTGTGTAGAGGATGAGCCCGGAGATGATGGAGGGGGTGGCGGTGGAGTAGATGACCCAATCACCAAGGCGGCCACCTTCTCTTCTTCACTTTCATCTCTGGATGAGTCACTTGAGTCTTCAATGTCGGTGAGCCAATCACCAACAATGTAGGCTTTGCCATTCTTCTTCTTCTTGTAGAAGTTGAAGTTCTTCTTCTTTTTGAGTGGCTTGTCATCCTTCTTCTCCTCATCACTTGACTCATCTTTGTTGCCCTTGTTGTACTTGAACTTGTTGTTTGCTTTCTTGTTCTTGTACTTGTCTTTCTTCTCTTCGGGGCAAGCATAAGCCAAGTGTCCAAGTTTGCCACAATTGTAGCAATCCATCTTGGAGAGAGGCTTTCTTGAAGAGCTTGTGAAGAATTTCTTCTTCTTTGAGTCAAACTTGACTCCATTCTTGCTTAGCTTCTTCAACATCTTGGTTGTTTTCTTCACCATGAGAGCGAGGTCATCATCATCCTCATCCTCGCTTGCACTCTCATACATGATTTGCATCTTGTGCTTCTCCGAGGAGGAAGCCTTGAGTGCCAAGTCCTTCTTCTCCTCCTTCTCTTTTTCTTTCTTCTTGGAGGAGGAAGAAGAGCCACCATCACCAATCTTCATGTACATCTCATGAGCATTGATCTTGCCCAAGATTTGTGTTGGTGTAGCGGCGGAGAGATCTCCTTGGTGAAGAACCGTGACGATGTGGTCGTACTTCTCAATGGGCAAGACACAAAGGATCTTGCGTACCACATCGGTCGGTGCCATTTGGTTGAGACCGAGCCCATTCAATTCCTCTACAATAATGTTAAGTCGTGAGTATATTTCATTTGCATTTTCATTGGCATGCATGGAAAAAGAATTAAGCTTAGCCATGACCAAGTGATAGCGTTCCTCACGCTCACTCTTTGTGCCTTCGTGAAGAGCACAAATAGTGGTCCACAACTCAAATGCGTCTTTGGCATTACGCATTCGGTTGAAGACATCCTTGCTAATGCCACGAAAGAGTATGTTCTTCGCCTTGTCATTGTGCTTATCAAAGTTAAGGTCCTCCACGAAGAGAGTGCCTCCCTTAGTGGCGGCTTTGAGCACGCCCACGTCAACGGCCTCTAGATAGGCCTCCATACGAACTTTCCAATAAGGAAAGTCGTCTCCATTGAACATGGGAGGTGGTCCATCTCCATGGGACATCTTTCTCTAGGCGGTGAAGCCTAATTTAGAGCAAACCTTGCTCTAATACCAATTGAAAGGATCAAGATGCCCAAGAAGGTGGGGTGAATTGGGCTCTTTTTAATTTCTAAACAAGAATTAAGTCTATAAAGAGCCAATTAACCCCCTAGTGTCTACCGCTTGTGTGTCCTAGTTAGAAAGCGGTAGCAAGTTAATGGAAAGCGAAAACTTCCTGCACAATTCTAGTATGAATTGGAAGACAAGTGCGGAAAGTAATGCGGTAATAAAGAGCTAGGGAAAGAGATGCTTAACACGGCGATGTTTTGCCGAGGTATCGAGGAGTCGACACTCCCCCCTAGTCCTCGTTGGAGCACCTCGCAAGGTATAGCTCCCCCTCAATCCCGCGCAAGGGATGAGTGCTCTCTACGGGCTGATTCTTCGCCACTCTGGCTCGGTGAATCGCCCACAACCGATCACAAACGTCGATGGAGAAGGGCCGCCGACAATCCTCCGGCGATCACCTTCCTCCGAGCACCACCGGACCGTCTAGGTGATGTCGATCACCAAGAGTAACAAGCCTCGATCTTCGCTTGACTCACTCAAGCTTCACAACTAGAGGATGCACACTTGAACTCTTGGATAAACTAGAGAGAGGATGGATGGATTTGCGAATCACTCTCTCTCTCTAGGGCTCTTGCTCTCTTCCCAACCTTCTCAACAAACTCAGCAACTCAAATGAGTAAAGGCTTGGTGGGAGAGAAGTGGGAGGGGCTATAAATAGACCCTCTGAAAACTGCCTCGGGCTGGCAACTTAAGTTGGCGACGGACGCTCTGTCGACTAGGCGATGGATGGTCCGTCGCATGCCCCAACGGCTAGTTCTGTTCATAGTTTGGGCGACGGACGCTCCGACGCCCTGCCCAACGGCTATTTCTGACACACTGTTCCCAGCAACGGACGCTACGTCACTGGGGCGACGGACGCTCATCCCAGCGTCCGACGCTACACTCTGGCTCGGGCTGAAAACACCCTCTCTGGAAGGTCAACGGACGCTCTTCCAAGCGTCCGACGCCCAGAAAACAGTTCTATCAACTTCGTTTTTCGTCGCGATGAATACGGAAGTTGTTCTAGGCTATTTTACGGTCACCATAGGCTTGCTTAGAGCTAAGGAAGTCAAGTGTGCACCACACCTAAGTCATGAAGCTTTCCTAAGTCAAGCTACTAGTCTCAACCCCTCTTAATAGTACAGTCAAAGATAAAAAGAGAAGCCCTATCTATTTCTAAGTGTCCTTCATCTCCTTATGACACTTAGCCTATCATTCTAGGGTCTTCATCATGTCTCCTTGAAATCCGAAACGATATCCATCTTGGGGGCTAAGTGATGACCATTCATTCTCATTCTTGATGATCACTATGGCTAAGCTACGCATAACCTCTGCAAAACACACGATAGCCATAATAATCTCTAATTATCGTTAATCACCGAAACTAACTAGGACAATGATTCTTCAAAAGGAGATATGGGATAAACCATAATACCACAACTAGGTTGAATGAAAAAAAAGTACTCGCAACTGCTTACCACCAGGAAGGCCGCTGCACAGGAGTGAACAACAAGACCAATGATGATGATGCAGCAAAAGACATGAGGCAGTGGTGGTGGCTCTACGACCTAATGTGGGAAATTTGTGCTTGTAGATGATTGGCTCTTGGTGAGAATTATCAAGGACTCGTTTAGGCCTAGGGTCCAACCAAACATGCTTGTTTATACTCTTGTAGCTTATTACTACTAAGGCTTTATTTTGGTGTTATTGGATTCATCTCAATCCACATGTCTTAGGATAAATTAGAGTGAAATTTAATTTAAGTTCCACTTCAATTTACCTAAACATACTTAGATTGATGTCAGTCTGATTACGTACAACTAAATGTGTCTATGTGGTGTATGGTACGTGACACATCTTAGAAAATCAGGCACCGTACCATTGTTTGATGTAAGTTCCAGCTCATTGGTTATGAATTCAGATCATATATATATATATATATTTATTCAGACCATATATGAGTTACCCAAATAGCGCGAGTAATTTATTATGGTAAAAATTATTCACCTCTTAATATACTACTATTGGTATATAGGCATAGATAGGTCGCAACAGACAAAAATTACGAATCCAGATTTGGTAGAAGTACCTGTCAACAGTAGCGGCGTGGAACGAGTGGCTTTGCCGTATGAAGCAGCAAAATGGGATCCCAGTTTGATAGAAACGGGTCGTAAACCTTTTGGTAAATAACTAAATTGATGTTTAAATAATATTTATGGATTCTGATTATGAAAGAAGTCATTGGATTTTAAAGAGAATTTGAGTTTTTTAAAGAGGCCTTAGAGAGAATTGGAGGAGTTTCTGGACGGAAGATAAGCGTGTTTCAGGCTGCGTTATTCTGTGTTTTTTTTGTTTACAGGACTAAAAATAAGTTTCTGTCACATCGGATATCTAGACACTAATTAGGAGTATTAAATATAGATTATTTATAAAACTAATTTGTCAGTTGAAGACTATTTTACGAAACAAATCTATTGATATAAAATAGTATATAATTTGACAATATGATGTTACAGTAAACATATATTAATGATAGATTAATTAGGCTTAATAGATTGGTCTCGTAAAGTACTACATAGTGCTGTAATTAGTTTTATAATATAAATTATATTTAATTCATTTAATTAGTATTAAACATTCGATGTGATAAAAAACTAAAAATAAGTCAGACAACCCAACACCTCCTAAATTTTCAGTGTTGCGTGTGGCCTCGAGAAGAAGCAGCAGCAGCCAGAGTGATGCCGAGTTTCACGGCGGATCTGTCAGTAGCAGTGTGGCTGTACTAGCACGCAATATGTACTAGTATTTTTAATTTTTATTATGATTTAGGGTCAGTGAGCACACAGTGCCAAAACGGGCAGTGCTAGTAGAGGAGGGCCCGAGGGATATGCACGGATGAACGCACCAACCAACCAAAATATACGGAGGAGAATAAGTAGAATCGAATCGATAACCAGAGTGGTGTTCATTCTGAGCCTTGGACACTCTGCTCAGACTGAATCAAGAGCCCGGACCATCGTCATGTCGTCTGAAATCGATGCACAACGTAACCAAGCAGTAACCAACCAAGACGGAAGAATCAACAGAATAATAGTAGAACACACTGTGGTATCCGGACTGTTGGCCGCAACTAATAACAAGAGGAGACAGCACCAGCAAAAACAAAAAGTAATACTAGTAGTACTTGTAGCTATAAGACTAGTAGTAGTGGTACATGATGAGGATCCAAGCTAGGGGCCGATGAAAGGAAGCGAGGAGACGAAGAAGGGGAAGAGGAGGAGAAGAAGAACCCAGGCAAGAAACCGTCCTGTCTTGGCGAGAGAGATCGAGGCAGGCACCCCACACCGCACACCTAGCTTAGCCGGCGTAGATGTGGACGCCGATGGCGATGAGGAAGATGGTGATGAGCGCGAAGTAGAGGACGGCGTGGACGAGGATGGCGATGCCGCTGGTGTGCATGGTGCCGAAGCCGACGATGCGGCCGTGCGCCGGCAGCTGGAACAGCAGACCCGGCGTGAGCAGCACGAACAGCACCGTGGCGATCACAACGGGGCCCCAGTCAGCCATGGTGGTCGACCGGACGACGACGACGACGACGATGAGCTAAGCTATGGATCGATGATCTGATCTTGCTCTCTGGCTCTCTCTCAAGTGTCTTGAGCAACGTACGAAGGGGAATGAGGAGTAATTAACGGTGTGCACGGCAGGTGAGGAGTGCGGGCGACGTTGCTCTTCTTTGCCGTGTATAATAAGGAAAAAGTAGGAGTCACTCACTACCACTACCACTGCCGCCGAGTGGGCAGGGCAGAGCAAGCGAACGGTCGGCGAGAAGAACCAAGAAAGAAGTGTGAGTGGCTGACCCCAGGGTCCCTAACGGGCAGGGCAGACACGTGAGCGGACGCGCGGCGGGAGGGACGGGCGAAGGGGAGGCAGGAACGGGGCGGACGGCGCGGTTGCACGTGACTCGGGCTCGAGCTACGAACGGGAAGCAGCGATGGGGTGCGCATTTGCTCGGACGGTTATTCGGGCCAGCCGTCCGCGCCCCGTTGCCAGCCGTCCATTCTTCATCTTCTCATTTTTTTAACACCCCGGTGAAAAAAAAGCAAAAAGAAACATTCGTCCGGGAAAAAAAAAGAAACCAAACATCCGAAAAAAGAAAGAAAAAAAGAAAAATCAAACAACCCGCAGTCCAATCTTCTTGTCGGTGTTATGACCCAGGGGATCAAGACCACCAACTAGTAAATTTGTATATTGCGTGCTCCCTCTCCTAGACGTGATGCAAAAAGAACACAACATTTATCCTGGTTCGGACAAATAAGGTCCTACGTCCAGCGGAGGAGGATGAATTGTATTATCTTGCACCAAAGTGCTCGTACAGGGGGTACAAGCTGGTTTACATGGGGGTGCTCAGGATGAGCTAAGGCCTAGGACTAGCAGGGCTACCCTAGGTGGTTGGTGGATTGCTTGAGATGTTGATCAAGCAGGTAAGGAGTGGTGTTACGAGTGTGGGAGGATGTCCGATGATCTGACCTTCCGCTCGGCTTGGAGGTGGAGTTCTGTGTCTCCCTGTGTCCTCTCCCTTCCACTATCCCAGTGTCCCCTTTTATAGACCAAGGGGAGGCACAGGAGTACATGGGTCCTAGACTGTAGCGGCATGGGAGGTGTGTCCATGGCGCAATGCTTGCGGTGAGACGTCGACCGCTGTAGCGGTATGGTCTCCCCGTCCTTCCGGTGTTTCGGGGCATGGCGATAGTAGACTGGACACCGCCGTACAGCATGGCGCAGTACGGTTGGTCTTCTGTAGATGGGTACGAGTCCCACAGTTGACGCGGGACGGACTGGACGGGAGCCATGTCGGAGTGGTTGGAGACGATGGTCGAGGCCAGCGTGACCCTGTCGTATCCCTGAAGACACAGTCGAGGGTTGTCCTGTTCTTGGCTCGAGGGGGTGCCTCTGGATTCCATACCTGCGATGTGGCTACAGCGGCCGCATGGTTGACGGAAGTCCCGGGCATGGGCGGTGAGTTGATGGATTTGACTGCGGTAGTGGGCGTCCATGGCGTTAGGCGGGGGCAGGTAGGCGCACTGGATCCCCTTTACCCCATACCGGGAGCAGGTAAGTCGATCGAGGTCGTTCGATCAACCCCCCGTCCGTCACGGGGGGTCGAGGTTGGGGGTCGTTCTCTCGACCCCCGTCCGTCGGTTGAGGTCGAGGCGGAGGGTTATCCCTCCTACTGTTTTTCCAGTAATGGGCCGGTGAGGGAGGCCTTTGCGTGATGGGCCTTCCTTCATTGACTTGAACAGCTAATCTGATCCTGCCTTAAAAATGGTTGCTATGCTGAGCTTTAGATTATCACACGTTTAGGGTACACCTTACCTTTGTACCCGACAGTAGCCCCCGAGCCTCTATGCGGATAAGGAAAATCTGCATAGAGGTTTTTACTGATGATCTGCAGGGTTAGTATGAGGTCTGATTCTCCGCAGGGTGCGCGCGAGCGCACCCCGCGGGGTTAGCCCCCGATGCCCTAGAGGAGTGATTAAGAACTCCTCTGGGGGCTTTGACGTGTGATCTATCGAGGGGAGTTAGGATTAACTGGAGTCATAGCGCCCTATCGAACGGTCAATTATGTTCGCCAGGCTACGAGCGTTTCACTTCCTTGGGAAGGGGGTGCTCGAGGGCGGCGTGTCGAAACCCTTTCGAGGGCCACCCTTCGCTCCCTCGAGCGTTAAACTACAGTCATAGTACCCTATCGAGGGGTCAACTTCGTCTACCAAGTTACGAGTGTTTTCAACCCTCTTTCGTCGAGGGGTGCCGTGCGTAGTCTAGCCCTCGAGCCTCGTGTGGCTGGGCTTTCACCACCTCCTAGCGTCCTTCTCACGGATCCTTGCGCTCAGATTGTGGTCGAAGAGCATCGTGCTATCCTCGTTAGGACGAGCCTCGAAGTCCTCTGTGAGCTGGTAATGGGTAGAAATCCAAGTGAGAACTCGTGCCCCGTTCGATAGGGGTCGATAGAAGCCCTGAGGCGTTCTCATTAAGCAAGACCGCGTGGATTACCTAGGTGCCAACTCCGTTCGATGGGAGTTGGTGGCTCGATGCCTCCCATCGTAGGGATCCTTGGGTATTCCCTGGTTATGCCTTGGATATCTCCCGGGGGGCCTCGAGAGTTCGTTCTTGAGCTAGGGGCTCGCGTCGGCCCCCCCTGGGTCATCCCTGACTCGAGTACTTGAGGGCGGCTGTCGAAACCCTTTCGTGGGGCCAACCTTCACCCCCTCGAGATTTGGGGGTGGACCGGGGTCCATAACCCTGGGTCCTCCCTGACCTCAGGTACTCGAGGGCGGCTGTCGAACCCTGTTTGAGGGCCAGCCTTCGCTCCCTCGAGATTTTGACGGACGGGTCGACGTCCGTTGCTTACCTCCAAAGATAACGCCCACTGTTGCACGTTGTCCGCCGTAGGCATGCCTTTTTAGGAGATGTTTGTTCGACTGCGGCCGTAGCAGGCGTAGGGTGCGGCATGGAGTGCGGTGCGGAACCTGATGACGCGACGGGTGCGCCTTATTTTATGGAATACGAGGGGGCTGTAGGTAGGCGCATTAAATGCGGAGACTTACTTACCTTATCGTCGGATCCACCTGTTGGGCTTCTAGTTATAAATATTGAGGGTGGGGAGTCAGCTCCCTCACGCTCGCCATTGCCTTCACTGCCTCCTTCTTCTCGCCATTGCCTTCGTCGCCCACCGAGATGGATCTCTGCGCGCGCGAGTAGGGAGAGGAGAGATCAGGAACATACCTTCCATCCCCGCATCCGAGCGCATCCGCTTCCCTGCTCCCATGGCTAGCTACAGCTTGCGCGAACCTGACACCTGGCTCCCATCGTCGGCGACCACGGGGCGCTTGGGAGATTTGGTGGAGAGCGGCCTCCTCCGGCCTGTCACCCCCGTGGACCGGTCGAAGTAGATAGCGCCGCCGAAGGAGGACGCTGAGCCCAACCCGCCGGAGGGTTACGTGGTCAGCTTCGAAGCTTTCCACCGGGCGGGGCTGGGATCCCCCCAACCGTCTTCTACGCGGGATCCTCCACCACTACGGCGTGGAGCTCCAACACCTCAACCCCAACGGCGTCTGCCACGCGACGGTCTTCACCGTCGTGTGCGAAGGATACCTGGGGATGTAGCCGCATTGGGAGTTGTGGCTCCACCTGTTCGAGGCGAGCTTGTTCCACGCTTCGGTCGGGAGCGGTAGCCGCAGGATGGTCAGGGTTGGGTGCTGCAGCATCTCCCTCAAGAGGGCGGAGTACTGGATCCCGGCCAAGCTCACGTCGAGTCACTCAAGATGGCACTCCGGGTGGTTCTATCTGAGAAACGACGACGGCCTGTTCCCCGCCTACACCGGGAGGACAATCGACTCGAGGCCCGACCACTGGAGGTACGGCGTCGAGCAGAAGAAGCAGAAGCGTCTCGACCACCTGCTTGGCGCGATTGCCCGTCTGAAGAAGGCAGGGCTTACGGCGGCCATCGTGGTGTCGGCGTTTCATTAGCGGCGAGTCGTGCCGTTGATGGCTCGCCCGCTGCGTCTCGACAAGATGCACCCGGGGGTGGATCTCACGGGGTGTCGTCTCGTGGGGGACGAGCTGCCCCTCGAGAGTGTGGTCCGTCGGGTGCGTTCCTCCTTCGCCGGCGCGTTCGAGGAGGAGAACGTCTCCAGCGTCCCCATGGTGCCGAATAAGGGCCACGTCCAGCTGGTACGACATCTCTTTCTCTGTTGATGTCCTCTTGTCCATCTCGTTTGTCTCCTTTGCCTGCCTCCTAACCGCCTTGTGTTCCTCAGGGGAACGTCGTCTTTCGGAAGTCGCTGCCACCGGTGAAGGAGGAGCGGAACGACTCCCAGGTGAGGCGCCTTCAGGCCGAGCAGGATAAGAAGGACAAGGACAAGACCAAGAAGGATAAGGGCAAAAAGGCCCGAGATAAGGAGGAGCATGAACGACACCGGGCACGGCAGAGGCGGGCCAACCTTCCCGAGGAGGAGTCCCCCTCGCAAGAGGATGAGGATGAGGGGTCGAGCAGCGACGAGGTTGTTAAAGATGATGTCGTGATGTGACGGTATCGGGTTAGGCCTATCGCTTTTGACCTGATGGGTATCGTCCTTATGCAGGAAGAGGAGCCGGATCAGGAGGAGGAGGCCGAGCCGCAGCGAGGGCTCGAGGAAGAAAGAGCGGTGCCCAAGCGTCAGGGGGCGGCCGCTAGTATTGGAGGAGGAGAGGGGTCGACGTCGAGGTCGACCCCAACTGTCGGAATTGAGTCGCGGGACGAGCGCCCCGTGGCTCTTCAAGGTGAAGTGCCACGGCAGACGCATAGCCGTTCGTCGCGGTCCCCGTCGAGGGGTCGGTCGAGCATGCCCCCGGCGCCTACTCAGTCGAGCGCACGGGCATCAGGCCCGTCGACCCAGGAGGAGACCAGGACGGTGGCAACGAAGACGTCGTTGGCCCCTGCCAAGGATACGGTGCCGGGAGCAGCCTCAACCCCTGTCGCGGCCAGCGCTGGCGGGAGAAGTGGCTCCTGATGTGCCTCGCAGAAGCTCCCGAGCGGCTCGAGGTCCACTGGTCGGACCCCCGTGACTCCGTTGGGGTAAGTTGCTTCCTTGTCGATTCCAAGTATTTTTCGTTGGTTATGACTTGTGCTTACCGTCGCATATGAGTTCCTTTTTCAGGGTGAAGCGCTTGTTGGAGGACGCGACCCCCACCCCGGCCAAGAGGCTGAAGGCGGAGGCCGCTACCAAGATGGCCGTCGAGGCCAGTCCTGCCGCCTCGTCCCCTTCGACCCTCGCCCCAGCTGCGGCGTGGGTGGCCAAGGCATGGGAGGCAATAGAGCGCGGGCAGGCGCAGTCTGCCGCGGAGCAAACTCGAGCGGAGGAAGAGGCGGGTCGACCCATCGCATCGGCAGGGTCCGCCGGAGTGGCGGTCGAGGCCGTGCTCACCACCCCGTCGGAGGGGGGCGTGCCAGCAGCCTCGGAAGGCGTGGAGCCGGCGTCGACGACGGCCGTGGTTGAGGGGGTTGAGCCCCAAGCCTCCGTAGAGATGGAGGTGGTCGACTGGACCTCCGCTGGCGATGAAGAGACGTTGGAGCTCCCGACGCTGATGCGGTGGCCCGAGAACCTTGCGTCGTGGGAGGCACGTCAGCGGCGCGAGCGCGAGGAGAAGGCGCGGCAAGAGGAGGGAGCGATTGTCGCTGCGCCGAAGGTGCCGCCGTCGGTGGAGTGCCTCATCAAGGGGGCCTCGGCGTCGCCCGCGGCGGGGACGGTGACGACGACGGAGCTGGCGGAGATAGTGGTGGGGACGACCCCTCGGCAGGAGCCGAAGGGGACCGTCGTGGCACTGCAAGGAAGCAGCGCGGCGGACGTGACGATGTCCGAGGTGGCTGCTCGGCATGTCGTCTAGGTCGGGCAGCCGTCTGCTCGAGGTGCTCCGCCCCCTGGCTCGGTCGTGGTGGAGGAAGGAGATGTGCTTCCAGGTTGTGGCGAGTCCACCGTGCTGGAGGCTAACATGAGTTTCCTCTACCGCCCAGGGCTATTCCCGCGGTGGGGGTCCGCTCCACCTCCAAGTGATGACTCGGAGGCGTCGATGGCGGCCCTCCAAGACCACTTCGAGGAGAAGGTCGCCCGGCTCGAGGGGACGACCAACTTCCCCAACCTATCCGAGTGGGTGATGTCCCACGGAGGTACCCTCGAGATGGGTCAGGGCATCATGGACGAGGTGAGGAGGAGGGTCGACCGCTCCAGCGATCTCTGGGGGCAGGAGGTGCTCGAGCTGCCCGACCCCAGAGATCTAGGGCGCAGATTCTTTAAGCTCGATGACCAAGCCGAGCTCGGGGAATGGGAGCACATGGAGGAGTTCCGGGCGTGGCTCGACCACGCGATGCGCGTGGCCGTGCGAGTCGCGTCCAAAGACTTGTACAAAGGAATAAACGTAAGTTTCGTCCTTTGCCTTTCGATTTACCTTGGTTATTTTGTTGTCGTTTGTTGTGACCTTCCTTTTTATCCTTGGTAGATGCTGAGGGCGAGGCCGCACGACAAGTCCGAGTTCATCCTGCGGACACAGGAGCAATGGTGCTAGCTCCCGTTCTCCGTGCTTCGCTAGAGAAGGCGGAGGCCGAGGCCACCTAGGAGAAGGTCGAGGTGGCGGCCGCGCAGGAGAGGGCCAAGGCCGCCCAGGAGGAGGCCTCCCGGGCGCAGTCGAGGGCCGAGGCCGCCCTTAAGGAGGTTGTCGAGGTCGGGCAGCAGCAGGACGGTGCCCGGGAGGCCCGGCATAAGGTAGAGGAGGAGTCCACCCAGCTGAGGGAGGAACTAGCTCGAGAGGCGGAGCGTGTCCGGCAGCTCGAGGCCGACCTGAAGCAGGCGGCTGCCGACCGCACCTCCCTCGAGGGGCGGGTCCGGGAACTCCAGGCGGATGTTCACACCATCTCCCGCGACCGTGACGCGCTGGGTGTCGCGGAGGAGAAGGCTCGAGCCCAGATCGCCGCTCTGGGGGAGGTGGCGGCTAACCAGAAGAGGGCCCTCGATAGTACTGGCAAGATCATCGAGGACCTCCAGGCTAAAAACAGCGACCAAGCTATAGAGCTTGTTGACGTCCGCCACCAACTTCAGAAGGCTGAGCAGGACTATGTCACCCTCCTCGGGGCGGAGACGAGCCTGAACGAGAGGCTTGGGGACGCCATATCCTCCTTTTGCGACGACATGGGTGTCGAGCCGGAGCTGCCGGTTGCGGGAGACGTGCGTGGAGATTCCCTCTTGCGTCGGCTCTTTGCTGCGACTCATGGAGTGACGGAGCAGGTCCGTGCTACCCTTCACATAGGCGTGAAGCGGGCGCTCGCGGTCGTCCGCTCGGGGTACTCCTACGACCTCGACGTCGTTGCCAGCGAGATGCCATGAGCTGATCGACGCCGCAAAGGTGCCCGACAGTGAGTTGGCGAAGCTGTTCGAGGCTGAGGTGCTTCCCTCGCCGGACGGCGATGGCGATGAGTAGTTGAGGCCTGTGAGCCAAATCTGGACAAGAAGGTCCATGTAATAGATTAGGTTTTGTGACAATATGATGTCGAGCCCCTGGGGGCTTCCTAACTTTAATGCATTTTATTCGAGATGCATCTGGGTGTTTTTATTTCTCGAGCTGTCTCTATTTCTCTTTGCCTGAGTTGTTGCTTATGGACTAAGTATTCGACGCACGCTCGTATCCCTGGAGGGGGGAGCGAGTGGGGGTACCATAGCCCTGAGGCGTAGGAGAGTCCCCGGCTCGACGACCCTCGACCCTTAGGGAGTTCGAGGCGTTTTTTACTTAGCCATGAAGCGTACTCGGGGCAAAGGTTTATAGAGAACTTAGGAGGGGGGTCCCCCCCTGTCAGCCCCCGAGGGAGGCTTGACTTTGCAGGAGCAGAGTCGAGGCTACCTCAGAGTCATGAACGAATCGTGAAATGTATTTCGAGAACATTTTATTCATTCATGATGCGACAAATGTACATAATGCGAAAAATGTACGAGGCCTCGAGGCCTTAGGGGTAGAAGCGACGTAGCTGTTCGATGTTCCATGCGTTGGTGAGGATCTCGCCCTTGTCGTTCTTCAGCTTGTAAGTCCCTGGTTTTAGCACCTCTGCCATGATGAAGGGTCCTTCCCAAGGTGGTGTCAGCTTGTGACACCCCTTGTTTCTTTGTCGACGGCGCAATACGAGGTCGCCGACTTCGAGGTCCCTTTTGCGTATGTGCTTGTTGTGGTAGCGCCGCATCGTCTACTAGTACTTTGTCGACTTGAAGAGGGCCACGTCCCGGGCTTCCTCGAGCTGGTCGAGGGAGTCCTCTCGGGCTGCTACGTTGACTTGCTCGTTGTAGGCTTTTAGTCGAGGGGACCCATACTTGAGGTCAGTGGGGAGGACGGCCTCGGACCCATAGACCAAGAAGAACGGGGAGAACCCCGTGGCTCGACCTGGTGTCGTTCTGAGACTCCATAGGACAGAGGGCAGCTCATCGACCCATCTCTTGCTGTGTTTGTTTAGACGGTCAAAGATCCTTGGCTTGATGCCCTGCAAAACCATACCATTGGCGCGCTCGACCTGGCCGTTAGTTCGAGGGTAGGTGACTGCAGACCAGTTCAACTTGATGTTGTGGTGGTCAAAGAAGTCCAAGAACTTTTGGCCAGTGAACTGCGTGCCGTTGTCGGTGATGATGGTATTGGGGACCCCGAAGCGGTGGACGATGTCGGTGAAGAACAACATAGCTTGTCGAGATTGAATGTTGGCGATGGGCCGAGCTTCGATCCATTTCGAGAACTTGTCTATGGCCATGAGGAGGTGGGTGTGGCCACCTTTGGTTTTCTTTAGGGGGGCGACCATGTCGATCCCCCATACTGCGAATGGCCAAGTTATGGGTATCATCTAAAGAGCTTGGGCGGGGAGGTGGATCTGCCTGGCGTAGAATTGGCATCCCTTGCAAGATCGAACAAGTTTGGTAGCATCGGCGACGGCTGTCGGCCAGTAGAAGCCTTGTCGAAAGGCGTTTCCTACCAGCGTTCTTGATGCCGCGTGGTGGCCGCAAGCCCCCCGAGTGTAGGTCCTTCAGTAGTTCCCTACCCTCCTCGAGGGAGAGGCAACGTTGAAGTACACCGGTAGGGTTGCGTCAATACAGCTCGCGGCCATCCCCATACAAGACGTAGGTTTTGGCGCGTCGGGCTATGCGTCGGGCTTTGGTGCGGTCCTCTGGGAGCTCGCACCGTATCAGATACTCAAGGTAGGGTGTGCGCCAATCCGTCGAGGGGGTTGGTGTTGCGGTTGTTTCGTCGATCTCCATGACCTCTCCTCCGTTCGAGGGAGGATCGGTCGAGGAGGAAGGGTCGGCCCCTTACTTGAGGGTGGGAGCCCCCGAGCCTAGGTCGACGGACGGCTTGTGAAGGTCCCTCGAGAAGACGTCGAGAGGGACTATACCTCAAGTGGATGCGGTTTTGGCTAGCTCGTCGGTAGCTTCGTTGTACCGGCGGGCGACGTGGTTGAGCTCGAGGCCGTAGAATTTGTCCTCGAGCTTTCGGACCTCCTTGCAGTAGGCTTCCATCTTGGGTTTGTGGCAGCTCAAGACCTTCATCATCTGGTCGATCACAAGCTGCGAGTCCCCTTGAACGTCGAGGCGTCGAACCCCAAGCTTGATGGCGATGCGCAGACCGTTGACGAGGGCCTCGTACTCAGCTACGTTGTTGGAGGCGGGGAAGTGGAGGCGGATGACGTAGCACATGTGAACCCCTGAGGGAGATATGAACAGCAATCCGGCGTCTGCCCCCGTTTTCATCAGCGATCCGTCGAAGTACATGGTCCAGAGCTCGGTCTAAACTTGCGCCGGGGGTAGTTGGGTGTCGGTCCATTCTGCAATGAAATCTGCCAATACCTGCGACTTGATGGACTTCCAAGGAGTGTAGGAGAGAGTTTCCCCCATGAGCTCGACCGACCCTTTGGCGATTCTCCCAGACGCCTCTCGGTTCTAGATTATCTCCCCGAGGGGGAAAGACGAGACCACAGTAACCGGGTGGCCCAGGAAATAGTGCTTGAGCTTCTGCCGAGTGAGGACGATGGCGTACAACAGCTTCTGAATGTGGGGGTATCTCACTTTTGTTTCTGAAAGCACCTCGCTTATGAAGTAGACGGGCCTCTAAACCAGCAGGGCATGTCCCTCTTCTGCCCTCTCGACCACTATGGCAGCGCTGACTACCTGGGTAGTTGCTGCAACATAGAGCAAGAGGGGCTCGGCTGGGCTTGGGGGCACCAAGATAGGTGGCGAGGTGAGTAAGGATTTGAGCTTGGAGAGCGACTCCTCGGCCTCGACGGTCCATGTGAAGTGTTCTATTTTCTTTAGGAGACGGTAAAGGGGTAGTGCCTTCTCTCCGAGCCGTGAGATTAACCGGCTGAGGGCGGTGAGGCACCCCGTGACCCTTTGTACGCCCTTAAGGTCGTTGATCGGGCCCATCCTAGTGATTGCGGTTACCTTCTCAGGGTTGGCCTCAATCCTGCGCTAGGAAACTATGTACCCTAGGAGCATGCCTAGAGGGACCCCGAAGACGCACTTCTCTGGGTTTAGCTTTATGTGGTTTGCCCTGAGGCACCTAAACACGATTTCAAGGTCCCCGACCAGGTTCCCGACTGTTTTGGATTTGACCACGATGTCATCGACGTAGGCCTCGACGGTCGGCCCTATGTGTTTTCCAAAGACATGGAGCATGCATCGTTGATATGTGGCCCCGGCGTTTCGCAAACCGAAGGGCATAGTGATGTAGCAAAATATGCCAAAAGGGGTAATGAAGGAAGTCGCGAGCTGATCGGACTCCCTCATCTTTATTTGGTGATAGCCAGAATACGCATCAAGAAAGCTAAGAGTTTCACATCCCGCGGTGGAATCAACTATTTGATCGATACGTGGTAATGGAAAAGGAACTTTAGGACATGCTTTATTCAAGCTAGTATAGTCTACGCACATTCTATCCTTCCCATTCTTTTTCTTAACAAGTACAGGGTTTGCTAACCACTCGGGATGATGTACCTCCTTGATGAATCCGGTCTTCAAAAGCTTGTCGACCTCCTCCCCGATGATTCTGCGCTTCTCCTCGTCGAAGCGGCGCAGTCATTGCTTCACCGGTTTGGATCCAACCCGGATGTTCAAGGAGTGCTCGACGACATCCCTCGGAATGCCCGGCATGTCCGAGGGACTCCACGCAAACATGTCAGTATTCGCGTGGAGAAAGTCGATGAGCACGACTTCCTATTTGGGCTCGAGGGCAGCGCTGATCGTTAGCGCCTTGCCATCCGCGTGGTTGGGGTCGAGCGGGATGGACTTGGTGTCCTGCGCAGGCTTGAATTTGCCGGCGTGCCGCTTGGGGTCGGGGACCACCTTGGAGAAGTCGTCGAGGGCCGCGAGGATGGCCGACTCCTCAACTGCCTCAGCGTTTTCCACGCACTCGACGTCGCAGTCGTAGGCGTGCTCGTAGGAGGTGTCGACGGTAATGACCCCCTTGAGCCCTGGCATCTTCAACTTGAGGTAAATGTAGTTCGGGATCGCCATGAACTTGGCATACCCCGGTCGACCGATGATGGCATGGTAGATGCCATGGAACGCGACCACCTCGAAGGTCAGATCTTCCTTCCGGAAGTTCGAGGGGGTACCGAAGCAGACGGGTAGCTTGACGCGGCCGGTCGGGAGTGCCTTCTTTCCTGGAACGATCCGTGGAATCCCCCGCGCTGGGCAGGAGCATGGTCCTCGGGATCCCCAAGAGGTCGAGGGTCTCGGTGTAGATGATGTAGAGGCTGCTTCCGCCATCCATAAGTACCTTGGTGAGGCGGGTGTTGAGTATGATCGGGTCGACGAAGAGTGGGTAGACCCCTGCGTTGGGGACGTGCTCGGGGTGGTCATTCTGGTCGAAGGTGATCGGCGTGTGGGACCAGTCGAGGTATCGAGGGGCCTGGGCTTGAATGGAGAAAACTTCTCGACGCTCCCTCTTGTGCTGACGCGCACTGAGTCGGGTCGAGGGTCCTCCGTAGATCATGTAGCAGTCGTGGATCTCGGGGAAGCCTCCTTTTTTGCCATCGCCCTTGACGTGGAGGTCGCGGGGTGGGTCTTCCTTATCGTCGTCTTTCTTGATGCCAAGAGAGTCGAAGTACTTCTTGAGCATGCGACAGTCCTCGAGGTTGTGGTTGGCCGGTCCCTTGTGATAGGGGCAGGGCTCCTTCAACATCTTGTCGAAGACGCCCCCCTCGGGCGGGGAACCTCGAGGCTTTCTTTTGTCTACAGCAGCGACAAGATCGTCGCGATTGATGTCGGGTCGACCCAGCCGGTTCTTTTTCTTCTTCTTGTTGTTGTTGTTCCTCATGGGCCCATTATTCGAGCCCCCGGGCTCGTCCGCCTTGGCCTTCCCCTTGTCTGGGGGTGCATAGAAGAACGCGCCAACGGCTTCCTCGCCGGCTGCGTAGTTGGCGACGATGTCCATGAGCTCGTTGGCAGTCTTGGGGTGCTCCGTCCCAGCTCCCGCACCAACTCCTTGCAGGTTGTCCCGGCGACAAACGCCGTGATGACGTCGTGGTCGGAGATGTGGGTTAGCTCGGTACGTTGCTTGGAGAACCATCAGGTGAAGTCACGGAGGGTTTCCCCTGGCTTCTGCTTCCAGCTGCGGAGATCCTAGGAGTTTCCTGGCCACACGTAGGTGCCCTTGAAGTTCACCTCGAAGATCCTGACCAGGTCGGGCCAGCCATGGATCAAGTCCGGGGGGAGTTCCTCGAGCCATCTTCGAGCGACGTCGGAGAGGAAGAGCGGGAGTTGCCGAATGAAGACGTGGTCGTCGTCGGCTCCTCCTAGCTGACATGCCAGCCTGAAATCAGCAAGATAGAGCTCCGGCTTGGTTTCGCCGTTGTACTTGACCAGGCTGGTGGGTGGACGGAAACGAACAGGCAAGGCGGTTTGCCGGATGGTCCTGTCGAAGACTCGTGGCCCTGGTGGTTCCGGAGATTGACGTCGATCCTCGTCACTGTCGTAGCGCCCACCTCTATGAGCACTGTAACCTCGAGCCTCAGCATCGCCGTGTCGGCGTCGTTTGTTGTCGTTGATGTCGTGTCGCGCGTCTCGCAGTTGTCGATTATCCAGGATGCGGTCTCGAACTGGTTGCCGCTCCGCTCCGCCTTGGGGCGCCTTGTCTTGGTGGACAGATACCTCTCGATCTTGTCGAGGGGGCACGTCCCGTTGCTCGGAGGCGGCTCCTCTGCGCCTTGAGGCCGAGCTCTCCGCCTGCTGTACAACCGCGGTTTGGAGAAGCCCCTGGATTTCATCCCTGATGCGTTGTGCCTGGGGCATCGATGGTGCTGGCATGTTGCGGAGCAGCATCGCGGCTGCCACGACATTCTGGCTAGCGCGGTTGTAGACGTGGCGCTCGTTCGCCCCTTCGTTGACGATCTGTCGATGGACATCCCGAGCCCGCTCGCGGGCTCCTCCACCCGGTGACTGCCCGCGATCTTGCTCGAGGGCATGCTCGAGCTGTTGGAGCTGTAGGCGCTCCTCCTCGACCTTGGCGAGCAGCTCTCGGACTTGAGTGATCTGGGCATCCTGAGGTGGACCAGCTTCGCCTGGAACCGGGGGGCGGCGTCTCGCGGGGAGTAGCGTTGCGCCCTCCTCCTCCCGCATTCGCAGCTGCGGCGTCGGTGGTCTCGTCCTGGGAGTCGACCGGCTCGATGAGGTGGAAGCACTCCCGCATGGGATCGTAATCCTTATCGGGGGAGTCTGAGTCGGGGTTGCCCTGGTAGAAGTTGGGGAAAGATCCCCTGCGCTCCTCCTCCTGTTGTCGTCGTAGCATGCCCCAAGTGTAGTAACCTGGGGCCGGGGCTCGCCGTGGCACCGAGCGCTCATCTAGTGGAGGGGTGCTGACGAGGTTAGTCGTCGCACGTAGCAGGTTCCCTGAGGACCCGTAACGTGTCTGCATCTGCGAGTTTACAAAGGCAGATCAGAGTCTGGCGCTGTTGTAAAGTCTGTGCGGAAGCAGGTTGCGCGGCGGCGCGGCCAAGTATGTCGAAGAAGCCACGGGGACTCTCTGAGATGACGGTGCGGCAGAGCCAAAGTCAGGCTCAGCGAGGTACCCGCCCGAACCTGCAAGCATGGGTCAAACAGGCTCCCAAAGGGAGGAACTGTGTCACCAGCCGGGGCCGGGGAGATGGCGTCCAGCGTCTCAGAATCCGCGTGGTGAAGAGTGCGGCGGCGTCGTTCACGCTTCCCCCTGGTTGCAGGCGAGAGGAGCGAGTGGTGGGACCATCGTCTGGTCCTCCTTGGCCCCGGCGTACCGGAGTTGCTGCTATCCATGCCACTACCTGAGAGTAGAACCATGTCGCGGCCATGGCCCGTGGACATGAACTCTAGGCTCCCGAACCAGATGATGGTGGCGAATGGAAGTGACAGGATCGTGGAATCCATCTGGGAGAGTAGTTCGGAGTTGATCGACACGCAAATCCCCCTACCTGGCGCGCCAACTGTCGGTGTTATGACCCAGGGGGTCAAGACCACCAACTAGTAAATTTGTATATTGTGTGCTCCCTCTCCTAGACGTGATGCAAGAAGAACACAAGATTTATCCTGGTTCGGGCAAAGAAGGCCCTACGTCCAGCGGGGGAGGATGAATTGTATTATCTTGCACCGAAGTGCTCGTACAGGGGGGTATAAGCTGGTTTACACGGAGGTGCTCAGGATGAGCTGAGGCCTAGGACTAGCAGGACTACCCTAGGTGGTCGGTTGGTGGATTGCTTGAGATGTTGATCAAGCAGGTAAGGAGTGGTGTTGCGAGTGTGGGCGGATGTCCGATGATCTGACCGTCCGCTCGGCTTGGAGGTGGAGTTTTGTGTCTCTCTGTGTCTTCTCCTTTCCACTATCCTAGCGTCCCCTTTTATAGACCAAGAGGAGGCACGGGAGTACAGGGGTCCTAGACTGTAGCGGCATGGGAGGTGTGTCTATGGAGCAATGCTTGCGGTGGGACGTCGACCGCTGTAGCGGCGTGGCCTCCCCGTCCTTCCGGTGTTTCGGGCATGGCGATAGCAGACTGGACACCGCGGTACAGCATGGCGCAGTACGGTTGGCCTTCTGTAGATGGGTACGAGTCCCACAGTTGACGCGAGACGGACTGGACGGGAGCCATGCCGGAGTGGTTGGAGACGATGGTCGAGCCCCTGGTCGAGGGGGTCGAGGCCAGCGTGACCCTGTCGTATCCCTGAAGACACAGTCGAGGGCTGTCCTGTTCTTGGCTCGAGGGGGTGCCTCTGGATTCCGTACCTGCGATGTGGCTACAGCGGCCGCATGGTTGACGGAAGTCCCGGGCATGGGCGGCGAGTTGATGGATTTGACTGCGGTAGTGGGCGTCCATGGCGTTAGGCGGGGGCAGGTAGGCGCATTGGATCCCCTTTACCCCATACCGGAAGTAGGTAAGTCGATCGAGCTTCTTTCTCAGGGGTCGTTCGATCGACCCCGTCCGTCACGGGGGGTCGAGGTTGGGGGGTCGTCCTCTCGACCCTCGTCCGTCGGTTGAGGTCGAAGCGGAGGGGGGTCCCTCCTACTGTTTTCCAGTAATGGGCCGGTGAGGGAGGCCTTTGCGTGATGGGCATTCTTACTTGAACAGCTGATCGGATCCTGCCTTAAAATAGTTGTTATGTTGAGCTTTAGATTATCACACATTTAGATACCCCTTATCTTTGTACCCGACACTTCTTCTCTTTTTTTAAATTTTTTAACACTCCGGCAAAAAGCAAAAAAAAAACCAAGAAACCAACCAACCGCACCGTGCAATCTTCTTTTCTTTTTTTAAAAGAAACCAAACATCCGGGAAAAAAAAAGAAAGAAAAAAAAGGGAACCAAACATCCGCACGGGCAAACACCCGCCGGTTCGCATTTGCGCTACGGGCGCTCGTGTCCACTTCTCCGAGTCATTTTGGACGGTCTCTCCCTCGTCTCGAGTTCCATTTCATCAGAAGCAAATTAAGCACAGGGTCGGGTCGGGTCGGGTGTCCCCACTGTTCGTGTTGTTGATCCTAACATTTTGATTTGGCCGTTTCCACCCGTGTCGTTTGCGGCCTCTGCCCCCTCGGGCGCCCGCGTCACGGCGCCTCTCGTCACACTGTGTGGATGCCGGATCGCGGTGGCGCCGCGCGTTCCAACTTGGATTCCACCGCGCTGCCAGCCCCAGCCGCCGCCGCGTGGCTGCTACGCACACGGTACAGCACTCTTTCGTCGACACACGCACGCACACACACCGTACCTTCCAAAATCTAAAGCCAAAAGAGACGTCCATGCTAATGTTATGTAACGACGACGTGGCCACAAGCCCACAAGGAACAGCCGCTTAGCTGCCACACCACACCGCTTATAGGAGTACTAGTTCTTCTGTTGGGGAATACGTACACATATTGTAGACGACGACGTTCACGCTCTACCTATAATACGTACTAGCTTTCTGGTGAAGAACACAAGAAAACAAGCAGTTGCGTGCAAAACCCATATACGACGTGCATACAGTACTATACTGCCCCCTCGCATATCATGCATGCACTCCAACCTGAATCTGGATTGAGTTCACATCAACTACAGTACACCGTGCAAATGTACATGTACGTTTGGGCAGACGGAATGGTAACGGCTGTGTTTAAATCCCAAACTTTTCTCTAATTTTCCATCACATCCTCATCACATCCAATTTTTATTCTCCGTCATATTAAAATATCGGCACATATATGGAGTATTAAATATAAATAAAATAAAAAACTAATTGCACAATTTTATTGTACTTTACGAGACGAACATTTTAAGTTTAATTAATCAATGTTTGGACAATTATTATTAAATAAAAATAAAATTACTACAGTGTGACGTGACAAGTACTATATGATTTTTTCACCCTATTTCCAGGATCTAAACACACACATCACCGTCCACACGGAACACAGCAATCAGGGTCCTATTCCTTCCTGCCAAGGGACTAAAAAGAAGCTTCCGCTGAGAGGAGTGGAATGATGCTTTATTTTCCGTTTCGCGGCTAATGATGCTTTGTTTCATGCTTTCAGCAATTGGAGTAGTGGAAAGCGCGCCTTTTTTCTTTCTTTCTTTCTTTCTTTCTTTTTTTCTTTCAGCAATCAGGAGCTAGCTGGTGATCACGCTGAAAAGAAGGGCCATTTTCAGCATCCAATCCAAAGCTATATTGTATGCGTGCTTTTTCACAATAAAGTTTTTTTTGAAAAAAAAAGAAAGAAGGGACGGCAATTTGTGCTTTAGATAATTATAAAGCCGCTTGTTATGAATAATTTGATCCGGCGTGTCAGGTACGAAGGTAAGGGGTACCCTAAACCCTTCGATAAATTAACGCTAAACATAGCAACTATTTTTAAGGCAGAGACCAGCCCACTGCTCAGTAAGGCACGGCCCATCGCTCGAGGGGCCTCTCTACACCAGCTGTGGCCACAAGTCACGGGCCGGCCCACCTCGACGCCAAATGAAGGACGAGGGGTCGTTCGGCCCCCACCTCGACGTCAAGAGACGGACCGAGGGTCGGGCGAACGACCCCCCGGCTCCTGCCTCGACGATAAATGACGGACCGAGGGGGCGAGCGAACGACCCCTCGGCCCCCACCTCGACGTCAAGAGACGGACCGAGGGTCGGGTGAACGACCCCCCAGCTCCTACCTCGACGATAAATGACGGACCGAGGGGGCGAGCGAACGACCCCCCGGCTCTTACCGCGACGTCAAGAGACGGACCGAGGGTCGGACGAACGACCACCCGGCTCCTACCTCGACGATAAATGACGGACCGAGGGGGCGAGCGAACGACTCCTCGGCCCCCATCTCGACGTCAAGAGATGAACCGAGGGTCGGGCGAACGACCCCCCGGCTCCTACCTCGACGATAAATGACGGACCGAGGAGGCGAGCGAACGACCCCCCGGCTCCTACCTCGACGTCAAGAAACGGACCGAGGGTCGGACGAACGACCCCCCAGCTCCTACCTCGACGGTAAATGACGGACCGAGGAGGCGAGCGAACGACCCCCCGGCCCCCACCTCGACGAACAAAGGATGGATGAGGGGTCGAACGGACGACCCCACGACCTCTACCTCGACCTCTCCGACCCCCGTCTATGCTCCGACCCTACCTCGACGATGAGCGACGGACCAGGGGCCGAACGGACGACCCCCGGGCGAGAGGCTCGATTAACCCAACTGCTCCCGGCATGGGTTAAAGTGAAACCACCTAACGACATGGGCGCCCGCGTCCGTCGTCAAATCCGCCAACTCCTCGTCAAGTCCCCGATTCCTGTCAACTGTGTCACCAATGTCGCCACTACGTGAGTACGGACTCCAGCAGTACCCCTCGGAAAGTGAACAGTGCGGCCCTCGACGACGACTTCGGGAATGCGACAGAGCCACACAAGGCTCGACCCCTCCCTCGACCGGGGGGCTCGACCCCTCTCTCCGACAACTCCAGTATGGGGCATGTCCCATCCGCCCCGTCCCGCCTCAGCCGTGGGATTCGTGCCCGTCTGTGGACGCTGTGCCGCGGCGACTTCTACTGCCACCACGACCGGGGACGCCAGAAGGACGGGAAGACCATGCCAGCACAGTGAACGTCGTCCCTTAGCCAACACTGTGTCGAGAACACGCCACCCATACCGCCACAGTTAGGACCCTGTACCCTCGGACCTCCCCTTGGTCTATAAAAGGGGACGCCGAGGTAGAATGAAGGGGGATCCGGAAGGGCTCAGAGGCTAAAGAAAAAGATCGGAGGGCTGGATCCTGAAATCTCCGAGACTTCAGTTCAGACTCTCACGCTCCACGCATACACACCCCGCCACTCGATCGACCCCTCGGGTGGCAAACCCGCAGCCTAGGGCAAACCCGCTAGCCTTAGACCGCAGCTCACTCCGAGCAGCCCCGTGTACCACAGCTTGTACCCCCCCCCCCTTGTACGAGCACGTTTTGGGTGCGAGATAATACAAGTCATCCTCCCTCGCTGGACGTAGGGCCTTCTTTGCCCGAACCAGGATAAACCTTGTGTCCATCTTGCATCACGTCTGAGAGAGGGAGCACGCGATATACAAATTTACTCGTTGGGGTCTTGACCCCCGAGTCATAACACCGATAGTTGGCGCGCCAGGTAGGGGGAATTGCGTGTCGATCAACTCCGAACTACTCTCTCAGATGGATTCCACCATCCCACCGTTTCCATTCGCCGCCGTCGTCTGGTTCGGTAGCCTAGGGTTCGTATCCACGGACCAGGGCGACTTCATAATCTTTCCCTCCATTCGTGGCCTGGACATCAGCAGCTCCGGTACGCCGGGGCCAGCGAGGGTCAGGCGACAGTCTCTCCGCTTGCGCCTCTGGCCTGCGATCAGGAGGAGGCGCGAGCGACTCCGACACGCTCGTCGTCGTGCGGATTCCGAGGTGCCGGATGCCGTCCCCCCGGGCCCAGCGGGCGATAAAGTCCCTCCTCCTGGGAGTCCGTTTGACCCATGCTTGTGGGCCGAGGGCGGGCGCCCCTCTGAGTGGGACTGTGGCTTTGCCACGCCATCGTCCCCGGGGGTCCCCGTGGCCTCTCCGACACACTCGACCCCGTCACCAGGGGACCCGTTCCCGTACGGGCTCCGCGACAGCGCCGGACTCTGTTCTACTCTCGCAGGATTGCAGATACAGACACATAGCGGGTCTCTAGGGACTCCGCCGCGTGCGACGGTCGTTCCCGTCACCACCTCTCCATCGGGCGAGCCAGGACTACCCCGTACATGGGGCACGTTACGGCGGCACCTGGAGGAGGAGGAAAGGGGACCCTTCCCCCCCTTCTACCATGTCGACCCCGACTCGGACTCCCCCGATGAGGGTTACGATAGTTGGTGATCAACCGAGTGATGAAAGACTCGAGCTGCCACGACCCCAAGATGGAAGCCTACTGCAAGGAGGTCCGAAAACTTGAGGACAAGTTCTACGGCCTCGAGCTCAACCACGTCGCCCGTCGATACAACGAAGCTGCCGACGAGCTGGCCAAAATCGCGTCTACTCGAGGCACGGTCCCTCCCGACATCTTCTCGAGGGATCTTTACAAGCCGTCCGTCGACCTGGACTCGGGGGCTCCCGCCCTCGAGCAAGGGGTCGATCCACCCCCTCGATCGATCCCCCCTCGAGCGGGGGAGAGGTCATCGAGCCCGGCACTTACAAGCTGAAGAACGAGAAGGGCGAGATCTTCACCAACGCGTGGAACATCGAACAGCTACGTCGCTTCTACCCCTGAGGCCTCAGGGCCCTGTACATTTTCGCATTTATGTACAAATCTTCGAATGATTAAAATGTTCTCGAAACACATTTCACATTCGTTCGTAGCTCAAAGGTAGCCTCGACTTTGCCCCAGCAAACTCGAGCCTCCCTCAGGGGCTAACAGGGGGGCACCCCCCTCCTAAGTCCCCGAAAAACTCAAACGTTTTTCGAAACTCGGCTTTCCATCTCGTTCTTTCCCTCGAGTACGCCTCGTGACTAAGTAAAGGCGCCTCGAACTCCCTAAGGGTCACGGGTGTCGTCGAGCCAGGGACTCACCTACGCCCCAGGGCTACGGTATCCCCGCTCGCTCCCCCCCTCCCAAGGATACGAGCGTGCGTCGAATACTTAGTTCACAAGCGTCGACTCAGGCAAAGAAAAGCAGGGAGAGCTCGAAAAACAAAAATAACTATGTGCATCTCGATCAAAATGCATTATACACAAGAAGCCCTCGGGGCCTCGGCATTGTATCAGTACAAAAAGCCTAACTATTACATGGACCTTCCTGTCCAGATATGGCTCGCAGGCCCGGGACAACTCATCGAGGGGGTTGCCGTCAGTCATCGACACCTTCCGAGAGCTACTCGGCGCCATCTCCGTCCGCCGAGCGGATCACCTCGGGCTCGAAGAGCTTCGCCAGCTCGCCCCCGGGCACCTCCGCAAGATCCATCAACCCCTGGCACCTCACGTCGTTCTCTTCGTCGGTCAGCCTCGGGTCGGTGGCAAACTCGTCGACGACGAGGTTGAGGTCCACATTGTAGACCGAGTTGACGACCGCGAGGGCCCGCTTCACGCCCACATGCAGAGCGGCACGGACGTGCTCCGTCACCCCCTGCGTCATGGAGAAGAAGCGGCGCAGCAGGGAGTCCCCTCGAGCGTCGCCCTCAACCTCCGGCTCCGGCTTGACCGAGAGGTCGTTGCAAAAGGTGTTGATGACGTCCGCGAGCCTCGCGTTGAGGTTTGCCTCAGTGCCGAGGAGGCCCTGAAGATTGTTCAGGTCCTCGTGGGCGCGGGCATTATCCGTCGCGAGATCTGCCAAAACAAGCACGCCACACAGTCAAAATCCAAAAGAGAAGAAAGAGGGTCGAGGCAGGAGAGATTCTGCGACACTCTCGAAACACTCACCTTGGGCATGCACATCCAGGGTGGAGTAGGCCTGCTCGGTCTCCTCGAGCTGGCGGCGGACGTCGACATGGTCGGAGGACTGACCCCTGACCTTGGCCTCGAGGCCCTCGATGGTTTTGCTTGCGTCATCAAGGGCCTTCTTCTGGTTCATCGCCAGCACGCCCAGGGAGGTCGCGCGGGTCCGAGCCTCCTCCTCCTAGGCGGCCAGCGTGTCGCGTTCGCGGGAGACGGCGTCGAGGTCTCCCCGGAGCCCTCGGATGCCCTCCATCGCCCGAGCCAGCTCCTCCTTCAGCCGGGCGGCCTCCTCCTCGGCCTTGCGCTTGGCTTCGAGGGCAACGTCCCGTTCCCGCCCGACCGTGACGGTCGACTGAAGGGCGATGTTGAGCCTCCCCTGCGCCGTCTGTAAGGTCGCCCAGGCTTCCTTCTGCACGGCCTCGTAGCCGGTCCTTGCGTGGGCGACCTTTGACTCGGCATCCTCCCGGACGGCCGCCGTCTCAGCCCTCGTGCGGGCGACCTCATCCTCCGCCCTATCCAGCGAGGCGCGAAGGGTCACGAGTTGCTCCTGCACCCGGAGGATGTACTGGGACTTCTCGTAAGACCTCACCCGTAGCGCCTGACGAGGATAAAAGCGAAGACCGTCAGCAAACAACAATCGGACAATCCAAGTACAATCTAAGGGAGAACGAAACCCACCTCCATCCCCTGGCGTATGTCCATGGCAGCGACCTCCGCGGCGCGGCGTACCGAGTGCTCAAACCAGGCCCGATACTCCTCGACGTACTCCCACCGTCGGAGCTCAGACTGGTCGTCGAGCGTGAGGAAGAGCCGCTCGGGGTCTTGAGGGTCCGCTAGCTCGAGAACCTCCTGGCCCCAGGCCACGCTGCGGGCGGCGATCCTCTCTTCGACCGTCCGCGTGACGCCCTGGCGCACGGCGGCGGGACCCCCGCGCCGCTCGACCTCCTCTCGCCAAACAGAGAGGGGGGAGGGCTCCTCCGCCTCTCCTCTCCCGTCCTCAGGGCCACCCCGTGAGGACGTCGACGGCCCAGTCGAGCCGTCGCCACCAGGCGAGGGAAAACCCGACCAGTAGAACGGCCCTGCACAGTGAAAGACTCGAAAAAATTAGCACCCAGCAATGCAAACCCACTGCGTCTCGAGTAAGTCAAAGTATGGCTTACCTCGAGACAACGGGCCCCCAGCCTCGAGGGGAGGCCGAGCCACCTTTGGCTCCGCCCGAGGAACCGCGACGGTGGTCGTCTCTGCCGAGCCCACCAGCTCGGCCACCATTTCGTCCACTTCGTCGGGGGTGGACTCCAACAACATCCCGCCCTGCACCGGCGCGGGCGTCACCTCGGGCCGCTCGACCGGACCCCCCGCCTCGAGCTCCGGCGTCGTCGAAGGGCCCTCGGACGCGGCGGCAGTCGTACCCTCGCGCTCAAGCCGGAGTTGAGCCTCCAGCGAGGCTAGGCCCTCGGGCCACCGCCCCGGCGTTGGGTGAGCCGGAGCCTCCCCCTCGTTCACGGGGGCCTGAGACCCGACCGCCTCCACCTCCTCGGCCGCAACCGCCGTCGACGAAAGCCCCGCGCCCTCCGGGGCGACGAGCGCGACTCCTTCCGACGGCCGCGCAGGCGCCGCGACCATCGCTTCGGCGACCCCCGCTGTCTCGGTGGCCCTCGCGGGCGGGGCGGACGGGCCCGTCTCCTCTGCCAGTGGGGCGGATGCCAAGGCACCCTGCGCCGTCCCCCGCTCCATTGCCTCCTGGGCCTTGGCTGCCCGTGCTGCCTCGGGGGTGAGCGTCGAAGGGGGCGGAGCAGCGGGACCGGCCTCGGCGGCCGCCCCGACGGCAGCCCCCACCTTCAATTTCTTGGCGGGGGCGAAGGACGCGTCTCCCTGTGGGCGCTTCGACCTGAGAAACAAACCCGTGCGCGACAGTGAGCACAGGTCATTATCAACGAAGGGAAAAATATGAACAACACCCTCGAAGGCGACTTACCCCCTCGAGACCCGGCGTTTCTGCCCGGCGACCGTCGGGCTGGTCGAACTCTTGAACACCACTGCTCGGGGGGCGGGGGTCGAGGCGGCCCTCAGCACCGTCTCCTGGGCAGGGACCGACGGCGCCACCGTCGTCCCCTTGCTGGTCTCCTCTTGCGCCAACGGGCCCGACGCCCGTGCGCTCGACGCGGCAGGCGCCAAGGGCTCGCTCGATCGACCCCTCGACGGGGATCGCGATGCCTGCCCACGCATCTGCCGCGGCACCTCTTCCCGAGAAGCCACGGGGCGCTCCCCCCTGGCTCAGCTTCGACGGTAGGTGCCGACCTCGAGGTCGACCCCTCCCCTCCTCCGGTTCCGACGGCCGCCTGTTCAGGCGCCGTCTGTTCCTCCTCGATCCAGTTCTCCTCATCCTCCTCCTCCTCCTCCTCCTCCGAGGGCGATAACTCCTCAGGGAGGCCCTCCCGCCTCTGCCGGGCCCGGCGCTGCTCCCTCGCCTCTCTCCCGGTCCCTCTTAGCCGTGGCCTCCTTGGCTTTGTCCTTGTCCGCCTTCTGCTTCTCCGCCTGGAGGCGCCTCGCCTGCTTCCCGGCCTGGTCCTCCTTCACCGGCGGGGGCGAGGCCGGAAGGAGACGTTCCCCTGCGGAACGCGAGGCAGTCAGAACGTAGGCAAAAGAGACGGAAAAGGCAAACACGAGGACTCTAACAAGAGGAGAGGACCTTACCAGCTCGAAGAAGCCCTCGTCCGGTTTCATAGGAATCTTCGCGACGTTCTTGACGGGGAACGAGCCCGCGAAGAAGCAGCGGACGCGGCGGACCACGCTATCCGGGGCCAGTTCGTCTTCGGCAAGGCGACAGCCCGAGAGGTCGACCCTCGGACCCATCTCGTCGATGCGGAGGGGTCGAGCCATCAGTGGCACGACCCGCCGCCGGTGGAACACCGACGCGGCGATCTCCACCGTGAGTCCCTCCCTCTTCAGACGCCTGAGCGCGTCCAGCAGGTTCTCGATGCGTTGCTGCTTGTTCGTCGGGACGCCGTACCCCCAGCGGTCTGGCTGCGCGTCGATCGTCCTCCCGGTGTACGCCGGAAATAGGTTGTCGTCGTTCCGCAGGTAGAACCACCCGGAGTGCCATCCGGAGTGGCTCGACGACAACTTCCCCGGGATCCAGCACTCCGTCCGCTTGACGGAGATGCAGCAGCACCCGGCCCTGACCATCCTGCGGGTACCCTTGTCGACCGACACGTGGAAGATGCTTGCCTTGAAGATGTGGAGCCACAACTCCCAGTGGGGCTCCATCCCGAGGTAGCCTTCGCACACCGCGGCGAAGACTGCCGCCTGGCAGACGCCATTGGGGGTGAGGTGTTGGAGCTCCACGCCGTAGTGGTGGAGAAGTGCGCGCAGAAAGCAGCTGAGCGGGGCGCCTAGTCCCGCCTGGTGGAAGATCTCGAAGCTCACTACGTACCCCTCCGGCGGGTTGGGCTCGGCATGGTCCGGCGACGGCAGCACCCACTCCGGTCGCTCCGCCGAGGTGACAGGCCGGAGGAGGCCGCTCTCCACCAAGCCCGTCAGGCGCGAGGCAGTCACCGAGGACGCGGGCCAGTCATCGGGGCCGACGAGGCTAAACTTGGCCATGGGACAAGGATGATGGTGCGCTCGGGCTCAGGGGGGCAAGGTACGTTCCCTATCTCCCTTCTCTTTCTCTCTCTCGCTTGCGCAGAGTTCCGGCTCGTGGGACGCCTAAGGCAATGGCAGGGAGAAGGAGGCAGGGAAGACGAAGGCGAGGAGGCAAGGAAGGCAAGTGTGCGGAAAGAACACCCGACTCCTCACCTTCGCTACTTATATGCGGGAGGCCAACGGACGGATCCGGCGAAACAGGCAAGAGAATCTTTGCATTTAATGCTCTTGTACTCCCCTTCCTCGTATTCCTCCTGGATAAGGCGTTCCGTCCCATCATCGGGCTCCGCGCCGCACTCTGCCCTGCAACCGCCACTGTTGCGCCCAATGGACATCGCCTAAAAAGGCGCGCGGCCGGAAGCGTTATCTTCGGAGGTAAGGAATCTTGAGGCAGCGAGAGCTGGCCCTCGAAAGAGGGTTCGACAACTACCCTCGAGTACCCGAGGGCAGAAATGACCTCGGGTTAGGACTTCGGTCCACCCCTAAAATCTCGAGGGGACAAAGGCCGGCTCACGAACGGGCTCGATAGCCCCCCTCGAGTACCCGAGGTCGGAGCAGACCTCGGGTCGCCGACTCCGGTCCACTCTCCAGCCTCGAAGGGACAAAGGCTGGCCCCTTCATGGGGTTCGACAGCGTCCCTCGAGCGCTCCAGCCCAAGGGGCAAAGAGCACAGGTATGTCCCCAAGTTCAATATACTTACCCATTCTTCCCCCTCGGCGTTCCACAAGGCAGGACTCCTCCTCCTGAGGATAGCGTCGGATGACGAACCATCCGTCAAATCTTGAGGGAGCGAAGGCTAACCCTTACATAGGGTTCGACAGCCGCCCTCGAATACCTGAGGTCAGGAAGGACCCATGGTTAACGGACTCCGGTCCACCCCCAAATCTTGAGGGAGCGAAGGCTGGCTCCACGAACGGAGTTCGACAGCCGCCCTCGAGTACGCGAGTCAGGGATGTCCCGGGGAGGCCAGGCGTGTGCCCCTAGCTCGAGAACGAACTCTCGAGGCTCCCTGGGACATATCCGAGGCATAACCTAGGAATACCTAAGGATCCCTTCGCTGGGAGGCATCGAGCCACCAACTCCTATCGAATGGGGTTGGCACCTTGGTAATCCACATGGTCGTGCTTAGTAAGCTGTACGGCTTACTTAAAAATGAGAACGCCTTCGGGCCACTAGTCGACCCCTATCGAATGGGGCACGAGTTCTCACTCGGATTTTTACCCGTACTGGGCACCATTTCTAATGGACTCATGCCCGAGAACAGCTCACCGAGGACTTCGGACTCGTCCTAACGAGGATAGCACGATGCTCTTCACCCCACAATCCGAACGCAAGGATCCGTGGGAAGGACGCCATGAGGTAGTGAAGGCCTAGCCATTCGAGGGCTCGAGGGCCCGACTACGCACGGCACCCCTCGATGAAAGAGGGTCGAAAAACTCGTGACCTGGCAGACAGAGTCGACCTCTCGGGCGGGGCGCTCTAACTCTAGTCGTGCTCGAGGGAGCGAAGGCTGGCCCTCGGTAGGGTTCGACAGCCGCCCTCGAACACTTCTCTTTTCAGGGAAAGGGATGGAATCGACCCCTCGACAGGGTGCCACGCCTCCAGGTATCCTTAAAAAACCCCTCGATACAACATATTATAGCCCCCAGAGGAGTTCTTAATCACTCCTCTGGGGCCTCGGGGGCTACCCCCGCGGGGTGCGCTCACACGCACCCCACGGAGAATCGAACCTCTCACTAACCCTGCAGACCAAGGACAAAACCTCCGGGTAATCCTTACTCCCTCCGAGAAAACCTGTATCATAGCCCCCAGAGGAGTTCTAAATCACTCCTCTGGGGCCTCGGGGGCTACTGTCGGGTACGAAGGTAAGGGGTACCCTAAACCCTTCGATAAATTAACGCTAAACATAGCAACTATTTTTAAGGCAGGGACCAACCCACTGCTCAGTAAGGCACGACCCATCGCTCGAGGACCCCCTCTACACCAGCTGTGGCGACAAGTCACGGGCCGGCCCACCTCGACGTCGAATGACAGACGAGGGGTCATTCGAACGACCCCTCGGCCCCCACCTCGACGTCAAGAGACGGACCGAGGGTCCGGCGAACGACCCCCCGGCTCCTGCCTCGACGATAAATGATGGACCGAAGGGGCGAGCGAACGACCCCTCGGCCCCCACCTCGACGTCAAGAGACGGACCGAGGGTCGGGGGAACGACCCCCGGCTCCTACCTCGACGATAAATGACGGACCGAGGGGGCGAGCGAACGACCCCCCCGGCTCCTACCTCGACGATAAATGACGGACCGAGGGGGCGAGCGAACGACCCCTCGGCCCCCACCTCGATGTCAAGAGACGGACCGAGGGTCGGGCGAACGACCCCCCGGCTCCTACCTCGACGATAAATGACGGACCGAGGGGGCGAGCGAACGACCCCCCGGCTCCTACCTCGACGTCAAGAGACGGACCGAGGGTCGGACGAACGACCCCCCAGCTCCTACCTCGATGGTAAATGATGGACCGAGGAGGCGAGCGAACGACCCCCCGGCTCCCACCTCGACGAACAAAGGATGGACGAGGGGTCGAACGGACGACCCCCCGACCTCTACCTCGACCTCTCCGACCCCGTCTGTGCTCCGACCCTACCTCGACGATGAGCGACGGACCAGGGGCCGAACGGATGACCCCCGGGCGAGAGGCTCGATTAACCCAACTGCTCCCGGCATGGGTTAAAGTGAAACCACCTAACGACATGGGCGCCCGCGTCCGCTGTCAAATCCGCCAACTCCCCGTCAAGTCCCCGATTCCTGTCAACTGTGCCACCACTGTCGCCACTACGCGAGTACGGACTCCAGCAGTACCCCTCGGAAAGTGAACAGTGCGGCCCTCGACGACGACTTCGGGAATGCGACAGAGCCACGCAAGGCTCGACCCCTCCCTCGACCGGGGGGCTCGACCCCTCTCTCCGACAACTCCAGTATGGGGCCTGTCCCATCCGCCCCGTCCCGCCTCAGCCGTGGGATTCGTGCCCGTCTGCGGACGCTGTGCCGCGGCGACTTCTACTGCCACCACGACCAGGGACGCCAGAAGGACGGAAAGACCATGCCAGCACAGTGAATGTCGTCCCTTCGCCAACACTGTGCCGAGAACACGCCACCCATACCGCCACAGTTAGGACCCTGTACCCTCGGACCTCCCCTTGGTCTATAAAAGAGGACGCCGAGGTAGAATGAAGGGGGATCCGGAAGGGCTCAGAGGCTAAAGAAAAAGATCGGAGGGCTGGATCCTGAAATCTCCGAGACTTCAGTTCAGACTCTCACGCTCCACGCATACACACCCCGCCACTCGATCGACCCCTCGGGTGGTAAACCCATAGCCTAGGGCAAACCCGCTAGCCTTAGACCGCAGCTCACTCCGAGCAGCCCCGTGTAACACAGCTTGTACCCCCCTGTACGAGCACGTTTTGGGTGCGAGATAATACAAGTCATCCTTCCCCGCTGGACGTAGGGCCTTCTTTGCCCGAACCAGGATAAACCTTCTGTCCATCTTGCATCACGTCTGAGAGAGGGAGCACACGATATACAAATTTACTCGTTGGTGGTCTTGACCCCCGGATCATAACACCGACACGGCGTTTTGCAGAAAGATCATTCTAGCATTAATAACATGCATGGTCGATGACTCATCGAGTGGGACTCCTGCCTGCTGGTAGTGTCGACTCACTCGATCGTGCAAGTGCCAGATCAGAGCACTGACGGAGGCAGATCGACTGCACATGCGGACATACTACTCTCCGGCTCTCCGCCGTGGCCGCGTTCTCAAAGCTTATTCTACTATGTACGTACTTGGTTATTCTCTAGTCTAGGACAGCAAATCGCTAAATAGGTATTGCACGACGTTCTGAAGAGAATCAGTGATCGCCAAAAAGCCCGGCCGCCTAATAACATACTACATGCGCAGTTCGCTTTTTGTAGGTAGGAAGGAATCGGAGGCGGAGACAGGAATCGTCGACCTTGCACAACCATCAAGTAACATACTTTACTATACGTACCCACCTTTTGACTTTAGGTTGCTTGGTAATAACAACTAAGAACTAGAAAGATTAGACGTTGTTGCCATCCAAATTATTCTCAACTATGAAAAGTCTCTGCCTCGTGCAGATAATAACAAGAGTACGTAATGTAGAAGTATGCTTCCTCCATTCTTAAATAATTATCATAGTTGATATACGTATCACAAATTTAACTTGATTTATAGAAAATATATGTAATATTAATATCTTTAAATATATTTATTAAAAACTAAATTTAAAGATCTTTCTAATAATATTAACTACGTAGCATAAATATTAATATTTTTTATTATATATTTAGTCTGAGATGTTTTTTAAGCGCAAATAGAAGGAGTAGATAGATATACAACCAACAGTTTATTCCAACTTAAATTACTCTTAGCTTGCTTGAGAATAATATTTCAAATTTTCAATCAGCTGAGCGGAAAACGCAGCAGCATCTTTCTGAATTGCTGATGAGGGATAGGTATGGTGGTTCCCTCGCTGTGCTGCCACGGCCATGCGCAGACTCCAACGTGGCGCCCAGCCAGCGAGCCAGCACAGCTGAGCCGAGGAACGAAGGGAACAAAAAAGCGCCTCAAGTCAAATGAACCGACCAACAGCAACCCCATTCCCCCCCCCCCCCCCCCCCCCCACCACACACACACACAGCTGCAGGCGGGTCCTATTTGTCAGTGACCCAACACACGCTCGCTCATCGCTCAATGTCAGTCCAGTCAACGTCCCCAGGGCTCCAGTCAACGAGATCGCTAAGGGCATGTTTAGTTTCGAAAACTTTAGGGATTTTAGCATTATAGTATTTTTGGCTTTGTTTGGTAATTATTATCTAATCATGTCGTAAACTGTATAATTAGTTATATTTTTTACTTATCTTTAATACTCTACGTATACGTTAAAGATTCGATGTGATGGGGAATCTTAAAAACATTTGAAATTTTGGGGCCAACTAAACGAGGCATAAATTCGTAAGGGTTGTCGAGTTTGCAGCTTTAGCACTTGTTCCAGAAGCCATATGAGAATTCGGAGCACACATGGATTGGAAACGGAAGCCGGACTCACCCCTAATATTCACCCCAATCCAATCCGCGTAGATTTAGGTAGAAACCAGCATTGAGGAGGGATCACAAGTTCAGAACACACCTAGTGCACGAGTGTACCTGCTGTTGCTGCGGATCAAGAGATGGAAGTAGCAGCACTAGTACTAGCACGGAATTGGAACACACGCACACACAGGGATCGGTAATTCCTCAATCAATGAACAAAAGCGCAAATAACCAACCAACAGATTCGATTAAAGGGCAGAGGCACTACTAGTTCCTGCTAGAGTAGCTACAGATGGACGAGGACGGCCATGTGGTGTGGCGACCTTTACATGATACTAGATGATAGATGCTAGTAGATGATAGATAGATAGAAGCAACTATGAATGATCCAGGAAGGCAGTACAAGCACTTGTCGAATCGAGTTGAAGAGGAAATTAAGAACAAGAGCAACAACACAGGAGCGCCTGCCGGCATGCTTTCCGATCCGATCTGACCTCTGCAAGTCCAGATCGACCAGTACATATAGAGACTACTACTACTACTATCCGGTGTAGATGTGGACGTGGAGCGCCAGCGTGAGGATGGTGAAGGCGGCGAAGAAGATGAGGGTGTGGACGAAGATGGCCTTGCCGTTGGTGTGGAAGCCGCCGAAGTCGACGTGGCGGTGGGTGCCCGGGAGCTCGCAGAGCAGGCCAGGGGAGAGCAGCACGAAGAGCACCACGCCCACCACCACGGGGCCCCAGTCCGCCATGCCGCGCCGCCGAGATCGATCACGGGAGAGCAGCAGCAAGTGTGGAGGAGAGACGGGGAGGAGAGGAGAGTGTGGTTGGTTTGTTTATGGATGTAGTGCAGTGCAAAGGAAAGTGTTGGCGTCTTGGAGTGCGGCACGGCACGCACCGGCAGCCGTCAGGAACACGATGCCCTGGCCCACCGCGCACCGCCCACGGCCCACCGAGTCACCGACGGGCATGGGCGAGGCATCTGCCGACTGTCTCTTGACCCGTCCGCCGCTGGCTGGCACTGCCACTCCATTTCCAGCGGAAACCCGTTTCCGGGAGCGGGACTCACGTGAACGTTCGTCTCGACTCTCGAGCGCTGCGCCACCAGGGACAGGGAGACGTTCTCGAGGGAGCGTGACAGAGCATTGTTTATTTACGGGATTAGGCAATGTATATATAGTACATGTAGTATTAGATTAGATCAGGGATAAAAAAAAAAGTATTAGATTAGATCAGTCTCGACACACAAGCAGGATGCGGTACAAATACTAATTCATGATTTTTCTCGTAATAAGACATTTATAGAAATATTATTTAAATACCAATTTAATTATCTATAAATAGGTTTCTTTCTCTAGACGTGTCTTCTCATATTTCCAAATTAGCCCTTGTGAAATAAAATAATCGTAAGCAATGGACGATCTCTTATAATTACAAGCAAAAGAAAACAAGCAACATATCTTGATTTCAACTTATGAGTATGATTGGTGGGTGGTCAAGTTTTGTCATCAATTGATTCACATTTATCTTACCAATATTTTTATCCAACTTTTGATAACTTTGATTCTAAAACCTAACCAAAGAGACCCTATATGCATTGCATCACTCAACGGTGAAAACAGAGAATATCGATTATAGTGTGATCATTATGACATCCTGGAGGGTGTGCTTGGCTTGATTAACGAGGTGGTCTGTTTTGTTCTCACTCCTTACTCTTTTTAATTTAATTTAAACGAGTTGATTCATTAGATCACTCCCCACAGTTAATTAATGATGATTTTCATCTCTATTAAATAAGATGTCACATAACAAGAACAATACTAACATGATAGTCTAATTAATGAAGAAAGAGAAAGAAAGTAGATGAAACGGTTTCTTCCCCAGGAAACAACGTCGGCTCTTGAACCGATGATCAAAGAAACCGCAATTCCTTCGTTGGGAGGAAACTAGTGATTTCTACATGTGGGGTCCGCGATGGGTGCTCGCGGCGCGTGGTCATCTGTGGGGCCGCACCCACCGACCAGCCGTCGTGGCCCTCATCCGTGTTGCCATCATCCCCAGGGTTCCCCTAACCGTTTCGAAACCGGTAATCGTCCACGGGCGGTTTGGCGGTTACCGACGGTAACCGTCCAAACCGGCCCCAAACCGAACGGTTTGCATTTTGAATTCAAACGGCGTAGTTCAAACGGTTTGGGAACGGTAACCGGTCGGTTAGGGTCGGTTACCGACCGGTTTGGACGGTTCCGCCCCAAACCAAATTTCAAATTTGAAAAAAAATCGAAAATGCTGAAAAAATTCCTAAAAATAGTTCATGATTTATAGAGTCGAATGGTGCAAATTTTTTCAAATTGGAGTTCGTTTGCTATTTATTTTGACGCATACAAGTTTGAAAAAAATAAAAAAGATCCTTTTTCTTTTTTTTTCAAACTTGTACACATCAAAATAAATAGCAAACGAACTCCAATTTGAAAAATTTGTACACCATTCGACTCTATAAATCATGAACTATTTTTAGGAATTTTTTCAGCATTTTCGATTTTTTTTTTTCAAATTTGAAATTTGGTTTGGGGCGGAACTGCCCGAACCGGTTTCGGACGGTTTGCCGGTAACCGGCCGGTTACCACGGTAACCGTTCAGGAACCCTGATCATCCCCCCTCAGCCCTCATCCGACAGCCGCGTGAGCTCTCCCACCAGTTGTTGGGCGCGCCCGCTGTTCGGCAGCCGCGCGAGCTCTCCCATCAGCTGTTGCGCAACCGCACGAGGTCTCCCGCCGGCCGCTGTGCGCGTCCGCCGTCGGACAACCACGCGAGCTTTCCCGCTGGCCGCTATGCGCGTCCGCCGTCCGGTAGCCACGCGAGCTTTCCCGCCGGCCGCTGTGCGCCCGCCCTTCTGCTAGCCACCACGAGCCCTCGTCCACGCCTCTGTGTACTCGCATGCGCTCTCCTATGCTTCGGTTGCTCATCGTTTGTGTTTCGGTTGGCAGAGAGCATCAGAGGAGGAAGAGAGAAGGGAGAGAGAAGACCCTCGTATATTTACGCAAAGACACCGGTACTATGAGGAGTAGTTTCTATAGATAATGGTTTGCTGATATAATCACTATAGAAACCGTGTGTAGTGTTTACCATTGAGACTGCTCTTATCCTCTCAACTCTCACAAGCTAATAAGTAGTTTTCCTCCAAAACAACGTACAAAGAAAATATTCCTACACTATTTCTATGTTTCATTCTTTTGAAAAAAAAACATGAATAATAACAATTTTTATAAAATTCTTAATTCTATGTTTTTTTTATCTTTTCTATGAATCAAAGGAGACCTAAATCTCAAAGTTAGCTTTTCCCGGTGAAGACCTTTAGTAACATGATCCAATAGCTGAAGATATCGCTCTTTCGCGATGCTTTCCGTATGAATCCACAGCCTGAGCATAATCACTGGCGAAGCCACATGGAGCCATCTGAGTGCACGGGTAATAAGGTAAACTGAAAAAAATTAGTTAACAGGTAGTAAATTTTACCTCTTGTACACCACCCTGGTCCAAACATGTACACCACCGTGACCGTGTGCACTTGAGTCCTTGATGTTCTAGCTTCGCCACTGAGCATAATAATAAGAGAACTTAAAGCATATAGTGGAGACCTAAACCCTACGAGTCGAGCGCTTAAATCAGAAGAGCGAGAGAGAAAAGAAATCAAGCAATCAACATAGCAAGGATGCCAACGGCCGAGCGACTAGATGGGCTTATATTTTATTTTTTAAAATTGAGAAGAAATGGATGGGAGAGCAGATCAAGGCCTCCGATTTTGTCGGCACGGCCCTGGCACGTAGGTAACTAGGCAAGCAACGTACGGCTGCACTACGCGTCGGGCATGCACATGTTAGGTGCCACGCCAATTCCGGAAGCTTCTCCCACGCATCCCGGCCATCCCATCCCAGGCGCCATCGCGGTCGCCGCACTGGTTCAACGAAAAGAAGAGAAGCAGGATCTCGACAAATCCGTGACGCCGACGTGGGTTTGCCTTTGTACTTCTTCTGTAACCGAAAAGAGGCGTGCGGTGGTACTGCGGTGCGTGCCCAGCCTCTTCCTATTGTTTGTTTGATTTGAATTGATTGGTCGGTCGAGAGCGCCACCTCGCCTTTCATCCCTTCCTCTGCGTCGTCGTTCTCTCCGGTCGCCGCCATGGACCTTGCCAACGGGCGAGACGACGCCCTAGATGGAGGCGTCGGTGCGGAGGAGACAAGGAGGAGGAAGAAGGTGGAGCTGGTTCAGGAGGCCATCCATGGCTTCCTGGAGGAGAAGAGGGGGGATGGCCAGGGAGAAGAGAAGCGTTTGGTGGCCACGCAGGAGGAGCAGGAGCTCCTGTCGTCGTTGCTCACCAAGGTACGTACGTATATGTTGGTTGCTGATGCTCTGCTGGAATCAGGATTGTTGCTGATGCTCTGCTGCACGTTTGTTCGTTCCCCACCACCGGATGTAGTTCAGCTAACACCGGACAGATTCGGTTTTATCAGCTTGCAACGGAATGATGCGATTTTCGCATTTGGCTCACTGAATTTTAACATCATGGTTTGATATAGTTTTGATACAGCAGTGCACAAACACTACATAGTGTATTTTACATAGTGCTTAGACCAACCATCGTAGCAATCACTACCTACCTGATGCTTCCTACACTTGCTCCATCCTTGTCGATGCAGATGCTGAAAGGATGTACGTACTGACACCGTTTCCTCTTGACAGTTGAGTGAACTAGAAAAAGACACGGATTCAGACATCTTGGAACCAAACTCCTCCTCCCACCTGGATCGACAGCCTGCAGGGAAAAGCGAACAGAGCAAGGAGGAGGTGGAGCTCGCTGACATCGCCAAGGACCTGAACAAGATCAAGAGGCAGAACATGATCACCCACCTACTCCTCGGCACCGTCATCGTCCTGACGGCCGTGTGGCAGGTCAACGAGGTGTCGTTCCTCCTCTGGGTGCAGAGGAAGCTCAGCAACCCCTTCAAGTCCCTGGGGGACATGATCAAGGGTTCCCTCAAGCTTAGAGGGAGGAGGCCGGTGCTCGAGTCGTCGCCACTGCCGCTGACCGGCGTCCCCGGTGTCAGCCGGGCTGATCTGCCAACGCTTGTCATCGGCAGCACCGAGGACAGGGCAGGCGAATGAACTACACTACTACTTAGTTGTGAGGTGGGATAGAAATGCCAGCAGCTACTATTTCTTGCGAACAAACTTCCACTTTGTTTATTATTTTTTCACTTTGCGTGTTCGTCAAAGTTAGCAACTTGTTTGCAACTAGTTCCATTAGTCTTCTTAATTAAGGGTTTGTTTGTTCAGTTAATCTTAGATCCGAGGAGACTGAGGGCGTGTTTGTTTCAGCTTAAAATCGGAATCGAGATGAAAATAAACGAGAATCCCACCCAAACACCTTTGATTGTTTTAGATTCTCTGATAATTTAGAGGTGAAAAGAATCACAGAACAACTGAATTGGGCGTTCTGACCGCGAGTGCTTTTCCACCCGGTGCCCCTCCTGGCGCCCTTTCCGCGCACGTGCCTGTAGGCGAGTACTAGATGCCGTGTTGACTCCTTGGGTTGGCCTGCGCTCTGTGGCTTTTTTTAGCAAAACCTGCGCTATGTGGTGAACAGCAAGGCTAGAGATGTTACCTTGTCGTTTTTCTTTAGAAAAATAATTCTAGAAAGACACTAGAAAATACACATATGTATCCCTGAAACAGAAATAAACCAAAGCCGTTCATCAAATCATCTGGTCATCAAATTTTTGTGCATGTGTCCAAACTTTTGTTAATTTCATGTTGTCTTCATATTAGTTATTATCACAAATGTTTTATTATATGAAAACAAAAAATTAGTATTATAATTTTTGTCAACATGTATTCAGTGAACAAATGAGGTGTCATCAGCCTAAGGGGTATACAAGTCATTTTACGCTCACAATAGACAATCTATAGATAATAATCAGGATTGTCAAACACTCTCGATTATTTAGACAACAGATTTTTTTCATCGCAGCTTATCAGAAAATCCTGATCAGATTCAAATCGATTCTCAGATAAGCGTTCCCAAACAGAGCCTGAAGGGGATTGAGGGAGACTTTGACTAGGATTGGAGCTAACTGAATAAGCTCTAATGCGGCACGGGGATTGGTTCTTGAATTATGAACCGACACACCAACATTTACTAGGAGCCTCCCGTTGAGTATTCTCGTATTCTGGCTCATAAGATTCAGAGTTTCAGACTGTGTTCTCCCAAAGCAGTAGTACAGTGTATAGTGTCAACTGTAAGATAGTCTCTAACTCTCGATGCTATGAGTTTGCGGTGAATGATTGCTTCAGTTTGGGATCGTCGAACAAGAGTGCCACGTTATGTTGCCATTCATCACTCTTTTCGTCTATTGTCTTTCACTCTTTCTGTTTAAGATTGAGCTGCAAAACCTTCATTGCGCCACACCACTCCTGTCGCTTGGCCGCCTAAACTTGTGCACGTCGCAGCACAGGTGCAAGCATAGCCTGTGCGTTGCGACAGGAGTAACATAAACTTAATGTTTGATACTGTCCAAGGAATGTCACCAAGTGTGTGGATATGTGAGCTTCAGATATGGAATGGTTAGAGATAGATGGATTAGCAGAGATACCCTGGATAGCCACCCTTCCTCGGGGCCTATCTTAAGGTTTCTTCTTGTTTGACTCTAATTGATACATGATGGCCTCTTTTATAGAGACAACTTACTTGACCCTTAAGTAATATTCTAACCGAATCAATCTAACTTATCTGTTTCCTAACAAACCAATCCAATCTAATCTAATATGAACCGGTACTGTTCACGTGGTACTGTACACGTGCTACAGTACCGCATGGGCCCCTAGGCCGGCTCCACTTGCCATAACACTACTCCACCCCTCGAAGACAGCTCCTCCTCGAGTTGTGGCGATTGCTGGAGCAATGCAGTCCATAGAATATGGCCATGACAGACCTTCCTCCTCACGGTGCCAAACTTGGCTACTCCATCTGATCTTCCCAGAATCTAATCCGGGCTCGAATCCATAGAGCGCCTGCATGTGGAGTCGATGGTCCCCTCCACGAGCAGCCACCCCGCTATGGGTGCAGCAGAGCGGGGTTGTGCTGCAGGCGTAATCCAAGAGGCCAATAGAGCTTTGAAGGCCCGTTGCTGATCTAGCGGAGAAGAAGCACGTACAAACAGCCACGACCC
Source organism: Microstegium vimineum (assembly GCA_022036555.1). Taxonomy (NCBI): domain Eukaryota; kingdom Viridiplantae; phylum Streptophyta; class Magnoliopsida; order Poales; family Poaceae; genus Microstegium; species Microstegium vimineum. The sequence continues at coordinate 26,873,480 of CM039121.1, forward strand.
TGTTTGAGGGATTGGTGATGCAGCTCGTAGAGGCAACGACAAAGCCACCATGCCCGCTAATGTTGGTGCATGGATGATCGCTTGCAGTGGTGATGCTGGGTTTGTCAGTGAAGCTGGTGATGAAACAGCCGAAGGTGTGGCAGATGTGACCATGGTGGCGGAGGAGGAACGCAACGATGTAGCAGACACCGTCGTTGGTGATGGCGCTGATGCAACAAGTGGTGTATCATTGTGGAACTGCATTGGCACCACTGCGGCTACCGATGGCGCTATTGGCGACATCGGTGCAGAAACCACAGTGGAATCGATCCAATCCGACTTAGCGAAGTGGATGGCCACCGGTGCCTCGTCAAAGCCACACAACTGCTTGCATTTGGTAATTGACATGAGCTCCTCCATGTGCAAGGAATGCTTGAGGGTCTCGTCGGTGGCGGTGGCATCAACAAGATCATGCTGATCTATGCAATCCACAACCATAGCCCCCTGCTGCAGCACAGGGTCCTCCACCACGAGGTCCATTGTTGATGAAGGCGGTGCAACAGTTGAATTGCCGCTGATGATGTTGAGTAGTGCGAGGATGCGGTCAAGCTTGGCGGAGAAGGTCACAGGACCGATGCTAGGGCCGGTCATGGTGGATGGCGATGCCCCTGCGTTGGATCTCTGATACCAAATGATATGGAATGGCTAGAGATAGATTTGTTAGCAGAGAGACCTAGATATCCACCCTTCCTCGGGGACTATCTTAGGGTTTCTTCTTGCTTAACTCTAATTGATGCATGATGGTCTCTTTTATAGAGACGACTTACTTGACCCTTAATTAATATCTTAACCGAATCAATCTAACTTATCTCTTTCCTAACAAACCAATCCAATCTAATCTAATCTGAACCGGTACTGTTCACGCGGTATTGTTCATGCGCTACAGTACCACGTGGGCCCTGGGCTGACTCCACACTTGCCATAACACTACTCCACCCCTCCAAGACAGCTCGCCCTCGAGCTGTGGTGATTGCTGGAGCGGAAGACCTTGCAGTTCAGAGAAGATCGCCATGGCAGACCTGCTTCCTCCTCAAGGTGCCAAACTTGGCTGCTCCATCTGATCTGCCTGGTATGTAATCCACCAGGCTCGAATCCATAGAGCACCTGCATGTGTGGTTATCTTGTGGTTATCTTGTGATGTTATCCATATGCTTGTGTGGTGATTGCCTCTTTGCTTTGCTCTTTGTGAGTGATATATTGTCATATGCATCTCCTTTATATGTTCTTCACACACTTGTAGGCACCCCACGGATTGCAAAAGTTACGGGGAGCTTGCTCTTAATTTATGTTATCTTGATTATGATCAAGACATGGAATTCAAATCCAAAGCATAAATTAAGGGGGAGTCTTCTTCCTAAAGTTTGCAATTCAAAAGCTTAAATTCTTTCTATTATATGTAAGCCTAAGTTGGTTATCATCAATTACCAAAAAAAGGAGAGTTTGTAAGTGCATTCGCCCCCTATGTGGGTTTTGGATAATTGATAACAATCAAATTAGGGACTAACACGCTTATTCTAGTAATTTCACAGGTGTTAGTTCATTAATAAGCTTAAACGATGAAATCTAGTGATTGAAGCACCCCCAAATTCCACTCTATGGAAAGCGGCTCAAGTCCTGAGTTATAGGAAAAGCCGCACTACCAAGAGGGATGCAAGTTTGACTAGCTAGAAGTGGTAAGAGTGCTCAAGTTACTAGTATAGAGACGCTTGAGAGACGTCGTGCACAATAGACACTTAGAAGTATGTTTTTGTGGCTGTTAGCAGAGCTACCGGTAGTACTGGTTCCCCACTGGTAGTACCGGTGATGGACCGGTAGTACCGGTCAATAGCCGGTAGTACTGCTAAGTCTTTTTCTCGCCCAACCTGGGCGGCTGTCTTTTGCACTACTGGTAGTACCGGTCAACTAGCGGTAGTACCGGTAGGCCAGTTTCCCGCACATCTGGGTGGCGCACAAAAATGCACTACCGGTAGTACTGGTGAGGACCGGTAGTACCGGTCAACTACTGGTAGTACCGGTAGTACACCTTCTCGCCCAGATCTGCGCACTTTCCCCAATGGTCACTTTTCCACCGGCAGTACCGGTGGCTCACCGGTAGTACTGGTACAGCTTCGAAACTGTAGACTTAAAGACTTTCTCTTCCCCTCTCTCTCACTTCACACACTCCATTCATTCATTTCGCACCAATCGTGAGACAAAACATGTCGATGTTTTACCACCGGCAACCCATCACGGGGTAACCCGGGACGGTGTTTTGTTCGGAGGGGTGTCGGCGTATTGCAGGAACTCGATGGTAAACGCAGAGAGACAACGATTTATACTGGTTCGGCACGCCGGAAAGTCACGGCGCCCTACGTCCAGTTTGGAGTAGATAGTATGTTGGCGCCCTGCGCTATTTGTTGTGTTGTCAGGTATGAGCTATGGTGAGCTGAGATGTGATGCCGATCTAGGGACCCTTGCCCTCCTTTATATAGTCCAGGAGAGGCAAGAGTCCTAGTCGGTTACAAAGTAGAGATCCTAGTAGGATTATGTGTAACTAGTCCTAGTAGGATTGCATGTATGGAATCCTAATAGGAGTAGGACTTCTTCTAGTCCTAGTAGGATTACATGTAGGGAATCCTATTTGGACTAGGTCTTCTTCTCTCTTCTCCATGGGGAACCCTATGTGTCCCGCGTCGACAAGCCCCCGAGAATTTCATGATTTTGCTTCAAGAGCCCGAGTTGTTGGTGATCAAAACCGAGTTCTTCTTGGAGCGAAATCTTGAGATGGTCTTCTGTGCTTCCTTTTGAGGTTGATGTGCACTTTTCACGAAAAGTGCACTCAATGAGTGTAGCCCCCGAGCCTCTTGATGTTTGGTACAAACGGCAACAGGGTCTTGATTTTGAAAGGATATTTTCCGGGGTAGGTATCTCCAGCCCCTGAGCCTTCTCCGAGTTCTTTTATTTAAAAAAGAAATCGGATGAAGGTTCTTGATGTGTTGTCATCGTTGTAGTCTTGAGTTCTTGTATTCTTGTCCTTCGAGTGTAGCTGAAGGGAAAGCGAGCCCCCGAGCTTTCTGCTGAAAAGAAGTCGACAGATGGGTCTTGAAATAGTCTTTTTTGTCTTTCTTTGTCACAGGCGGGTTCTGTGTATCCACGGGTGTAGGGAATCTTGCTTTTTGTCTCCGTCCTTTCACTTGTTTGCTTTCTGTAGTCTTGTTCTTTTCGTAGCTTTTTCGTCTTTTGATTGCTTCTTTCCCTTAAGATCTTTGGGTTTTTTGCGCTTAGTGTGCTGTTGTGCGAGGCTGAGCAGCCCCCAGGCATAGTTGAAGCGAATGCCGAGTTCCGAGCTTAGTGTCCGACCAAGCCGTGAAGCTCTTCCGAGTTGTTGTTGATTCATCCAGTTTGTTTTTAATCTTTTCTGGTTCTTGATGTACCTCGTCCGGGTTGTTTGCACTTTGTTCACGTTCTTTCTTGAACTTGTATGTATCTCATCCGGGTTCTTTCTTGATCACTCTGGGTTCTTTCTGAATTTGTCTTGATTTGTCTTGCAACTTGTCGGGGTTCTTTTTTGATCAATCTGAGTTCTTTCTGAACTTGTCTTGGTTTTTTGTCCCTCTTTGTTGGGGTTCTTTCTTGTCAGGGTTCTTTCTTGGGGTAGGCGACCAAGTTGTAGAAGTTGTTTGCGTCGTTCTTGAGGCGAAGTAGTCGTTCGTGCGCTCTTGGAGTAGGCGACCAGGTCGTAGAAGTTATCTGCATCATTCTTGAGGCGAAGTATCCGATCGTACCACTCTTGGGGTAGACGACCGGGTTATATTAATATATTTAAGAAAAGTGTTACTTAGCTTGGTTCATGACCGAGTTGTAGAAGTCTCTGTGCCGCTCTTGGGGCGAAGTAGTCGATCGCACCGCTCTTGGGGTAGGCGACCGAGTTGTAGAAGTTCTTTGTGCCACTCTTGGGGCGAAGTAGTCGATCGTACCGCACTTGAGATAGGTGACTGAGTTGTATTAGTATATTTAAAAATTAAAGCGTCACTTAGCTTGGTTTGTGGCCGAGTTGTGCTGCTCTTCAAGCAGTTGATTGTGTTGTGTCACTTTTGTTCAGTGATTGACTTTGATGTCGTCGTGGTAGACTGATCTTCTTTGTTGCGCCGAGTTGTTTGATATTTGTCATGCCGCCTCTCGAAACGGTTGACTTGTAGATATATGAACCAGAATGTGCCGCTCATGGTGCAAAACAGTCGGTTTGTCATGTTGCTTCACTGAGCAATTGACTTTAGAATGCTAGATAGTGCCGCTCATGGTGCAAAGCTGTCAGCTTGTCATGCCGCCTCACGAAACGGTAGACTTATATATATGAACCAGACTGTGCCGCTCATGGTGCAAATCCGTCGGTTTGTCAAGTTGCCTCACGAAACAACTGACTTAGAATGCTAGACAGTGCCACTCATGGTGCAAAGCTGTCAGCTTGTCATGCCGCCTCACGAAACGGTAGACTTATATATATGAACCAGACTATGCCGCTCATGATGCAAAACAGTCGGTTTGTCAAGTTGCCTCACGAAACAACTGACTTAGAATGCTAGACAATGCCGCTCATGGTGCAAAGCTGTCAGCTTGTCATACCGCCTCACGAAACGGTTAGACTTATATATATGAACCAGACTGTGCCGCTCATAGTGCAAAACAGTCAGTTTGTCAAGTTGCCTCACGAAACAACTGACTTAGAATGCCAGACAGTGCCGCTCATGGTGCAAAGCTGTCGGCTTTGTCATGCCGTCTCACGAAACTGTTGACATGTAGATCGTTTGTTCTTGAAGTCTTATACTTGTTTGTATCATCAGTTGTAGAATTTCTTGCATTGTAGATGTGTTATCTTGTATGTCTTCATGGTCGATCCGACTTGGATCTCCAGATTGAAAGGTCTTGACGTGCTGATGTTGATGTATCCGATTTGAATTTGGTCTTGCTAGTTGTAGAATTTCTTATGTTGTAGACGTGTCATCTTGTATGTCTTCATAGTCGATCCAACTTGGATCTCCCGATTGAAAGCTCTTGATGTGTTGACGTAGACGCGCATCCAATTTGAATTTGTCTTCCGCTTATGCGCTTGTATGACGCGCATGTATACGTTTGTCGATCAGGGTTGATCTTGAGATAAGTCGGAGTAGAAACCGACGTGGTAAGGCGTCTTCTTCTTCTTTTTTTTTTTGCATAATCTTGAGCATTGAGTTGCTGACGAGGTTGGACGAGGGTCGCGACGGAGGTCCATGGTTCGGGTTGTTGCCGTAGTCGATGTAGCTGTGCCGATCCGTGTTCTTTCTTGTTCTTACGTAAGTCTTCATGATTTCCAAAATTATCTTATATGCCTTCTCATAATTGGCTAGCATGGCTCTTGATTCTGTTTGCTTGTTCATGGATGCATATATATGCACGTATTCGCCGTGGTCTTGTCTTGCTTCCTTGCTTGCATGTCGCTGGTTGGTGTGGATGGGTAGCCAGACGAGTTGTTTTGGTACAGTGTCGTAGATTTGGATTCCCTTGTTTTTTATTTGCTGGCCGGTAATTGCACTCGGATGTCCTCTTGCTGCGCATTAGTGTATATATTCATATATCTTCGATCATTTTCTTGCTTGCATCATCTCAGGTGTTTTTGTTTGCTCTCGGTTTGTGGAGTAGTCACGGACTTGACTTCATGGTGGCAGCTGTATCTTCTTGGATAACTCATCTATCGCGGAGTGAAAGTTGGAGTTGGATTCTATCAGTTCGTTTTGGTGATGCCGGTTAAAGCTGATATCTGATCGGTCTTGTGTCCGAGTTGATTTCTGATTGGCATCGTGTCCGAGTCGATTTCAGTTTCACGATTGCTTCCGCTTCAGTAGTTGGTGGCCGGCTAGCTGCTTCAGAAACTGAATTTGGTGGTAGCAGACTTCGGTCTTTCACGTGCGGGCGCCGGCTGGGTTTGACTTGAAGGCGGTTACTCTCTGATCAGGATCCGACGAGTGATTGTGATGAAATCTTTATATATCATCTTGAGATTAAATGGCACGATGAATTTGTTGGTGCACGTGCTCTGAGCGATAGCCCGTATGAGATTTGGATGCTCAGGGCCATCTCCAAGAATGTGTTGTTGTTCTTGAGAATCGACGAAAGCTGTTGCGACTTGTCGACGAAAGGTTGATTTTAAAATAGCGGCAGTGAGTTGTCGACGAGTGCCGCGACGGGTTTTGGTCTTGAGGTCCACCGAGCTCACGAACGCAAAGCGCCGAGATCCCCTACCTGGCGCGCCAGCTGTCAATGTTTTACCACCGACAACCCGTCACGGGGTAACCCGGGACGGTGTTTTGTTCGGAGGGGTGTCGGCGTATTGCAAGAACTCGATGGTAAACACAGAGAGACAACGATTTATACTGGTTCGGCACGCCGGAAAGTCATGGCGCCCTATGTCCAGTTTGGAGTAGATAGTATGTTGGCGCCATGCGCTATTTGTTGTGTTGCCAGGTATGAACTATGGTGAGCTGAGATGTGATGCCGATCTAGGGACCCTTGCCCTCCTTTATATAGTCCAGGAGAGGCAAGAGTCCTAATCGGTTACAAAGTAAAGGTCCTAGTAGGATTATGTGTAACTAGTCCTAGTAGGATTGCATGTATGGAATCCTAATAGGAGTAGGACTTCTTATAGTCCAGTAGGATTACATATAGGGAATCCTATTTGGACTAGGTCTTTTTCTCTCTTCTCCATGGGGAACCCTATGGGTCCCGCATCGACAAAGCCCTCTCCAAGCATTGACTCACCCCCTTCTCTCTCCCTGAAGCTCTTGGACTTTGATTCTTGCTAGAGTAGAGCTAGAGAAGTGAGATTAGAGAACCCGGAGCTTTGATCTATGACTTGAGCACTTGGATTTCACTTCTAGCCGGTTGGATTTTTGTCTTTTACTCTTGAGTTCTTGGAACCCTAGTCGGCTAGGTGTTCTTCATGGTTGCCCGTGTTGTTCTACTTGCATTGTGAGGCCATCCCGAATCATTTGTATCACCCTTTGATTCTTAGTGGAAACCTCGGGCTAACCTTTGTGGTTGCTTGAGAGAGGCAAGGAGGTGGAAGAGACTCCGACCTTTGTGGTCACCTCAACAACGGGGACGTAGGTGCTCTTTCGTGGGGAACGAACCTCGGATTAAATCCCGTGTCTTGTGTGCTTGCTATTGATTCATACATATATTGTGCTTTCACTTGTTCTTCGTGCTCTTCCTCTCTCTCTCTGTTCTTAGGGTTTGAGAGGCCGATCTACGATTTGGTGAAGGAGCAAGACAAGGGAGTCCACCATTCACCTTTACATCACCAAAGGATAGTAAGGAATTAGCAGATCTGAAATCTAAGTTGAATTCCCTTGTGATTTCGTAGTTCCCGTAGGAACCGGTAGTACCGGTCGTTGCATCGGTAGTACCGGTCGACAACCGGTAGTACCTGATGAGGACATCACTCCTTCGGATGCGCACGATGATGCTCCGCTGGACATTCAAGGTCCAATCACAAGAGCTCGCGCGCGACAATTAAATTTAGAGGTGAGCTCGTTCCTAAGTAAGTTTTTATATAATTTCGAGAATAGATTGCTACCTAATGATTATATTATACTTAGGAATCATGGAGAGGACCAAGGAATGCATAAGGGAGGGTTTGGAGGAGTGGAGGACCAGCAAGGCGCCCAAGTCAAGTTGGAGGCCCAAGCCAAGTCGACTTCGAGTTAGTTTTGGAGTCCAAGACAAGCAAGGAGTAAAACGGACATCCAGGACGCATCCGGACTCCGTTTTCGACGATCCACCCATGGTTAAAAAGATAATTGCATAAGGAAACCAATGACGTTGGTATGAGGTCCAAATTCCTTCTGAGTCATCGGGAAACATCGAAACAAGTTAGCGTCCGGAATCTGTTCCGGTGCTGCGTCATTGTTTTTGTTCCGTTGGGCCGTGTTTCATCGTTGAGCCCACTAGGGGGGGCGTGTCCAGGGGTGGCGACGACCCTTAGACCTATAATACCAGCCGCCGCCACTCTCGTTAGGTTTTGGGGTTTTGCTTAGATTATTCTATCAAGAATAGTTTCGTCGTTTTATCGGTTTGTGAGACCCCAACTCGTGAGATTAATCATACATATGCAATTTGGTTGCATTCTTCCTTGTTCTTGCTTGTGTTCTTCGATTCGCAGCAGGGATTAGCCTTCTTGGCAAGGTCAACCTTGCAACGCCGGTTGATAACCAGAGGAGACGTGGTGCTAAGGTTGCAGGGTTCGGTCTTTGTGATCTAAAACCGGATCGGTGTGTCTCTCTCCGACCAAATCGATAGTTATCTTGAACTGACAGAAGATCGGGAACCCTAGTTTACATCAGTTATCTCTGCACTTCAAGTTTTTGAGTTTTAGGTTTTTAGATACGCCTATTCACCCCCCTCTAGGCCAATTAGGTCCTTTCAAGATGCAAAAACCAAATTTTTCCATATTACAGCTAGCACAAGGAGTAGTAAAAACTACATACACTGCATGCACGCGAACGGAGGGGTGGCCATTACTCATAGTGGTAAAGAGAAGGTGGTGGCAGATTACTTCTCAGACCACCTCGGTTCAGTGGTTCAGAGAACGAGGACCTTCGACTGGAACACGCTAGGCTATGTCCCAAGGGACCTGTCCATCCTTGAGGTTCCGTTCACACATGAGGAGATCAAGGACGCAATAAACTTGATGCCCGCTGATAAAGCACCAGGTCCTGATGGTTTCATAGGTGCCTTTTTCAAAAAATGTTGGGAAATTATCAAGGACAATGTCATGGAAGCATTGAACATCATGTTCATGCTAAATTCTCAAAGCTTCGAACTGCTAAATTCGGCAAATATTATCTTACTGCCTAAAAAAGAGGACGCCATGTGTGACAGACTTCCGACCGATTAGCCTCATGCACAACATTGCAAAGCTATTCGCCAAGATGCTCACAAACAGCTGCCCCCCTTGCTGGACTCCTTGGTCTCCAAATGTCACAGTGCATTCATCCAAAAAAGAGCATCCATGACAACTTCCTCTACGTCCAAAACATGGTACGGACAATGCAAAAACTAAAACTGCCAACCCTCTTCTCAAGCTGGACATACACAAAGCCCTTTGATATGATCGGTTGGAGCTATCTTCTCGAGGTACTTTAGGCTCTAGGCTTTGGAGCACGCTGGCATGAGTGGATCTCGATACTATTTCGTACCGCTTCCTCAAGAGTGCTCCTAAATGGCCAGCAAGGCCCGGTCTTCAGTCATAGGAGAGGGGTTCGGCAGGGTGACCCGTTGTCGCCCATGTTGTTCATTCTCGCCATGGACCCACTGCAGCGCCTGTTAGACTTAGCGACACAAAAATCCATCCTCACCAATTTGCCTTTGACTATGGCAAGATGGAGAACTTCCATTTATGCTGATGATGCTGCAATATTTATTAACCCCCTCAAAGAGGATCTGGAAGCCATCACGACCATCTTGCAAGAATTCGGAAGCGTCTCAGGCCTTCATATAAATTTGCAGAAAAAAGTTCAGTTCACCCGATCAGATGCCAAAACATTGACCTCGATCATGTCCTCGCCTCCTTCACAGGGGAAAGAAAATCTTTCCCATGCCGCTAGTTGGGCCTGCAACTACACACACGAACATTGCAAAATGTCCATGTGCAGCCCCTCAATGAGCGCATCAGCTAGCGACTGCCGGGATGGAAGGGGAAGATGCTCAACAGAGCAGGAATATTAACTCTAGTTACAATGGTCTTATCTTCAATGCCTACTTACCACCTCACGGTATTCCCGCTAGTTGTTTGGACAAGAAAGAGGATCGATAAAATCAGGAGATCCTTCCTTTGGAAAGGAGAAAAGAATGCCAACGGGGGGCATTGTCTATTGAATTGGCAGACTGTATGCATGCCAAAGGAGTTGGGTGGTTTGGGGATGCCCGACCTGGAAAGGTTTGGGAGGGCCTTGCGTCTAAGATGGCTTTGGCAGGAGTGGGGTGATGATCCAAAGCCTTCGGTGGGAACGGAAGTGTCATGCAAAGACATAGATCGCCTCCTTTTCAACTCTTCTACCATGATCACAATTGGTAGCGGCAACAAAGCACGCTTTTGGCATCACAACTGGCTAGATGGGGAGGCACCTAGATATCTAGCGCCTCACCTATTCATGCTGGTACGCTGTAAAAATTGGACGGTTAGACGAGTTACAAAATGGAAACTGGATCAAATCGCTACGGACGAGAATTACAACAGCCACACAAATTCAAGAGTTCGTTGGACTATGGATCAGAATATAAAGCGTGCAGCTGCAGCCTGAGGCACAAGACTCCATTACATGGAGATGGATGGCCGACAGAGTCTACTCCACTCGCTCGGCATACAGAATACAGTTTGGGGGTTCCTATCGAAGATTCCAACATGACCTCATTTGGAAGGCCAAAGCAGAAAATAAATGCAAAATTCATGCTTGGATCCTATTACATGACAAACTCCTCACAACAGACAATATCCAAAAAAGCGGGTGGCAGCACCAGGACAGTTGTGTCCTGTGTAATGGCCCTTAGAGACTGGAATGCACCTTTCTTTGTCATGCACGTGCAGTCTAGGACAAGTGCTATCTTGGGAGAACATTCATTTGCAGTTACCGCAGCGAGACCCAACATCACTTGCCACTTGGTGGGAGCACATAGAAAAAAGGTGCCAAAGCACGAACAAAGACGATTCAATGGAGTCTGCATCTACATTGTGTGGAACTTGTGGAAGGAGAGGACTAGAAGGATCTTTCAAAATGACCACAAGACGACGCAACAAATAGCCTCCATGACCAAAGAAGATATAGGGCAGAGACATAGGGCGCTGGCCCATCTCTAGAGAGACTACTTTGCTTCTACGGTGTCTGGATCATATTCCCCTCTTTTTCCTTTTGGTCCCAGGACCATTCTGTGTGGCATAGGGGACGCCAAGTGTATATAAACCTCTATTTTCTTTACTTAATTGAGCGGCAGAGCTCCTGCCTTTTCCTATCAAAAAAATAATAATAATGCCAGAACCAACACATGCACAATATTTCAGCTTGCTGAAATATACGATTGTATCGATGCATTAAAAAATGAAACATTGGAATGTCATTATAAACATAATTACTAAGCCAATTCCAACAAGCCTTGCCAACCTTCAACTTTCCTGGTATTGCATTTCATATATTCCACTCTACTCCAATTCAAGGGAGCAAAAAGTAAATCAAAGAAAACATCAGAGACAATCTATATTTGTATCCAAATCAACGGAAGAAACTCCATAAGCCTTAAAAAAACTAAACACTACGAGTCTATGACATAAAGTAGACTGAAAGAGCATCCTAACTTTATGTTCACTAACAATTTCAACCTTTTATAATCCTACAAGCCTACTAATAGTTAATCCTTTACTCCTTTTCCTCCTCATTCCTAGCTCGCCCATTCAGTAAACCATGATAGCATGATAGTATGTGCTGCATTAATTAATACCAAATCATATGGCTGGAAGCCTAGAAGGCAGTGAAAATGTGAAATTAACAATTTGCAAATCAGATAATAAAAAATATAATTGAGCAGCTTGGCTATATCTGCAGTGATTTCACCTTTCAAAATTCAAAAAATTTAGTATTTTTCACAATCCTTTATTTGCCACTTTACAACACCTAGGAGCTAGTAAACCAAAACTACTCACTATAAATCTCTCCATTTGCAGCCAATGAACCCATCAACAATCTATCAATTAATAGTTTAAAGATTCATATCTGAACACCACATGAAAACTTGATTACTGCAATAAACAAAAGAAAACAGAGAAAGGAAGACTGTACCTTGGTTACCTCCAGGAGGCATGCAACCTGATTTTTTTATCGAATACGCAGGAGGACTGCGTATCATTGTATTCATAGAAGGAGAAAAAGGAGCCGTAGATAGACTCGGACACTCACAACACACAAACACAACACAACACCACACACACACACACAGGACACTAAAACCCCACTTAGAGAAAAGAAAAGACTACACTGAAACCCCACTTAGAGAAAAGAAAATACTACGACTAGAAAAGACCTGACCAGAAACCCTGAACCCCCCCCCCCCTAACCGACATCATGAGCAGGGTTCGGGGACAACCCCTTGGCCCCAGACAAAGACTAGATCAAAGCTTCCTCCCGAGCAAGAGTAAGAGCTGTGGACAGATTTTGGGGTGGCTCCATTGAATACACAGTCATTTCGATGCTTCTAGATGGTCCAGGCGCCTAAGATGATAAGAGAATTCAAACCTTATTGCACATCTCCGCTGGTTGCTGAATCCGCCTTGTCCCACCAGACATCAAAGGAGGAGCTGGTAGCCTGTGGGGCAAGAGCTACTAGCCCAACACCATGCAAGATAGAAAACCAAAATTGTCTTTCGAACACACATCCAATAAGATGTTGGATGCTCTCATCCTTCTAATCACAAAGCAGACATTGATCGGGATGGGTGAGGCCACGCCGAGCCAACCTATCTGCATTCCAGCAACGATTGTGAGCAACCGAAACATAAAGAAGCGACATTTTGGGGGCGCCCAAGACTTCCAAATGCGCTCATAAGGAGCGAAAGCAATGGCTCCTCAAAGAGTACATCATAGGCAGATTTGGCTGTATATTCTCCCAGAAAACCTCCAAATGTGTTTATCAGGAATCCCTTCCTGTAGAACAAGTCCCTCTAAAGTATCCCATAGATCAAGGTATTCCATTAGAGCCTGTGCGGGGATTTCCCCCTGAATGTCTTCTAACCATTTATTCTCATTGAGAGCATTCATCACGGTCCGCCTACTTGCTCTTCTTTTGGATACTAGGCCATACAGATTGGGTGCCAGGCTCTGGATACTATTACCATACAACCATTTGTCCTTCCAAAATAGGGTATTAGCTCCATCACCAACTTCAGTAATAGTGGCCAGTGAGAGAAGATCCTCAACCTCCTTACTAGCATGGAGAGGCAAGGTTGCCCATGGCTTACTGGGATCAGATTTCTTGAGCCAAGGCCATCTTACTCTTAAAGCCACCCCTAGACCTTTCAGATCAGACAACCCAAGCCCTCCAAGCTCCTTGGCCCGACAGACTTTAGGCCAAGCAATTAGGCAATGCCCACCTTTTGCCTCCTTGCGTCCCCTCCAGAGGAAACCTCTTCTAATTTTATCAATTGCCTTAATTGCCCAGGGGTAAGTCAACAACCATGACTAGATAGACCAACATGGCTGCTAGGACATGCTATACTTGCACAGCCCTACCAGCCCTTGTCATCAAATCAGCCTTCCATCCTGGCAGTTGGTCCGCAATTCTATCAATTATTGGCTGAAATTAATTGATCCTTTGTTAGCTTCCTGAGAGAAAGTGAGAGACCCAAATATTTGCAAGGAAAATTCATGATTTCACAAGGCAATAAGCTCTGAATTACTTGTAAATCAGCCTCTTTGCATTGGATGGGCATTGCATTAATCTTCTGAATGTTGGTCCTCAGCCCCGATGCATCTCTGAACAGCTGCAGCATATCAAGTATCAAGGAGATGTCCGCAGCAGCTGGTCTGAGAAAGAGGGCTACATCATCAGCATAAAGGGAAATCCTATGCTGAATCGGCCTTCTAGATAGAGGTTGTAACATCCCTTCCTCAGAAGCCCTTGTTACCATCCAATTCAGTACGTCCATTACTAGAATAAAGAGCATCAGTGAGAGGGGGTCTCCTTGGCGAAGACCTCTTCTATGCTGGATAAAGTCACCCGAAGAACCATTGAGGAGTACCTGGTTAGAGGAAGAAGTCAGAAGACGACAAAGCAGGTCCCTCCATCTCAAGCCAAAACCCATTTTTTCAAGAATTTGTAGGAGGAACGACTAGGAAACCGAGTCGAAAGCCTTTGTAATATCCAATTTGAGTAGGACTCTGGGCTGTTTTTGGGAATGCAAAAATCTTGCAGTTTGTTGTACTAACATGAAGTTATCCTGAATGAATTAGTTCTTAATAAAGGCACTTTGGTTAGGAGAAACCATTCGATCAAGGTGGCCTAGTAACCTGTTGGTGAGTAGTTTACTTACTAACTTTGCAAAGCTGTGAACTAAGCTAATGGGTCTGAAGTCCTTCACCTGATCAGCCTCTGCCTTTTTTGGAATCAAGGTGATATATGCTGAGTTTAACATCCACATATTTCTAAAATCTTTTCTCTAAAAAGCATTCAGAGCAGCCATAATATCCTCTTTGATCACTGTCCAACAAGACTTATAGAACTTTCCAGTGAAACCATCCGGACCCAGAGCTTTGTCTGAAGGTAGACTTTTTATAGTGTACCAAACCTCATCTTCAGTGAAAGGACTATCCAAAGCCTCGAAATCAAAAGAAGGGATGCCCAAATTGTCCAAATTAATTGTTCTAATTCGGTCACTTTCTTTGCCAATCAAGTTGGAGTAAAAATAAAAAATAGCAGCAGCCTTCTCATCATGAGAGGTGAGAATGTTGTCCCCATCTTTCAGTTTTGCTATAAAATTCTTCTTTTTTCTATATCTTGCATGTCTATGGAAGAGCCTAGTATTAGCGTCCCCTTCTTTCAACTAACCAATATGAGATCGCTGCCTTGCCACTGTCCTCAGAAGAGAGCTCAAAACCAGGGCATGCTTCTTGAGATTGTTACACAGCCACAACTCATTAGACTGCAGGGCTCTATGATCCTGAGCGATATCGAACTGGTGAATGATTTCTTTAGCAAGGGCCAACTGAGAGGTAAGGTGACCAATCTTTTTTTGGCTCCAAGATTGGAGTGCTCTAGCTGTTGCTTTGATTTTGATGGACAACATGTGCACAGGACAAGGGTAGGGCTGGACAGAATTCCAGGCTGCAGCTACTGTCTCAGAGAAACCATCCTGCCTAGGCCAGAAAGAATCGAAGCAAAAGCGCCTCCTACCTGGCAAGCAGTCCCTCAGGCCAAGGATGAGAGGGCAATGATCCGAGTCATCAGAAGCCCAGCTCTGAAGAAGACAATTAGGGAACATATCCCCCCAGTCTAGGAGCAAAACACCCTGTCAAGCCTTACCAAGGTTGGGGAGGCACTAGAGGGGGAGCTGGACCAGGTAATTCAGAAACTGCCATGTCATCAATCCATCTTTTAAATGTTCCCATCATAGCTCTGTTCAAATTGGTGTTGTTCTTGTCTTCGTCTTTGTATATAAGATTAAAGTCACCAACCACCAACCAGGCTCCGGTAAACTGATTCCTGATATCTCTGAGTTCTTACAAAAACTGTATTTTGTCATGATTTTCCTGGGGCCATAAACACCAGTGAACCACCAAGGAGAACCAGAGGCTGGACAAAAGAGGACCGAAACACAGTGATTGTCAACCCTGCTGGCCTGAACAATACCCAGACCTGCTCTCCAAGCAATCAAAATCCCACCACTAGCACCAACTGAAGGCTGATATATATAGTTATTATCAAAATCACATCCCAGCATGGACAAAATGTGTTGACGAGAGATCGTGACCATTTTAGTTTCTTGTAAACAAACGATATCAATTTTTGTTGAATTAACAAGACTGCGCACTGCATCTCTTCTTGAAACAGAATTAAGCACTCTCACATTCCAAATCAAAATATGTGATGATATCATATTAATAAAAATTATAAGGCGACCAAGATCACTAGGAACAGGGATTAAACTATGCAAACCTCTGACCCAACAGCAAAATCTTCCGCTGTAGGAGCCCAAGCAAATAGAGCAGCTAGTGCCCTTGTGTGGGAAGGGGTGATGTGCTGACGGAATAGCTGAGCATATTCATCAAGCTGTTGTTGGTCTATGGTCTCCTTACCCTCATCAACATTCAGATCCAAAGCACGCAAAACACACTTCTTTAGATGTATGGGGCAATTACTGACCTTATCCCCCTGCATACTAGCAATCATTCGGCTGCATCGCGGGGTTTCACAGGGAGGTTTCACGGGGGGGGGGGGGGGGGGGGGGGGGGGGGGGGAGGAGGATGCCACCTGAGCCAGATGCAGCGACCGAGCCGGCGCCTGCGTCCCCACACGAGTCCGCAGAGGCCCTGATGACTGCCGGTCCGCCACCAGAACATCAAGGATGATGTCCTCCTGAGTCGAGCAAGGAGCCATGTCACGCCCATCAAAGGCAGGCGAAGGGCGCGCGGCTGTGGATGGATTCGTGGACCTGACATCAACACCCCAGGACCAAAGGTCCGGTGAGGAGTCACTATCCCCAAATCAACATCCAGCAGCGTGCCCAAGGCATCCGCGCCGGCCGGATGAGAGGGTCAAGTAGCGCAGCCGCAACCACGCATCTCAGAGCAACCTAACAATTTTGTAAATGAGCTTGACATTCTTGTTTTTGTCAAAAAATCTAAAAATCTCCTATCCAATAGTTTGACAAATGAGTTTGACATTTTTATTAACTTGGTAAACATCAGGTGAAATTTAACATTTATGTCAAACTACGGTTCACTTGGCAATTGCCCCATACGCTACTCTCGTGGGATATTTTTCTTTAGCGCGTACAATTTTTAGTTTTACCAAGTAAATAATAGGAAACTGTTGGAGATTGACTCTTTTACTTTTGTCATATTCACTTGGGACTAAGCAAATTTCTAATTTTACCAAATAAAAAATACAAAATTATTGGAGTTGCTCTAACAGTTTTCTTTGGTGAAATGCAAAGCGCCGCTATGATAGGAGAAAGAATTGAGATGTCCTCCAATTGCAAAGACCGTATGTGCTCACCAGAGCAACTAGCGTCAATCACTCGCCCGCGAATGGCGTCTTCAGTCTTTCTTGCAGGGCTGGATGTTGGCAATGGTTGTGCAGCTAGACCTTAGGATTCAACTGCGCTCAATAAAGTTGGGCTGAAAGTAGGCACAGCCTGATCGGCACCTGCTGGCTCAGAATGATTGGCCGAGATAGAGCCCATGGGCCCGGACTCCAGCCATCGGACTGCAACCTCACTCGCGCAGGGGCGGCGCAGAGAAATAAAAAACACCTCCATGTCCGACAACTGAATCGAAGGAACCGACATCGTATCCCCATCAGCAAACCCAGGCATAATAACCGTTGCCGCCATATCATCAATAGCAGCCTGCCGAGACGAGGGAGTCGAGGGTCTTGAAGTCGCATGCGCCGTTTCGGACGTCGAGCCATCAATCCGTCCCTCATCAGCTGCCAGGTGGACGTCGGACACCGGACTAGAACCCAATCGACAATCCACGGAGACCCAAGGGTCAGGAATGGGACCATCAGGGATCTGATCGAGCAACGGACCCCGATGAACCAGGAGCACGCCGCCGTCATCGACAATGACCATGGCCGGAGTCATTAACCGGGGGAAGCGGCGGCGGAGCCTCGTCCACCCCAGGAGACAACGCCAAGGAGGAGACAATCTTTGATGTCATACGCCAATGCACGCTTCCCTGGAGGATCTTCATCAGACAGGAACAGGGGGGCTCGACGATAACAAGCTCCATGTCCGCCGGGATGAGCTCCGGCTGGGAACACCAGGCTTGAAGCCGGAAGGAGGAGTAATCCCGCCGATCGACCGTATCAGGGTGGAGCGCACGCACCCAGAACCATTCGTCCAACAAATGCTCTACCGTCTCAAGCTCCCAACCCAAGCATGCGCCGGAATGCCGCTCAGCTCGACGTCAACAAGTGAGGGCAGAACCACAGCAGATGCATCCTTGAGACGGGACCAACGTCAGAAGCACAGCATGAATGGCGGCAGGTGCAGCGGCCGCCCTTCATTGTAAATGCGAACTGGCATGGCTTCATCCGGGAGAACAAGTAGGTAATCATCCTGTTTCAGACGGTGAAACTCCAGCTCCTCAATCGGGATCTCATGGCGACGAGCGAGCTCATCAGCCAGAGCGTCAACCGAGAGGTGTTCCAGGTCTCCAACGATCGAAACATAAAGAGCATAACGTAGGTCATCTTCAGCTCTGACCATCTTGGCCGAACGGTCAATGATTCTTCGATGTCGAGCGGGAAGGCCGGTGGGAGAAGTCGAAGGACCTCCAATGTCAGCAACAGCCTGGGGGGACTCTCCGTTGTCTTCACCCCCTGGCCAGGAGGGCAGTCATGTCCCGCAGCGTTAGAGCGCCGCCGCTTCCTATTACGGCGTCGCTGTAGCCTGTGCTGCAAGCCAGGGGCAGCCACCGAGGTCAACATCCTTCTAGGAGGCAAACCACCGCCCGTAACCTTCGGCCGCCAGATGAGGAGCCTTCGGGGCGCCGCCGAGAGCAGGGTCCTTCTGCGCTCCGCACAGAAGGCAGCACGATGCCCAAACTCGTGGCACTTGAAGCAGCGCGGTCCTTCCCAGCAGGCGGCAGCAAGGTGAGACGTCGAGAAGCAGTTGAAACACCTTCCCCTGAGATCCACCGGAACCGTCCGGCGGTGGCAGCGCGACTCTTTCAAACGCTTCTTACGGGTACGGCGGCCCTCGTAGCGCTGCCAACCACCCGCGTCAGGTCCCTTTACGTCGAGGTCGCGCCCAGGGAAAGGCCTTTGGGGGCAGCAGAGCCGTCCCCACCGCATGTAGCGACGAAGTCACCGACGGACGACGAGGCTACACCGGAAAGAAGAACGTCGCGAAACGAGAGGGCGATAGAAGGTTTGTCCGCAGAAGCTAGGAGGCGGGCTAGCGTCGCACCATCTGACCATTTTGCAGCCTTGGAGCGACCTACCTGGGGTGAGGAGGGAGCCTGCGGAAGCAGGGCCGGGAGGGTGGCAGTCGGACCATGGGCAGGCTCCGACGTGGGGCTGGTGGGCAAGGAGGAGACGGGAGGTGGAGAGACGGGAGCCAGAGCGGCGGCCATCATAAATGTACTGGGAATATATACTGTTCGGGACAGGAAAGGTTGCTGTTCGTTCTTGGTAAGATGGGCAGGAAAGGAGTTGGGCAAATCGATGCTGCTTTTGATTTGTTGGGAGAATATAATCCATCCATTTTATTAAAAAAATAACAAATCAAAGTCCTACAAGATAGATGTGGTTAGAACAAAATAGATTATTTGTTTGCTACATTTGCCATATTATTATGGAAGATTTGGTGCAGAGAGAAATCATGGCAGCCTAGTTGTGATCATCTTATTTCAATCCATCAAGGTGCAGGCAATCCAGATGCTGCCTATCTGTACAGACTACAGAGAGAAATTCAAATGCAATGCTGCCTAGCTGTACAGAGAGAAATCCAGATGTAAGCAGTTAAGCACAGCACACATGTAAGCGCCACGCAGAAGATGCAATCGTCCAAGTGTAAAAGAGAACTGTAGTATCCTTCTGCACAACAAATTATAAACGGAAACGGTTTACACCTAAAAAAAATATATGATGCTGCCAAACAGGACCTTAACATTTTGTTTCAAAGAATCTTATCATTCAAAACAAAGATACGACACAAATTTTTTGATATAAACATGCGCAACGAACTCACATTACAGTTGCAAATTTGGCTCCCTTTTAAAGGTATATACATGCCAGGTGTTTCAACAGTCCCCTCATCAACTAGCAATCTGGCATACACTACTTGAATCAACCGGTTGAAATTGAAATCAACTGAAGATCAGAACCTGAATGAATCCTAATAGTCCAGTGTGAGGTAGAAATTGAAATCAACTCAAGCATAACAAGAATACTAATCATCCAGTATCGAAAGATTAACTCCGTATGCATCTCCGCACAGATCTACAGCCCATATGTTGAAATCAGCACCCTTGCCTTTCTTCTCAAAGCTTGGGTGGGCCCAGTTTCCATGAGAGTTTCTTGCCTTAAAGAACAATTCACGTTCCGTGGGTTTCCCCGGTGTGGTTTCCCTAACAGCGGCATTAGGCATTGCAGTCCCAGATCCATGTAAGACTACGGCATGTGTTTCACATCCATCTGGATTCGGTGCAAAATAAACTTCACCCCCGGGTAAAAACACAAAGCACTTTCCCACTGGAATGACAGCTAACAAGGGCTTGCCATGTGCAATCAATCTTGCAATTGTTGTGACATCCTCGCTGCTAACTCGAAACCTACAGCACAAGATATGCTACATGATTTCAATTACCACCAGAAAGAATTTCTAACAGTAATATATATAACCTTAATACAAACTCAAAGTAAAGAAAACACATGCATTAGCACTAAACAGGGATGGATGCCTACAAGCCAATTGAAGTTTTTTAGGTGGAGCACCATAACACATGAAGCGGGATCTATTAACAAGCTATTGGTTAAATAACTGTATGCTGTAACCAAATGGTACAGATAGGACCGCCATGTAGAGGATTACAGCTACCAAAAGCTAATCTAATGATTGTTTCTGTTAACATAATAATTTTCCCATAACCTCATGCTGAATCAGGTTAACATAGAAATTTATTTTGTTATGCTTTAGAAGACACATTCAATTAAATTCTTATATTATTTTGCAAGCCAAACTTAGTAATTATGCAAGAAAAACCGTCTTAGCAATAGGAATATAATAATATATTTTATGTTGAGAGTCCATGTACAATATTTGTCTAATTATCTCTGTTATGATAATAATAATAATTGATAAGTGTGAACCATAGCAAAGGCAAGACTCAAACAAATAAAAAAAGGAACGCCTAAATATCTTTTCCCTTTAAGCAATTATTGAAGCAACTTCAATAACAATCACCGCTATAAAAATCCAAGTTCATTGGAATTTTAAGTTAACTATTGAGCACTTGCCATTTCATAGATAATATATCACAATTCACAAATATACCACATGAAAAATACCAATGTTATCAACTTATCATTAACAAAAGGTGCAGAGTTATTTTTTTTTCTGAAATAAGAACTTACCAGCTTGAAACCTTCAGGGATCTCCGTGGGATATAATCCATATATCTCTCAAATGATGAAGGAAGATTTCTCAAAACTTCATAATCATAATCACTGTTTTCTGTATATGGAACACCATAGCGGCATGCCACTATCAGCATGGTTTCGAGATCAGGGTGCTCATCAGGAGTTTCTGTTGCTGTTTCATCATCTATACAGCCCGCAACTTGTTGAAATTTTGCATGCAGCGCATAAGGATCTAACAAAGTGGATTCATCACATTGATGCTTGGCTCCTCTTACACGCCGTGACATATCACAAAGGGAAAGGACTGAATACAAGATGCAGGTTGCTGAACAGGAGAAACTGGAATTTAAGCGGCGAACAAAACAGATTATGCTGAAAACATAATAGAAAGTAAAAAGTAGACCATGACTAAGACAGAATAAAACAAGTTACTGCTTACGTCCTTCTTGATCGTGAACCTCTGTGAAATCTAGGCTGATTCCATTGAGTGAGCAGCGTGTTAACGTCCATTCATACGCAACAGGATTCTAAAAAATAGAGGAAAATCACATTTACTATATATATTATGAAACAGAGGATGAAATAAAATGCATATACATATTTGACAACTGTTTACCTTCATAAGACACCGAGAACAATGATTGTCCTGGAGATCTGCAATATAGTTTATGGTGCCATCGTGCATTAACCAGCAGTCTGGGCACAGCCACTTCATATCAAGAAGGCAACTAGGCTTGATACCATCAGTACCACACAGGGCTCGTGTAAGCTGCTCCACATCTGGAGTAGCTATTTCTCCTTCCTTGAGCAGAGGACGTGGCCAAACAATCTAATGAAATAGCATCAATGTACAACTTCAAAGAAAGGGAGGGGATTGCTTTTATTAAACTACAGTGCAGAAGATAACTTCTCTCACCTCAGCTTCTCCGAAAGATTCATTTTCATTCCAATCTTTTACACTCTCATTCTCTCCTTCCCATGAGACAGATTCATCTTCAGCATCTTCATTTGCTAACATGCTTTTAAGGCTCATGGAATCTAGAAGCGCCAGGTTCAAATCACTGTATTCTGCAATTTGATGTAGAATTATGTAAATAGAGATGGAAGTGCCATATAAGTCAACATTACTTGCACTCAAACTAAGTAACCTTTATAATCAGATCAAGTTTTTCTTACAACCTGAATATTTATAAATCCACATGCTCACAGAAAACTAAAAAGAAGTAATCTCCTAGTGGTATAATGCCAAAGGATGCCTACTAATATCAATCACTCCCAACACAAATTGCACAATTGTGCATTCTGGGTAGCTCCACGCATCAAGTTGGACATGTGGACAAGTCAAAAAATTGAATGAAAATCAAAGGCACCTAATACAAACAGTTAGCAAATTATCCCGAATTCCAGATAAATCTACAAGCAGTACATTGAGACCGCTGCACTTTTACATGACTAATATTTCGACTACCATTTTCAATAATAAGCAGAGTAACTTTCAAAACTGCAGTAAAAAGGAAAATATAAATGTATGGTAGAACAATCCCAAAAAGTGTAGTACCATCTACAAGTATGCAATAACATATGCAATCTTTGGCATTCTAAAATAATTCAGGAACAGGTATGCAGTAACATATGAAATCTTTGGCATTCTAAAATAATTCAGGAGCAGAACATCACAACCATGTCATCTTAAAAAGGTCGCCAATAGATTTTGGCACAAACAACTATATATTGTTCCAGTAAATTGTGCATGCAGACGTAAGGCGAGTCGCAATTTACACATGGAAACGCGGAGCACGAGTACGAACTACTAGCTTAGCATGAGTATAACGAACTGCTCACGAGTCAAAAGATTCAGAGATGGGAAGTCGCCAAGTCGGGCATGGGACTCACCCCATTCATCCATCCATCGGGGTTCCTTCGTATCCGTCCTGATGATCGCTCATTAACGATGAAACGGCGGAGAGGTGGAAGCGGCAGCGGAGAGGCCTGATCGCTCAGCGGCGATGAAACAGCGAAGAGGAGGAAGCGGCGGCGGACACGATGCGGCGGAGAGGAGGAAGCAGCGCAGGTTTCTCCTTCAAACCACGGCCCTGATTCGTGGTTGGGTTTCATCGGGCAGGGCTAGCCAAGTGCAGACATGCAAGTGGCCACAGGCCACGCCGCTAACCTGCTGGGCACATCCGGCCCGTAAGCCCAGAAAACACCTCCCTCTCTGAAATACTTTAGCCCAATCAC
This sequence comes from Microstegium vimineum, assembly GCA_022036555.1. Classification (NCBI taxonomy): domain Eukaryota; kingdom Viridiplantae; phylum Streptophyta; class Magnoliopsida; order Poales; family Poaceae; genus Microstegium; species Microstegium vimineum. The sequence goes on from CM039121.1 coordinate 26,896,619, forward strand.
CTCCTACCTATTTTAGGTTGGGTTTGATGACCCGTTTGCTTGTAGTGAAAATTTTGCAATTTGGTTTATTTTCAAAACAATTTTTTCAAATAGCCCCCCACAAAACGCCTGATGAAAATAGACCACAACATTGGCGCATTAATATTACAACACTGCGCCGAGGGAAAGCTGCTCGACGTTCTGTGAAAAGACGTTGAGGTCTTGCCACGTCAGCAACGATTTTGGTCGCATATGCCACGGAGCAGGCGGGCCTCATATACCTCAGCGTTGTATTAGTTAACGTCGAGCCAAAGACCTCAGCGTTTCCCGACTCAACGCCGAGGTCTGGGCACATAAGGCCGTGCGACGCCCTTCCTCCTTCCTCCTTCCTCCCTCCTCCATTCTATCTCTCCTGCATCCTTCTTTTCTCTCTCTTAGCCGTCCACCCCATGAACCCTAGCTCCTAAATTTTAGCCTAGGAGACCGGATCTACCATGTTGGCGTGTACCCGAGGTACTCCTCCTTCCCCTCTTCCATTCTTTCTGGCTAGATTGAGTTGCATTGCTTGTTTGGCTGTAGAACCCTAGGCTATGGTGGTATGATTAGATTGTTGACATTTATGTGAAATGTATGGATTAGAGTAATCGGTTGACCTTACTTGTAGTTTTCTATCTATGCTTGAGCCCATAAACAACCTTAATAGTTGTTAATTTTGGTAATAGGGTTACTTGCTTAATGTTAGTGAATGACACATTAGGAATTTTGTCCAAATATGTTGTGTATGTTGTAAGCTTTATTACAATGGAGGAAAACTTAGCTCTAGTGGATAGTGATTTATTTGATACATATGTTTGGGTTTGAATTTTTACTCGTTTAAATGATATTAGCTTGATATGTGACAACATTTATTATGTGATGGCTATAGATGGTGTTTACACCAAAATTTGGCCAGTCAAGAAATATTGCCACAAAATGCGCCATGTTCAAGTAGCAGTGTATGAATCATTATTTATGGAATTATGCCGAGGACGATGGTTCTGTTGCAGTATATTTGTATACTTGAGAGTCCCCATGTGTTTGGTTTTGAGTAATTGATGAAACCTACCTAAGTGCTAACCTTGGATCTCTAAGTGTGAATTATGAGATAGGTTAGTACATGTGAGAGTCCCCATGTGTTTTGGTTTTGAGTAATTGATGAAACCTACCTAAGTACTAACCTTGATCTCTAAGTGTGAATCATGAGATAGGTTGGTACATGTCATGTGATGGAGCAAGGTGGATCAAGTGGATGGCACAAGCTCTAGCATGGTGGTAGAAAGGAAAATGGTGTGAAGGCAAAGGTGATAATAGGAACCATTTTCGGTTTGGTGATCAAGACACCATAGAGGGTGTGATCACATTTAGGATAGATAGCCGTACTATCAAGGAGGGAGCTCTTGTGAATGATTGCGGTTATCATGTGCCACTAGGTTCATATGCATTGCATTAAAATCAATTGAACTAGTGAAACAACCAACTAATTCCAAGATAAATATGAACCAAAAGCTATCACACGTGCACAAGTGTTGAGATCACTTAGTGTTGGCCGTTGGAAGCTTGGGAGAAGTTGGAGAAGTGTTTGAGCAGAGAAAGGCAGTCCGGATGCAAGGTCCGGACGCTAGGGCATGTGCTGTCCAGACCATGGCGCATGAGTTTGGAAGCAAACCCTAGGCAGTTGCGGCTGAGGAGAGAAGTTCGGATGCTGTTGCAGGTCCGGACGCTGGATCCGGACATGCGTCCAGAGTTAGTGTGCTCTCTGTTGTTCTCTGGAAGTGGAATCCGGACGCCAGTGTTTGTCCGGACAGAGGATCCGGACGTGCGTCCGGAGGAGAAGAAGCTCTGAGGGAGCCCTCGGGTGCTCTCAGGTGCTCTGGAAAATATTTCCGGACCCTATGAATAGTGTGTCCGAACCCGTGCTACAGTGGCGTCCGGAGACGCGTGGCAGGCAGCGGCGAAGGCGGGAAGTAGCCGTTTGAATGGCAGGCTGACCGGACGCATGCGGCATAGTCTGGACGGTGTCGTGTGCGCGTCCGGAGGTCGCGTCCGGAGAGCAAGACAGAGAGTTTGGCTCTCTGTTGATGGGGTGTCCGGATGCAGTCAATGATCCAGACCTCCCACTGTTGCTAGAGTCCGGAGGGCACGCAAAATGTGTTTTGAGGGGGCTAAACGGCTAGTTGTGAGTGTGTGTCTATATAAGGTGGTATGGCCGGCCCTTGGGGGTCTCTCTTGCACAATTTCATCACACACACAATAATGCTCATTTGTGAGAGCCTCCACCACTCATCTCATTGATATACTTGATATTTTCATGAGAGATTGAGTGAACTAAGTGCATTGCTTGATTGATTGCATACTAGTGGCACTTGGTGATCGTCGTCATCGCGGAGCTCTTGTTATTCTTGGAGATTGCCATCTCCTAGACGGCTTGGTGCGACGAGGATCGTTGAGCGGAGGAAGGTGTTTGTCTCCGGCTCCGATCGGTGGATTGTGAGGGGTTCTTGAACCTACCCCGTGGGAGTTCGCGAAAGGTATCTCTAGTGGATTGTGCGTAGCTTGTGGATCCCTATCTTGTGTTGGTTTTGCGGCACCCGGTGACGGGTTTTGGCGTGTGATGCCAATTAGCGCGTGAACCTCCAAGTAGGTGTATCGCTACAACGGGGACTAGCTTGTTGGCAAACAAGTGAACCTCGGAGAAAAATCTTGTGTCTCATTGTCTCTCTCCGAGGATTTCTATTGTGATTGATTCGCTACTCATTGGTCTCCTCTCCACGTTGGTATAACCCTCCTAACTCTAGCTTTGCACTTATATTCTTTACATTCTTGCAAAGTAGAGCCTATAGCTTAGCTTGTGTAGCTTATTCTAGCATCTCTGGTTGTCTAGCTCTTGTGTGTGACATAGGATATACCTTGCTAGTAACTAGACTTGTATTAGGTGGCTTGCCGACCCTTGTAGTGCTAGTGCAAACTTGCTTTTCGCCGTGTTTTATTCTAACAAGTTTGCTAAGTGTTGTTGTATAAATTTTAATTAGGCTATTCACCCCCCTCTAGCTATTCCTAGACCTTTCAAGTGGTATCGGAGCTAGTACACCGTCATACAAAGGCTTAACATCCCACGGTGTTAAAATGTCTCTTATCAACAACACCAAGAGGCCACCCAAGTTCGATGTCACCGATTATAGTTATTGGAAGGCATTGATGAGCACCCATATCAAATCAATCAACCGGAAGGTATGGTTGGTGGTCGATAAGAAGTTTGAGGTGGTGAATGAGGAGGCACCCACCCCGGCCGAGGAGGAGAAGCTCCAAAACAATGACATTGCGTTGAGTGCCATCCATGATGCAATCTCAAAAGAAGTCTTTGAGCAAATCAAGAACATTGAGAGTGCTCATGATGCATGGAAGAAGCTTGAGGAGTCTTATGAAGGGACTCAATCCATGAAGGGGGCCAAGGCATATATCTTGAAGGAGAAGTTTGCTAGTTTCAAGATGAAGGAAGATGAAAATGTGCCAGAAATGTTCAATAGGCTTGAGGTGCTTGTCAATGACCTCAAGTCACTTGGAGAGAAGGTGGAGAATAAGGATTTCTCATTCAAGTTCCTAAGAAGTCTTCCATCAAGATTTGAGATGCTAGTCACTCTTTGGTGAGAAGTGGATTGGACACAATGACACCAAACCAAGTTCTTGGTGAGGTGATTACCGATGACACCTTTAGAGAGGACAAAGACAAGATAAGAGAGAACAAGGAAAAGAAGGATGAGAAGAATAAGAGTGTGGCATTCAAGGCCACATCATCATCAAAGGGCAAAGCAAAGTGTGATGAATCAAGATATGATGAGTGCTCAAGTGATAGTGATGATGAAGAAGAAAAGATGGCTCTATTTGTCAAGAAATTTGGCAAGTTCATGAAGAAGAAGGGCTATAGAGCAAGAAGGAAGAAGAGCTCACACAAGTTAAATGAGAAGGATAGATGATGCTTCAAGTGCAATAGCAAGGATCATCTCATTGCAGATTGCCCTCATCATAGTGACAATGAAGATGAGAAGAAGGGCAAGAAGAAAGAGAAGAAATAAAGCAAGATGACTCTCAAGAAGAACAAGAAAGGAGGCTCATATGTTGTCACTTGGGATAGTGATTCCTTAAGTGATGATGACTCAAGTGATTATGAGAAGAGATCAAGAAAGAAGAAGGCTCTTGCAAGAATTGCTATGATGAACAAGATCTCTCTCTTTGACACTCCATCGACATGCTTCATGGCTTGGCCCACTAAGGTACAATCCGATGATGAGTGTGATTCTAGTGATGATGATGATGATGAACCCACTAAAGATGAATTAATTGAAATGTTGGAAGATGCTAAGACTCACTTTGACATCAAGAGAAAGGAGTGATTGCTAGTTATATGCATCTCTTCGCTTTGATTCTAGTTATATGCTTACCAAGGGAAAGAAAGGTGTGATTGCTAAGTACATGGGTACACCCAATAAGAGCTCAAAGAAGAAAGCTATTTGGGTACCTAAGTCCTTAGTCACTAACTTTGGAGGACCCAAGCAAGTATGGGTACCTAAGAATAATTGACTTGTTTTGTAGGTCAATTATAAAGCCAGAGGGAGGCATTGGGTGCTTGATAGTGGGTGTACTCAACATATGACCGGAGATTCAAGAATGTTCAACTCTATCAAGCCAAATGATTGCAATAGGATTGAATCTATCACATTTGGTGACAATGGCAAAGGCAAGGTCAAATGGCTTGGTAAGATTGCAATATCCAATGACATGGGCATATCCAATGTGTTGCTAGTAGAGAGCTTGAACTTCAACTTGCTATCCGTAGCTCAACTTTGTGATCTTGGTTTCAAATGCATCTTTGGAGTTGATGATGTAGAGATCATAAGTGTAGATGGATCTAACTTGATATTCAAAGGCTTTAGATATGAGAATCTATACTTGGTTGATTTCAATGCTAGTGAAACTCAATTGTCAACTTGCTTGCTATCAAAATCTAGCATGGGTTCGTTATGGCATAGAAGGCTTGGTCATGTTGGAATGAGGTAATTAAACAAACTAGTCAAGCATGATCTAGTTAGAGGCTTGAAGGATGTAGTCTTTGAGAAAGATAAGCTATGTAGCTTTTGTCAAGCCGGCAAACAAGTTGGAAACACTCACCCTACCAAGAGCATGATGAGTACTTGCAAACCATTTGAACTCTTGCACATGGACTTGTTTGGACCAACCGCATATACAAGCATTGGAGGAAACAAATATGGCTTTGTGATAGTTGATGACTTCACTAGATATACATGGGTATTCTTTCTTAGTGACAAGAGTGAAACATTTGATACATTCAAGATCTTTGTCAAGAGATGCCAAAATAAATTTGAAACAACTATCAAGAGAGTAAGGAGTCACAATGGTAGTGAGTTCAAGAATACAAGAGTTGATGAGCTATGTGATGAATATGGAATCAAACATCAATTCTCAGCCAAGTATACACCTCAATCAAATGGGCTTGTTGAGAGGAAGAATATGACACTCATTGATATGGCAAAATCTATGCTTAGTGAATACAATGTGAGTGATTCTCTTTGGGCTGGAGCTATCAACACGGCTTGCTACTATTGTCACAAGATGCTTTAGAAGACACCTTATGAGCTATTGAATGGAAGAAAGCCAAATATTGCATACTTTAGAGTGTTTGGTTGCAAGTGCTATATCTTGAAGAAAGGTGAAAGATTGAGCAAATTTGAGAAGAAATGTGATGAAGGCTTCCTACTTGGCTACTCAACTACAAGCAAAGCATATAGAGTATGGAATCTTACTCATGGCATAGTTGAGGAGGTACATGATGTGGAGTTTGATGAAACAAATGGATCTCAAGATGAGAATGACAATCATGATGATGTGAGAGGTGAACCATTGACAAATGCAATGAAGAATATGGACATTGGGGACATTTGGCCGAGACAAGTGGATGAAGAGCAACATAATGACTTTCTAGTGCATGCTCCATCCAATGAGGAACTTAATGACAATCAAGCTAGTTCATCCTCTCCAACTCAAGATCAACAAGAGGCTAGTTCATCATCTCAATCCAATGACCAACCAAGTACAAGCAATCAACTTCCTACACTCCAACCTACATCTATTGCAAAGGACCATCCTTTGGATCATATTATTGGAGATATCACAAGTGGTGTACAAACAAGATAAAGATTGGCTTCATTTTGTGAACACTACTCTTTTGTATCATCTATTGAGCCAACCAAGATTGAAGAAGCTTTGTAAGATATTGATTGGGTGAATGCTATGCATGAAGAGCTCAACAACTTCACTAGAAATCAAGTTTGGGAGCTAGTTGAGAGACCAAAGAACCACAATGTTATTGGCACTAGATGGGTCTTTCGCAACAAACAAGATCAAGATGGAATAGTGGTGAGAAACAAAGCAAGACTAGTTGCATAAGGTTACACTCAAGTAGAGGGTCTTGACTTTGGAGAAACATATGCACCGATGGCAAGGCTAGAAACAATAAGGACTCTATTGGCTTATGCTTGTGCTCACAACATCAAGCTCTATCAAATGGATGTGAAGAGTGCATTTCTCAATGGGTACATCAATGAATTGGTATATGTTGAGCAACCACCCGACTTTGAAGATGACAAGAAACCCAACCATGTGTACAAGCTAAGGAAGACTTTATATGGCTTGAAGCAAGCACCTAGAGCATGGTATGAGAGGTTGAGGGACTTCCTCCTCTCCAAAGGTTTCATTATGGGCAAGGTTGACACTACCCTATTCACCAAGAAGATTGGGAAGGACTTGTTTGTGTTGTAAATCTATGCGGATGATATTATCTTTGGATCAACCAATCAAGAGTTTGTTGAAGAGTTTGGCAATATGATGGCTAATGAGTTTGAGATGTCTATGCTTGGAGAGCTTAGTTACTTCCTTGGTCTTCAAGTCAAACAAATGAAGAATGGGACTTTTGTTAGTCAAGGCAAGTACATCAAGGATATGCTCAAGAAGTTCAATCTAGATGAAGCAAAGTCTATTAGTACACCAATCGGAACAAATGAAAATTTAGATGGTGATGCTAGTGGCAACAGGGCAGATCAAAAGCTATATAGATCAATGATTGATAGCTTGCTATATGTGACCGCATCAAGACCGGATGTCATGTTTAGTGTATGCATGTGTGCAAGATTTCAAGCTTCTCCTAGAGAGAGTCATTTGAAGGCCATAAAGAGGATATTGAGATATTTGAAGCATACACCAAATGTCGGGTTGTGGTATCCTAAAGGATCAAACTTTGAGTTACTTGAATACTCCCACTCGGACTATGCGGGTTGCAAGATAGAAAGGAAAAGCACATCGGGTACTTGTCAATTGCTTAGAAGATCACTAGTCTCATGGTCATCAAAGAAGAAAAATAGTGTGGCACTCTCTACCGCCGAAGCCGAATATATTAGTGCGAGGAGTTGTTGTGCACAAATACTTTGGATGAGAGCTACATTGAATGACTTTGGAGTCAAATTCAAGCAAGTACCTTTGCTATGTGACAATGAAAGTGCAATCAAGCTCAGCAACAATCCGGTTCAACACTCAAGAACAAAGCATATTGATGTCCTCCATCATTTCATTAGAGATCATCAATTGAAAGGGGACATTTCTATTACATGTGTTGGTACCGAAGATCAATTGGCCGACATCTTCACCAAAGCACTAGATGAAAAGAGGTTTTGCAAGCTAAGGAATGAGTTGAACATACTTGATTTCTCCAACATGAGTTGATGCACCCCCACTTATATAATATGCCTCTACTCCAACAAAGCAAGGTAAAAGTTGATTGAAATGCATTCATGCATAATTTGCTAGGACTTGTGTAGAGCATATAGTCATCACTCATGCTTCTAGGCTCATTCATGAAAAACAAAAATGAATTTAATGCTTATATGGTGTCAATATTGCTTCCATGAGTTGATATGATCTAGTGGTAGCATATGACATGTTGATGTGCTTGCAAACCTAGTGTTTGATCTATGTCTATGAACCTTAAGTGTTTAATTCAACATAGACAAGATAACCATCTTAGCATGTGTGAACAATCTTGTCTATGGTTTAAACCAAATTAAATATCTTGGACAAGTATCTTAGATCAAGCCAAAGTTCAAAACAATCTTTCACCCTATCTCACACTAAGGGGGAGTTAAAACTTGAATATCTATAATTGGTCCCACCTTTTTGTGTCAATTGGATGACAAACGGGGAGAAATTTGTGAAAAGACATAAAATTTACCAAAGGGGGAGAAATTGAAAGATAAAGGGGAGAAAATGAAAAATCAATTTTGAAAAGAACACACAAATAAGGAGAGAAAGCTCATGAACACTTTGTTGCATTTGTATCCTTGCATCCTCATATGTATTGTTGCACAAGTACTTCAATTCAAATATTCAAGCTTGTGTGGTGTTTGCTAGTGATCCAAAATGAATGATGATTGATCAACTAGCATGCATAGGTTGATTAGCTTTAACCCATGTATTTTCAAGTGGTGTTTTTCAAGTGGTGTCTAGCTAATCATGGTGCTAAGGGTGATTCTAATTTCTGCATTCCGATGGTATCACGCTTCAAAGGTCTACTCTTAAACCTTAGCATCATTTGGTAGCTATTTACTCTCCCACATTGTCTATCTATGCATATGTGCAAAACTTGAACCAAACTCTTGAAGCACATATGTAGGGGGAGCTAATAACTACCAAACCCGAATTTGTGTAACTTGTCCAAATCTTAAATCTTTGATTAAATTGCTTGGACAAGCAACTCAAGTTCAAAATGATTATATTTCATATCTTTATGGAAAGGTTGTTGTTGGTATTTTTTATGACTATTGGATAAATCCACAAGCGCATAGATTATACCGTTGTACCACTTCACCGGGAGTATTTCAGGTATCGTATTTTCCTCAGGGAACGAGAAGTGAGTTAACTAGGAATATGGATATGTCCTATGATGGATCAAGGGAGACTATGATAACTGGATTGAGAGGTTCGATATATCAAAGAACTCTAACAAGGGATAGCTAGTTATACTGGCCTTATCGGCCCTTCTCTTGCAGGAGGCGATGGGATAGATCAGAAAGAGGGCAAAACTCTAACCAGACCACGCCATCATGTTGTGTTGAGGCCCTACCTTTTAAGAACTTAGAAGTAGTCACTTAAAAGTGCTAAACTTACAAGAGACTCGCATCCGATGAGGAAGAACTCCGGAGAAGATTCCGATAGGCCCGGGGCTTTCTCCAGAAGACTTCCTTCACTCTCCTCCAACTAGCATAGCACTACTAGAGAGCTCCACTAAGAGACTAAGGAGTAGTGTTTCTCCAATGAGGCATGAATGAGAAGGGAGCTCTAGGGGTCTATTTATAGCTAGAGGTGGAGTAGGGGCTACTCTGGTGCCACGTCAGCGATCCGCGTCACCTTCATCAACCACCATTGGATCCAACGACTTCAGAAACGCCTAAGGATCAAGGGTGTTGATTTCCATCATGTGGGGAGTGAGTGAGGCGGTTGAGGGGGGGGGGTGAAACCGTCATATGGACGGTCGACCGACCGCCTATGCTGCCATGTGGGCCCTCCTTGACCTTCTAGATGGTGGCCCACTGGTCAGGGACCAAGTGAGGGCTTGTGGGCCCACCTTGAGGTTGGCCGACCACATGTAGTGGTCTGTGGCCCACCTCTACTCTCTGTCTACTGGTCCCACCTATCATTGCATACTCTATAGAGGTATGGCTCATCCCAGAGATGCACTCGACTCTCCCGAACTAGTTTCTTTATATCTGCCCCTAGTGGTACATGGCCTGCAACCATAAAGTTGACTATATTCGCATACCAGGGGTTGGAGTCTGTCACCTTGAGGAGTGTGTCATCTCTGAGGAAATCGGCGATGGGAAAATTCTGTGCTTCTTTGAATTGCATTCTAGACAAATGATCGGCAATCGAATTTTCCACTCCCTTTTTATCTTTTATTTCAAGATCAAATTCTTGGAGTAGCAAGATCCATCTTATTAAGCGTGGTTTAACATCTTTCTTAGTGAGCAAGTACTTAAAAGCAACATGATCTGTGTAAACGATTACCTTTGCTCCAATTAAGTAAGATCTAAACTTGTCTATAGCAAACACCACGGCCAACAACTCTTTCTCAGTTGTTGCATAGTTTAGCTGTGACCCTGTTAAAGTTTTGCTAGCATATGAAATAGCATGATGGTTCTTATCTTTGGTTTGGCCTAACACTGCACCGACAGCATAGTCACTAGCATCACACATTATTTCAAAGGGGAGCTTCCAATCAGGGGGTTGAATGATTGGAGCGGAGATAAGTGCTTTCTTGAGAATGTAGAAAGAATCTAAGCACTCATCATTGAAGTCAAAGGGAGCATCCTTGGCTAGCAGGTTTGTTAAAGGATGGAAAATTTGAGAGAAATCTTTGATAAACCGCCTATAGATGCCTGCGTGCCCAAGGAAGCTACAAATCCCTTTGACATTCATGGGAGGTGGAAGCTATTCTATAACTTCTATCTTAGCTCTATCCACTTCTATCCCACGTTCGGATACTCTATGTCCTAGCACTATGCCTTCGCGAACCATAAAGTGGCATTTCTCCCAGTTTAGGACTAAGTGCTTTTCTTCACATCTTTGCAAGACTCTATCCAGATTCTCAAGGCAATCATCGAAAGTTTTTCCATAGACGGAGAAATCGTCCATGAAAACTTTCATGATTTCTTCGATCATATCGGAGAAAATGGACATCATGCACCTCTAGAAAGAGGTAGGAGCATTGCATAGGCCTAAAGACATTCACCTATATGCATGTTCCATAAGGGCATGTGAAAGTGGTCTTACTTTGACCATCGGGGTGGATTGGTATTTGATGATATCCTGAATAACCATCAAGGAAACAAAAGAAAGAATGTTTTTCAAGCCGCTCCAACATCTCATCGATGAAGGGTAGCAGGAAGTGATCTTTCTTTGTGGCCTTATTAAGTTTTCGGTAATCTATACACATTCTCCAATCCATGACGGTTCGTTGAGGAATCAACTCGTTCTTATCATTTCGAACGACCGTCATACCTCCCTTCTTGGGCACAACTTGCACAGGGCTAACCCATTCACTATGAGGAACGGGGTAGATGATCCCCACGTGCAAGAGTTTCAAGACTTCCTTCTTCACTACATCTCTCATCGCATTATTTAATCTACGCTGGGGCTCTCTAGATGGAAGGGCTTCAGGTTCTATGGGGATGCGATGTGTGCAAAGAGCGGGACTAATGCCCTTGAGATCTTGAAGAGAATAGCCTAAGACTGACTAATGCTTTTCTAAGACGGTTAGGAGTTTGAAGGATTCTTTAGGAGAGAGTTTGTCACTGATGATCACAGGGGCCTCACGATCGTCATTTAGAAAGGCATACTTTAAACTAGCTGGAAGGGGTTTAAGTTCTATAGAGGGCTTAGATGGGGGCTCAGATTTCTCCAGATCTATGGGTTCTTCTAGATCATCTTCTTTCTGGATGAAATCTTCAACTTCTTCTTCTAGATCAGGATGAGATGATTTTAGAAGAGATGCAACCATCACTTCCTCTATGGGGTCAGATTCCGTAAGTGATTCCGTCATGGTGTTCATGGAATTGGTGAGCGGAATTGAGAGTTTGATGCTACTCCCAAGATGACCCTTGAGACTTCCATCAAGAGATCCTTCAAGGAATCTCATGAGTGGATGTCCAATTAACAAGTCAAATTCCTCTATATCAAATATGAAGAAATTCAAGAGGACATTGACTTTGTTAATTAGCGTAGGAATGGTCTGTGCGATCCCACAACTCTCAATCAATTGTCCTGAAGAAAGCTTCAAGAATTTTTTGGTTGGAGTCAGTTTTACATTGCCTAGGAGAGCATTAGCTAATGATTTAGACATAATGATAACTCCTACGGCAGGATCATAAAGAGAGTCTAACTTTGCTCTATTGATTTGACAAGGAATGGTTGTAGAGGAGGAAAGAATTCGAATTGGCTCGAATGAAGATTCGGCCTCTTCTAACCACTCATTGCTCATGATAGAAGCTAGCTCTTGAACCGTCTCCTGGAGATAGGCGTCCTCTATGCGGCTAGGGATGTGGCGGTTCGGAGCTTTTCGAGCAGCAGACTTCTTTTACACAGATTGATTCAAGGCATTTCCAAAATTGGAAAATAAATCAGCCTCGATATCAAGGGGGAATTCCAAGGGATGAATTTCTTCTTCCCTTGGTGGTTCAGGTTCAATAGCAGGATCTTGAGATGTAGAGGGAAGAGTTTTGGCTATCGATGTTGTTTCTATTCTAGGGGCTGGTTTTTGTTCTTCCGTGGGTTCTTCATAATATACATTAGTATAGGGGGTGTTATCAAGAAGTTGATGACTTCTTTTCGAAGACGAATGACACAAGGGATAGGGAAGAATGCTAAACAGAATTTAGGCATCAATTTTTCCCAGTTTCCTTTCGCATCACCTTCGTGGCGAGTGTGCCATCGTTTGGCTATTCCTGTTAAAGAAAATGGAAATAGCTTCCACATAAGGGTACCTGACCTCATCCCTTGGATGTGAACACATGAACAAAGTTGTTCAAAGTCACGTATATGAGTATAGGGATTCTTGTCTTAGTCCCCAGAAAACGGTTTTTCCTGAACCATCGCTATGAGACTCGGGCAAAGCTCATAACGAACGGCCAGAACGGCCTGAGATGATTTAGGTGGCTCCAAGCTAGCGCCCGTTGGAGCACCATATTCGATAAGTGGGCTTTGATCCATATGTGTATGTGGAATGGAAGGATGAAATCAAACAAAGATATAATAGGACCAAAAGGTACTAGTTAAAATAGCTACCGGTCCCCGACAATGGCGCCAGAAATGCTTGTTGGTATTTCTTATGACTATTGGATAAATCCGCAAGCGCACAGATTATACCGATGTAGCACTTCACCAGGAGTATTCCAGGTATCATATTTTCCTTAGGGAACGAGAAGTGAGTTAACTAGTAATATGGATATGTCCTATGATGGATCAAGGGAGACTATGATAACTGGATTGAGAGGTTCGATATATCAAAGAACTCTAACAAGGGATAGCTGGTTATACTGGCCTTATCGGCCCTTCTCTTGCAGGAGGCGATGGGATAGATCAGAAAGAGGGCAAAACTCTAACCAGACCACGCCATCATGTTGTGTTGAGGCCCTACCTTTTAAGAACTTATCTTACACACATGGTGGAATACGAGGACTAAATAGGTCTATCACTTCCTACTGGCTACCACAAACAATCCGTGCGATAAGCGGTTTACAAAGGTAAGATTGAGCTTAGACACCACGTCTACACTTATCTTACTACTTTAACCTTGGCCTAAGATTAAAGAACTTTACTCAGAGCAAAGCGATGATCAAGTGTGAAAAGTTGTATAACAGCTAAACCAGATTGAGAATACTGAATACTATAAAGAACTCAGAAGTAGTCACTTACAAATGCTAAACTTACAAAAGACTCGTATCCGATGAGGAAGAACTCCGGAGAAGATTCCCGATAGGCCCGAGGCTTTCTCCAGAAGACTTCCGTCACTCTCCTCCAACTAGCATAGTGTTGACACAAAATGTAGCGCACTATGCCTCACACACAGTAAGTCGGAAAGCATGGCTTCAATCAGGTGTCCGGGTGTTTCGAAATCCGGAAACCTGCCAGTCAGTTTGACCTGAAACTAACAAGGGATAAAAATCATTAGATACAAAACTAGAACATGCTGGGTGAGACCAGACAGTTCCATATATACGGCCCTGAAGCCACTTACGACGACATACAACTATAGAAGTTGTCTGCCAACAAGTCTTATAGATCATTCGGCTAAAACAAACATAAAGTACGTAAAGCGTTGATTGCCGAACGTGCATGCATGAGAAAAGTATGTTTGGACGAATCATAATTAACTGTGAGTTAAAGCGTAACCAAGCTCAGCAATCCAACAGAGTTGGGATCCATGATGAAGGAACATGTAAGCAAAACGATCAAACTAATCTAAAGATTGTATCTCCGCACAATACCTAACCTTATCAAAGCTTAAACGTGGTTAACATGCACGAACCCGCAACACGTAGCAATCTAGATTAGACTAATTCGGCTATTATGAATGTAAGATCTATTTGTAGAGACAACATGAAAGCAATAACTGTTAAAGCATAAATAGATCTACAAGAAAGAATAGAACCAAACAGTATCAATCTAGATTGGGAAAAAGAGTGTTACAAATATATGAAATATATAAAACATGCAACACGTGATAACTTAATGAATCTACTAGATCTTGCCAAATCTAATAAAGCCGATAACTATCTTTCTTTTGCTAAGCATATCGAGCAAACGCCTGCCGCACGGTATCTACTCGTAAACGAAACATAAGCGAAGACCTCTTGATTGTCAAGCAAGGACCCGCCGCACGATCATTGACAACAAACAAGACTACTTGCATCAACGTCTAAATCCACCGCATGATACTAGACATGATAACAAGGTTGTCGGAACTTACGAAGGTCGACGGATTGATGACTCCTCTCGAAGAACGCGACGACACGACAAAAGACTCAAAGTTGGCACGGGGCCGGTTGTATTGATTTGGTTGTGAACCCTTTTTACAATGGCCAAGGGTTTATATTTATACCCTAGTCATGACATGAGTCCTAAAAGGACACGGTTACAAAATACCAAAGGAAAAACATGACATCCCTGACTTTGACTTCCTTCAGAGTCTTTATTGCCTTAATTGTCGCGGTCTTCTTTGCCCGATCGGTTCTTGCTTGCCCCTTTTGTCGCTTCTTCAACGAAAAATGCCCTTCCTCAGAATAGCCGACCGCACAATCATTTGCCGAATCTTTGGAAATCAGCCGACTGCACGGACACTTGCCGAATCTTTGGAAATTAGCCGACTGCACGGACACTTGCCGAATGCTATGAACACCTGTCTCCGCAAATTTACTGCGCATTGGCCCACCTGTCATCTTCCTAAACGTGCCAAGATCCAGTGTTAACACATGCCCCCTCAATTTCAGGATAAAAGTTGTTTTATTCTGAAATTGACCACAAACTTCCCCTTCTTCCTAGGTCAATACTCTTCAACACCGCAGCCGCCGCTCAAAAAATCCAAGCCCTAGCACATTCTCGAATTCACCTCGAATCCCCATTGGCGACTCAGGATGAAATTTCAGAAGTAAGTTTCATTCACCTCCACACATTCGGCAATTCTTGATTGGTTTTCTTGCTTCTTTCCCGATTCATTCTTTTTCTTGACTTCTTTGAAGGAATACAAGAACCAGATTTTGATCCCTATTCACCAGGATAAGGGTTATCTCCACCGGCCAGAGCTATCCTCCCTTTCCGGCGACAGCAACTCAACCGGGGACTCCATCATCTGATTCTTCCGTTTCTTCAGGCACCTACCACTCCAACCCTTGGGATTTGGATTCAGGTTCGGATGCCATGGATGCTCCCTTCACTCACGCGGAGGCAGTCACCTTCAAGGGTGAAAGGGACAAGGCCCGTGGAGAGTTGGAGAAGACCTCCAAACAATACAACATCGACCAACTTGAATGGGAGGACCAGCGGAAGCAGCTCTGCGACGCCATTACCGGTTAGTAAAAAATAAATCTCACTCGATTTCCCCCTTTCTGATTCCATCTGTTCACCCGATTCGTATTCTTTGTTCAGTGCTCTCTGCAGAGGTTGAGTGCCTGAAGATTGCGACGAACAAGATCGCCGACAAGGTGAACGCCCAGGGAGAAACTGCCGAGGCACGCCTTGATGACGCGGACGGCCGTATCGACCAAGTCGCCATTCAGGGCGTACATCACGGCGTAGCTCTGGGGTTGGCGGCAATGTCCACCCAGACTCGTGAAGATCTCTCCTTCATGCCAGTCGGCTTCCTCGGTGGTAGACCTTCGGAAGACATCGAGAACATCGACGAGCTCCTGGTGAGCTATGAGGACCATGCAACCGTCCTCGCCCAGGCCACAGACGCCCAGTCTGTCCTCAACAAGTTGTTTGAGGAGTAGTTGGTACCTAGGAATTTCATGTAAAAACTTTTTATCTTGTGAAATATCATCTGTGATTTCTACCTGTCTTTCCTTTTGGAATCTTTCTGAGAACAACAACTCTAAAGAACGCTTTCTGAACTGTATGACGTTGTTCTTAGCCGATTGTGTTTATATTTTTGCTCCAAAGGCGACATTCTCCAAGTTTCTCAGAGTATTTTTTTCGGCTAAAGGCGATGCTTCTACATCGGCTATTTGTACACAAAGCTCCTTAAGTCCGTTTATGCACCAACCTCAACACTGGGATGAAATCTCTTAAGAAATCTTCCATTAATAGATCTAGTAAACTCTTCTCCCAGTAGAGTCTTCAAAATATACGCATTACCAGGCGCACACCTCACTATCCGAAAAGGTCCTTCCCAATTCAGAGACCATTTGCCGAATGCCTTATCTTTTGCCCCAATCGGCAATATAGCTTTCCAAACCAACTCTCCTTCTGCGAATTGCTTCTCTCTAACCTTTTTGTTATAATATTTGGCAACAAGTAATTTGTTTTTCTCAATATTTTCCAACGCTTTGAGATGAACTAAATGCAAATCCTCCAATTCATCCATCATTAGGTCCTTATAATCTTCTTTCTTCAAATCGTTTTGCAATGTAACTCATCTCGAACTCGATTGCAACTCCCACGGTAGCACAGCATGATGCCCATAAACCAACTCGTAGGGAGACGGTTGAGTAGACCCATGACAAGCCATTCGGTAAGCTCATAAAGCCTCATTAAGAACCGAATGCCACTTCTTCGGCTTCTCATCAATCTTCTTCTGAATAATCTTGATCATGATCTTATTCGATGCTTCGGCCTGGCCATTAGCTGGTGCATAATAAGGAGAAGAATTGTACAACTTGATTCCCATTTCTTCAGAAAATCAAAAAAGAAGTGAACTGAGTTCCTTGATCTGTTGTTATAGTTTGAGGAATTCCGAATCTGTGAATTATATGCTCCTTAACAAAATCGACCATGTTTTTTCGATGTAACCTTCTTCAAAGGGATAGCTTCAACCCACTTTGTAAAATAATCTGTAGCTAATAGCACAAACTTATGTCCTTTGCTAGAAGGAGGATGAATCTGACCAATCAAATCTATGCCCCATCCTCTAAACGGCCAAGGCTTGATAATCAGGTTCATGGCCAATGCTGGAGCTCTTTGAATATTGCCGAATCTCTGATAATCTTTACACCCCTTGTAATATTCAAAGCAATCTTCAAGCATGATTAGCTTCAACCCAATCCGATTGATGTGCACCACACATCCCTTCATGCACTTCATACATCAGCTTTCTGGCCTCTTCTTGACTCAAACATTTGAGGAGTACCCCATCTATGGATTTATAGTACAACTGGCCATCAAAGAGCACGAACTTGAGAGCTTTGTATCTGAGCTTTCGAGAAACCTTTTGTGATGGATTCTTTAAGTAATCGGCAATTTCGTTTCTCCAGTCATCAACTACCCGATTCTCATCCAAAGCATGAATCTCTTGATCCTCTCGGTATCCTAAAGCAGCTTGAGCTAGTTTGTTCGCTTCTTCATTATGCCCCCTAGGGATATGATGCAAGGTTGCTACCTAGAAACTCTTCAAAAGCTCTCGGCATTCTTCATAATATTCTCTTAATATATCACTCTTGCATTCATATTGGCCGATCAGTTGGTTAATTACCAACTCAAAATCTCTAAAGATCCCAACAGCAACAACCTTTATTTCGACATGAAGCCGAAGTCCTCTAAGTAGTTCTTCATACTCCGCTTGATTGTTAGTAACATATAATTCAATAGGGATGACATACTTAAAAATCACCCCTCATGGAGAGATTAAGAGAATACCAACACCACCACCTTTGCTACAAGATGAACCATCAAAAAACAAAGTCCAAGGTGCAATACTTATCATGTTAGCAGAAGGATCATGATGTTGGGTAACAAAATCGGCAATAATTTGACCCTTTACTGCTTTTGCCGATTCGTACCTTAAATCAAATTCTGAAAAAGCTAAAATCCACTTGCCAATCTTTCCATTTGAAATTGGCATTAATAACATATGTTTTATTACATCAAACTCAGAAACTACCACACATTCGGCATTCAACAAGTAGTGCCAAAACTTGGTACATGAGTAATACACACACAAGCAAAGCTTCTCCGTAGCCGAATACCTTGTCTCTGGATCTAGAAGTTTTCGGCTAAGGTAAGCTATTACTCTTTTCTTTCCTTCAAACTCTTGCATGAGGGCTTATCCTATTGTCAGGTTATCGGCCGCCATGTACAACTTAAAAGGCTTATCAAGCTGTGGAGGTAACAACATAGGTGACACCTTCATATACTCTTTCATCTCATCAAAAGCCTTCTGTTGTACGTCACCCCATACAAACTCTTGACCCTTTTTAAGCTTTAACAGCGGAGAGAAAGGCAAAACTCTTTTTGACAAATTAGATATGAATCTTCTTACAAAATTAATCTTGCCGAGCAGTGATTGTAACTCTGTGAGATTAGTTGGAGGGATAAATTTGTCTATCGCTTCCATGCTTTTTTTACCGACTTCAATCCCTCCTTTATGGACTAGAAATCATAAAAACTCACCAGCCGAGACCCCAAAGGCACACTTGTTCGGGTTCATCTTCAAACCATGCTTCCTAGTGCACTCCAAAGTCTTCCTTAAATCGGCTAAATGTCCCTTGTGATTTCTAGACTTGAGCACCACGTCATCAATATAGATCTCCACGATTTTGCTGATCAACTCGTGGAAAATATAGTTCATGGCCCTTTGATAAGTTGCACCGGCATTCTTTAAACCAAAAGTCATGACGACCCACTCAAACAAACCAATATAACCAGGGCATCTGAAGGTTGTCTTTGAAATATCTTCTATTGCCATAAAGATTTGGTTATAGCCAACATTACCATCCATAAAGCTGATGACTTCATAACCAGCTGCTGCATCGACAAGTAAATTGGCAACCGACATTGGGTAACCATCCATTGGAGTGGCTTTATTGAGATTTCTAAAGTCAATGCAGACCCTCATCTTTCCATTCTTCTTGTACACCGGAACTATGCTTGAAATCCACTCTGCATACCTGCATGGCCAAATGAAATTCGCTTCTAATAATCTTTCAACTTCCTTTTTCACATCGGCCAGTACCTCCTCTTTGAAAATTTTCCGAGGAGGTTGTTTTTAAGGACGATACCCGGGCTTAATCGACAATCGATGCTCAACAATAGAACAATCCAGTCCGGGCATCTCCATGTAATCCCAAGCAAAACAATCCTTGAATTCTTTTAGAAGGTCTATCAACTTTAATCTATACTTTGGGTCTAAATTTGCACTGATATACATCGGCCTTGGCTTGACATCATCACCAACATTTATCTCTTCTAGCTTATCGGCCGACATAAATCCACGTCCCAACTTTCCTTTGTTGCCATCAATCGGGTTCCCCATCAAAAATTGCTTTGAGAGTCGACTGCTTGGATCGGCTGTTGGTCCTTGTTGAAGACGTTCACAGGACCTTCCTCCCATACTTTTCCAGAGAAACAATCGACGCCATCATATTCCCAGTAGGTAGGCTCCGTAGCAGCAACACTTACCGAATCATCAGCATGAACAACTTCAACATCATCTCCAATCCACTGAATGAGAATCTGATGCATGGTTGAAGGTATGTAGCAGTTAGCATGGATCCAATCTCTTCCTAAGAGCAGACTATATGCCCCCTTGCCATCAATGACAAAGAAAGTAGTAATCAAAGTTTTTGATCCAATCATCAACTCGACGTGTACAACCCCTCGGGTGTCAGAAGGATTGCCAGCAAAGTCCCTGAGCACCATGTCAGTCTTCAACAGTTCCTCATTAGTCATCCCGAGCTTCCTAAAGGTGATATAAGGCATAATATTGATGGCAGCCCCTCCATCAACAAACATCTTGGTCAGAGGCTTGCCATTGACGTATCCCTTCAAGTAAAGTGGCTTCAAATGTCGATGCTTGGCCGGCTTATCAAAAACTGCCCACTGAGTCAGGACAAGCTGGGCCATTAGATCCTGATATTCGCTCTCATCGAAAGCTGAGTACACCTCCTCTTGGATGTCTTGGCCTTCGGGATCTATGAACTCTGATGGAAGGAAGAAAGCCATGCATGCATCAGCCGAATGGTCGTGTTCGTCGGGTTTTTTCTTAGGACGCCATATCTGTTTCTTTTCGGCAACTGTTTGTGCCAGCTCCCTGTTCCTCAAGCGTTGTACTCTCCTCTTCCAGCTCTTCCTCAGCCCCGGTGGGCACCATTGTCCCTTCTGCCACACATATTCACGATGCTCTTCCTCTTCAGCACCTTCTTCATAATGGACCCACTTCTGATCGGCAAATCTCTTGCCTCGCCGATTCTCAGAGTAGTCTATTTTTGAACGCCGATCGTCCTCAGGAAACTGTGCTCCAAGTCTTTCATGGACCGAACGGCGGTTGACCCGGGACTGCCTATACCCTGAATATTTATCACTGCATTCGGGGCAATTGTTCCTAGCAGGAAGCTTCAGGCCTTCATTCCAACAATGTTTGAAGAACGAGCATCCCCAATGAGACTGCTCCTGCTCTCTCATGTATTCTTGCTCTCTTTGGTACATCTCTTCCTCGTACCTCTGATGTTCCTCCATGAACTCTTATTCCTCGTAATACCTCTGCCTCTAATACTGCTCTTGCTCTCGATGCCATTTGTTTAACAGAATCCGTGTTGTAACCCTGGGCCTGGAAGCTTCCCCTCTCTTGGTTCGGCTATTCTGGAACTGAGCCTATTGCCGAAACTCCTCATTCGTAATCTGCCGATCAGGGTCAATAGCACCAGCTCTTCTTGCTCTGTCTGAGGTCAACACCTTCATCTTGCCCTTGCGTTTGGGGTCTTCTATGACAACCATGTTCACAGAGAAAGACACCGTGTTTCGTGCAAAAGGATTAGCATCAATTTTCATCTTACCATCAAACTTCAGATGCCCCTCCTGAATAGCCTTCTGGATTCGCATTTTGAACACTCGGCAATGATTGATGGAATGAGAATTAGTATTGTGAAAGCCGCAAAATTTCTTGTCTTTTACCCCTTCAGGGCCCAGCATGGGGTGTCCTTCCGGCAATTTGATGCGTCCCTCTCTTAACAACAACTCGAATAGTTTGTCTGACTTAGAGACATCAAAGTCGTAAGTACCCTTCTGCTGTCTCAACCATCGTTGACTAACCTGAGTCGGCTCTTTCGCCCAGCTCAATTCAGCGGCGGCTATCTCATCTTCATCGTCGTACTCTGCTGCTTTGTTGACACAAAATGTGACGCACTGTGCCCAACACACAACAAGCCGGAAAGCGTAGCTTCAATCGGGTGCCCGGGTGTTTCGGAGTCCAGAAACATGTCAGTCAGTTTGACCTGAAACTAACAAGGGATGAAAATTATTAGATATAAAACTAGAACATGCCGGATGAGACCAGACAGTTCCATATATACGGCCCTGAAGCCACTTACGATGACATATAGCTATAGAAGCTATGTGCCAACAAGTTTTATAGATCATTCGGCTAAAACAAACAATAAGCATGTGAAAAAAGTTGATAGCCGAACGTGCATTGCATGAAAAAGTACGTATGGACGAATCATAATTAACTATGAGTTAAAGCATAACCAAGCTCGGCAAATCCAACCGAGTTGGGGTCCATGATGAAGGAACATATAAGAAAACACGATTAAACTAATCTAAAGCCTGCGTCTGCCGCACGACACCCAACATTATCAAAGCTTAAATGTGGTTAACATGTATGAACCCGCAACACGTAATAATATAGATCTAAACTAATTCGGCTACTATGACCATGAGATCTATTCGTATGAACAATATGATTAACTATTAAAACAAGAATAGATCTATAAGGAAAGATAAAGCCGAACCGTATCAATCTAGATTGGGCAAAAGAGTGTTACAAATATATAACATGCAACACGTAGTAACTTGATGACTCTACTAGATCTTGACAAATCTAATAGAGTCGATAACTATCTTGCTTTTGCTAAGCATATCGAGCAAGCACCTGCCGCACGGTGTGTACTCATAAACGAAACATCAGCGAAGACTTCTTGATTGTCAAGCAAAGATCCGCCGCACGATCATTGAAAACAAACAAGACTACTTGCATCAACATCTAAATCCACCGCATGATACTAGACATGATAGCAAGGTTGCCTAGACATCTGGAGGTCGAGGGATCGATGATTCCTCTTGAAGAACTCGACGACACGACAAAGGACTCGAAGTTGGCACGGGGCCGGTTGTATTGTATTGGTTGTGAACAGTTTTTACAATGGCCAAGGGTTCATATTTATATCCTGGACATGACATGAGTCCTAAAAGGATACGACTACAAATATTAAAGGAAAAACATGACACTTCTAACCCTAGTCTTTCCTTCGGAGTCTTCATTTTCTTAATCGTCGCGATGTCTGCTGCCTGATTCGGCTCTCATTTGCCGTTTTTGTCGCTCCTTCAACAGAAAACCACCCCTTCTTGTAATAGCCGACATTACGATCATTTGCCGAATCTTTGGAGATTAACCGACCACACAGACACTTGCCGAATTGCTCCGAACACCACTGCTTGCTGTCTTTATCGCCTTTTCAACGAAAACCTTCCTTTCTAGAATAGCCGACCGCATGATTATTTAGCTAAACCTTTGGCAACTAGCCGATTGCTTGGATTTTTGCTGACTGCTTTGGAAACTAACCAACCGCACACGCGTTTGCTGAATACTCTGAGTTTTGTACTAGCCTACCTGTCATTCTCTCGAGCATACCAAAATCCAGTGTTAACATGCTTCTTCCAGGAAGCTTTGATACATCTTATTAGCCACATCGCCCTTCTAGAAGCGGTTATCTCTCCTGAACCCTTGAGCCTGATTACTCATCATTGCCAACCGCTACGACAACTGACCAAGGTCATCAAAGTTGGTATTTCTTATGACTATTGGATAAATCCGCAAGCGCATAGATTATATCGATGTAGCACTTCACCGGGAGTATTCCAGGTATCGTATTTTCCACAGGGAATGGGTAGTGATCTAACTAGGAATATGGATATGTCGTATGATGGATCAAGGGAGACTATGATAATTGGGTTGAGAGGTTCGATATAGCAAAGATATCTAACAAGGTATAGCTGGTTATACTGGCTTTATCAGCCCTTCTCTTGCACGAGGTGATGGGATAGATCAGTAAGAGATATAACTCCGATCGGACCGCGCCATCATGTCATATTGAAGCCCTACCTTTTAAGAACTTATCTGACACGCGTGGTGGAATACAAAGGCTAGATAGAGCTGTCACTTTCTACTAGCATCCATGAACAATCCACACGATAAGTGGTTTACAAAGGTAAGATCTAGTCTAGACACCACGTCTACACTATTCTTAGTACTTTAACCCCACGTTAAGGCTAAAGCACTCTACTCAGAGCAAAGCGATGAACAAGTAAGAAAAGGTGTATAACAGCTAACCCAGACTTAGAATATCAAATACTATAAAGAACTCGGAAGAAGTCACTTACAAGAGCTAAACTTACAAGAGACTCGCATCCGCCGAGGTACAGCTCGGAGAAGATGCCAGACAGGCCTGGCTCTCCTCCAGGCTCTCCTCACTCTCCTCCAACTAGCATAACACTACTAGAGAGCTCTGCTAAGAGACTAAGGAGTAGTTTCTCCAATGAGGCATGAAATGAATAGGGAGCTCTAGGGGTCTTTATAGCTAGAGGTGGAGTAGGGGCTACTCTAGTGCCACGTCAACGATCCGCACCACCTCCATCAGCCACCGTAGGATCAAACCATCCTTGCAACCGCCATAGATCAATGGGGGAGATCAAGTGAGTGCATGGAGGCATGCAGGGAGTCGGTGGGGAGGTCGGTGCACCTTTTGGGCACCTGACCTGGATCGGCCAATCCCAATGGCAGGTGGGCCCTGCTACTTTTCCCTCAGGAGGTGTCCCCACCAGGGTTTTTCAAACCGTTCGGTAACCGCGGTTACCGACAAACCGCCCCGGACCGGTTCGGTTTCGGTACCGGTTTGAATTCAAATTTCACATTTGAATTTCAAAAAAAAAATTCTGAAAAAATTCCTAAAAATAGTTCATGATTTATAGAGTCGAATGCTGTAAAATTTTTTCAAATTGGAGTTCGTTTGCTATTTTTTTGGACGTGTTTAAGTTTGAAAAAAAAAAGAAAAAAAACCGGCCGGCCTGTTAAGGGCCCATGCGGCCCATTTGCTCATGGTGCCTCATACAAGGGGGTTGTCGGCGTGGGGGGGGGGGGGGCTGTCGGCTACCCCAAACCCTATCCGCCCGCTCCCCGCACAAACCCGCCCGAGCGCCGCCCGCGTCCGCCGCCGTGCCTCGGTAACCGGTCGGTCGGCGTCGGTTACCGAGAGGATTCGGTCGGTTACCGACCCCGCCTCCAGGCCTTCCCCCCGGCGGTTACCGACCGGACGCCGTCGGTTACCGACCGGGAGAACGGTAACCGCCCGGGTTCGCTCGATAAGTTTTTTTTTGTTTTTTTCATTTCCTTGCATTTGTAGTTGTTTTAGTTGTAGGATTTAGTTATAACAAGCTCTAGGATGTAGGATTGATGGAGTATAGGATGCAGAAAATATTTATTGTAGGATTTAGGTAGGATTTGACTTAGGATGTCTATAGGAGTTAGGTTTATTTGGTTTAGGATTTAGAATTTGCGGTTGGATTTAGGGTTGGGATGTATGTAGGATTTAGGATTTAGGATTTTATTGATATAGGATTTAGGATTTAGGTGTATGTTAGGATTTAGGTTTATTTGCGGTATGATTTGGTGCATGTGTTCGATTTGTTTGTGTTATCCATTTGTGCAGGAAGACAATGCCGAGAGACGTGGTATGGGAGCATGGTGAGAATCTTGCTCCCGGTTGGAGCTGCAATTACTGTCGTACACAAAAAGCCGGGGGTGGTGCTTCCCGATTGAAGCAGCATTTGGCTGCGCGCGGGAAGGAGGTGATCCACTGTAGCAAGGTGCCCAAAGAAGTCCGGGAGTACTTTCAGCAGGACATCGACAGAACTAGACAGGCAACTAGTGACCGCTCTCGGCAGAGGGTTGCACGAGAGGCTGCTGCAGCGGAGGGCAACCACCCCCTTGACGATGACGAGTACGAGGCTCAGTTGCAGGCAGCCATTAATCAGTCCAGAGCAGAATATGAGTACCAAGAGGGGGTGCAGCGGAGAGGAGGCGCTTACGAGCGTGGAGGTGGCAGTGGTAGTGGTACTACTTCGTAGGGGGGCAATCCTTTGCAGAGGATGTTTCGGAAGTCTGGTTCACAAAGGCAGACCCCTGCGGTGGTGGAGGACTACAACTTGGCAGCCGGTACGAGGGGTGGACTGAAGCAGACAAGGATTGATACAGGGTCATGGATGCAGAGGGGAAGGAACGCGAAGGACGCAATTGGGAAAGCTTGGGGAAAGTTTTTCCATATTGCAGGAATCCCCGGGAGATAGGCGGACAATCCGTACTTTGTTAGTGCAGTCAGGGAGACGCAGAAGTGGGGTAAGTACATATACTTGGATACCTATATCATTATGTATATTTCTCTATTCTCATGATTCGCTTACGATTGCAGGTGAAGGCATTGTGTCACCCAGTGGAAAGGATATAGATGGGAAGTACCTCGATCAGACCGAGAAGGACCTGCAGAGCCGGTACGCAAAGTTTCAGGAGGAGTGGCCCTTGTTTGGGGTCACATTGATGTGTGATTCGTGGACGGGCCCGACAAGAATGAATGTCATCAATTTTTTGATCTATTGCAATGGCGTCATGTGGTTCCACAAGTCAGTTGATGCGACTGGCAGAAGCCAAGATTCATCTTATTTGTTGGGGGTACGTCTAAAATATTGTGCCAGTTCATATGCACTATGTTTTCTCGGTTCCACTAAATATTGCGTCCTACTTGTGCAGCTGATTCGCAAGGTGGTTGAGGAGATAGGTGCTGAGCATATCGTGCATATCGTCACGGACAAGGGCGCTAACTTCAAGAGAGCATGCCAGAGATTGAACGAGGAGTATGAGCATATTGTTTGGACACCTTGCCTTGCACACACCATCAACTTGATGCTGAAGGACATTGGTCAAAGGCCGGAGCATGCAAGTATGATCTCTGTATGCAAGCGCATTTCAACTTGGCTGCACAACCATGGCCAGTTGAATGCAATGATGAGGGAAGCCATTGGTAGTGAGTTGGTCAAATGGAATGCCACTAGGTTTGGGACCAACTACATGTTCATGGAGAGCTTCCATCAGATGCGTGATTGTTTTATGGAGTGGATGGGATCTCCCGAGTTCTTGCATAGTAGGTGGGGAAAATCCAAGGAAGGACATTATGCTCACGCAAGATTGTCTAGTATACAGTGGTGGGAAGGACTTAAATACATCATCGATTCAGTGGCACCAATTTACAGGTTCCTTCTGTTCGCTGATCAGGATAAGCGACCTAACCTGTGTGAAGTAGTGTACAACTTCCAATAGTGCAAAAAGGAGATGGAGACCTTCTTTGGAACAAATGTCCAAACATGGCATGAGTACAAGGTTATTATGGATGGCAGGATTGCGGACGTGTACTATGGCACGCATGTGGGCCTAGGTGCGATCACAACCATTGTTAAAATAACAGTCTCTACATATTGAGTATTTACCATTTGCTAATTTGTCGTGCATCATATGGTGCAGCTGCTGTCCTGAACCCAAGGCTTGTATATCGTTACAATCCAACTCCGCAAATGTTTGGTGGCCTCAGGGAAGCATTTGGGAAAATGATGGATGTGCATACCGCTGTCTTGGCATTACAGGAGGCAGAAACATTCCGCCTACACCTTGGGGAGTTTGGCACTGAGCTGGCCATTAAAATGGCCATGGACCCCAAGACAACCCCATGTAAGAGTACTTTTGAACTCCTTTTTTTGTCTTTTTGAGCGCATACCTAACATAATGGGTTCCACTTGCAGCTCAATGGTGGTTGCTGTTCGGCAGGCGCACTCCAAATCTGCAAAAACTTGCGTTGAGGCTTGTTGCACAATGTGTATCCTCCAGTGGATGCGAGTGCAACTGGAGTACATTTGCCTTAGTGCACACGAAGGTTCGGAATCGCTTGTCCCACAAAAAACTGAACAAGCTAGTGTATGTGAACTACAACCTTCGCCTGCGACTCACGGATGCCTCCGGACCACCTAGGCGTGAGGAAGAAGACTTCATTGACCAGTTCACGCAGATATCCTTTTACAAAAGGGATAATCCGGTTCGAGACTGGATGGAGTATGGCAGATCCAACCAGGCTCCAGTTCTCGACGAAGAAGATGAAGAAACAGACATCCCTCTTCCGTCCCATATTGTGAGGTACGTTGATGTACATTGTTAGCCACTAACGAACCATACTTTTAATAATATGATTCATTCTTTGTGATGACAGAGACCAAGTGGACCCCGACGATCTTGGGCCCATCAGTGATTGGGCCCATAGACATGTGGGTGACACGCATCTTGGCAAAAGAAAATACTAGACGGGACCTAGGCAGGAGGACCCCAAAAGCCAGAAACGAAAGGGGAAGCGAGTGCAACAACCTGTCACCAGCGATGCTTCGACAGATGATGCCGAGGAGGGTGAGGAAAGTCCACGAAACCAGGAGTCCGATGATAGCAGCTCCGCAAATGACAGTGGAGATGGTCATAGTGGTGACAATGACCCTGGAGCTGCTGGTGGTAGTGCTGTTGGTGGTGGTGGTGGTGGTGGTGGTGGGGCTGGGGGTTCTGCAGTTGGTGCTGGTGGTAGTGGTGTTGGTGATGCTGGTGGACTTCGTTTCACAGGTATCGATTGCTACAGACATTTTTTTATGTCTATGACTATTCACTAGTACTAATTATGGTCGGCTGCAGGCGAGACGGACTTCACACATGCTACTCAGGACCGCGACCATGGCAGCCGGAATCGCAGAGGAGAGCTTACGACCCGACAGACTGCTATGGCACGCCATAGTACTCCTCTTCCTCGTACAGTGATACATCATATGGTGGTGGTTATACCTACCCTGTTCCTGACATCAGCACACAGCCGGCCACTAGATGGGTCTACGAATGGCAAGACCCGGATTTCTACAACATGTTAGTGCAGGAATGGGAGACCACAGCTCATTGGACGGGCCAATCATGGATAGACTACAAGGCTGGGCTCTAGTCGCACGGTATCGCTCTAATGTCCACCGCGGAGTATGAGGAGGGGTGCTGAAATGGGATCTTCCCTTATATTCAACGCCAGTGACCATGATGTTCGCATGTCTACGACACAAGGTATTTCCATGGACGATTTGTTGTTGGAACGGTGAACTACGTTATTTCCGTCGTGAATTTGTGGCTAGTGCATCACTATGATATTTCGATGGGTTGTCCATTTGTGTCACACTATTTTTCCATGAATTGTGTGTTCTATTTACATCATTATGTGCAAAGGTCATGCAAAAAAAATTGATTTTTTCAAGCAAAAAAAAAGACCACCCGACGGTTAGGACCGGTTACCGACCAAACCGGACGGTAACCGGCCCTAACCGACCGGTTACCGGTCCCAAACCGAATGAACTACGGGGTTTGAATTCAAATTCCAAACCGTTCGGTTTGGGACCGGTTTGGGCGGTTACCATCGGTAACCGGCAAACCGCCGGCGAGCGGTTGCCGGCCACCGGTCGGTTAGGAAAACCCTGGTCCCCACAACACAGGGGACATGTGGGTGGCCTGTGGGCCCATACTTGGGATCAGGCGATCCCAAGTATTGGCCTTTGGCCTCCATCTTTCGTGTGGAGCATGGCCGACATGTCATAGGCACCTTGGCAATAGTTTTGTATTTTTCCGAGATAGTTTGTGGGCCCATGTATCCTCGTGCTTTGTTGTAGAACCGTTGAGAAGAAGCATAGAGGAGATCCAAGGGTGGATCTTCACTCTAGAGGGTGTGCTTGGATCATGGACACATGGGAGGCCTTGGTGGTCCCTTAGTGGGGTCGGCCGACCCCCCTAAGTGGGCCCACAGGCTCCCAAGTGTCCCTATTTACTGTTACCTGCATAGAACATGCTCACAGTACATGTGGAACCAATTATTGATAAAATGCTCTAGCTATGTTATTATACTCTTGAATCCAAGGTTGTCGACGGTATTTTGAGGGTGTAAAAACATGGTGTAATTACCATCAACAGTCAACTAGCTTCTTCTCATTAGTGCTCGTAAAGAAATATGCATGGAACCTTTGCTCTAATTCTGCCCATGTACCAATAGAATTTGCCGGCAGAGATGTGAACCACGTGAAAGCTGGCCCTGTCAGAGACAACGGAAAATACCGAATCCTCCAAGCTTCATCTGCAGACGCCTCTCCAAGCTGCATCAAGTATCGGCTGATGTGTTCTATGGTGCTAGTATCATCCTGACCAGAAAACTTGGTCAAATCTGTGGGAGGCTTCACTCTTGGAGGGAGTGCCACTCGGTTATACCACTCTGGGTAAGGGGACTTGTATGCTAGGACTGGTTCTTTGGCTTCAAGCCAATCTGATTCTGCATCATGTCTGCCATCCTGTGCATGATAAGGTCAATATTTGAATTTGGAGCTCCATGACCTTGCCCTTCAAAAGGAAACCCTGCTGAATTCTTATACCTTGGGTTCGGGAGAGCATCAATAGCACTATAATCGGCAAACTCTTGATATCCGTCTCCATACATATTCTTCTGCAACCTGTTCGCTGCTGGAGACACCTTGAAAGCCGATTGTGGGACGTTTCCCGACGTGTTGAACGCGAGCTGGCCATAAGTCATGGGAGGTTGTTGTTTCTGGTGAGGAACCAATCCACCTTGGTTCATGTCAGGCGCTCCGCTATCCTCAGCAATCTTCTCCTAGTGCTTTGGCACTTGGAATAATGTCGGTCCTTGCATTGGACCAGCAGCTTCCTCAAAGTACTTATCAGCAGATGGACCGAAAGTACTGACCATGATCGTACGAAAGGTATTCAAGAAAGCCGTATGATGATTTCTCATAGTATCACTCATGGCCTTGTAAACCACTTTAGTCAGCTTCCGAGCATCTTCCTCTTCGGTGTAATCAGTCTGATGTGGAAGGAGAGTCCTTGGGAGCGACTGCTTCTGAAAAACCTTGTAGCTTTTATTCTTTGAAAAGGACAACAAACATTTGTGTTGAAACTCATGACATGCTTGCTGGACCGTATTCCTTAAGTCTTCTGGCAACTCATCCATAGTCACGTCCAGAACCTGATTATTCTCGAATTCAGGCATCTTGAAATGTGTTGTCCCACCGGGTGTGCCAAAAAGTGTGTTGACACAAAATGTAGCGCACTGTGCCTCACACACAGCAAGCCGGAAAGCTTGGCTTCAATCGGGTGCCCGGGTGTTTCGAAATCCGGAAACGTGCCAGTCAGTTTGACCTGAAACTAACAAGGGATAAAAATCATTAGATACAAAACTAGAACATGCTGGGTGAGACCAGACAGTTCCATATATACAGCCCTGAAGCCACTTACGATGACATACAACTATAGAAGTTGTCTGCCAACAAGTCTTATAGATCATTCGGCTAAAACAAACATAAAGTATGTAAAGCGTTGATTGCCGAACGTGCATGCATGAGAAAAGTATGTTTGGACAAATCATAATTAATTGTGAGTTAAAGCGTAACTAAGCTCAGCAATCCAACCGAGTTGGGATCCATGATGAAGGAACATGTAAGCAAACACGATCAAACTAATCTAAAGCTTGTATCTGTCGCACAATACCTAACCTTATCAAAGCTTAAACGTGGTTAACATGCACGAACCCGCAACACGTAGCAATCTAGATTAGACTAATTCGGCTATTATGAACGTAAGATCTATTTGTAGAGACAACATGAAAGCAATAACTGTTAAAGCATAAATAGATCTACAAGAAAGAATAGAGCCGAACCGTATCAATCTAGATTGGGCAAAAGAGTGTTACAAATATATGAAATATATAAAACATGCAACACGTGATAACTTAATGAATCTACTAGATCTTGCCAAATCTAATAAAGTCGATAACTATCTTGCTTTTGCTAAGCATATTGAGCAAACGCCTGCCGCACGGTATCTACTCGTAAACGAAACATAAGTGAAGACCTCTTGATTGTCAAGCAAGGATCCGCCGCACGATCATTGACAACAAACAAGACTACTTCCATCAACGTCTAAATCCACCGCATGATACTAGACATGATAACAAGGTTGTCAGGACTTACGGAGGTCGACGGATCGATGACTCCTCTCGAAGAACTCGACGACACGACAAAAGACTCAAAGTTGGCACAGGGCCGGTTGTATTGATTTGGTTGTGAACCCTTTTTACAATGGCCAAGGGTTTATATTTATACCCTAGTCATGACATGAGTCCTAAAAGGACACGGTTACGAAATACCAAAGGAAAAACATGACATCCCTGACTTTAACTTCCATCAGAATCTTTATTGTCTTAATTGTCGCGGTCTTCGTTGCCCGATCGGTTCTTGCTTGTCGCTTTTGTCGCTTTTTCAACGGAAAACTGTCCTTCCTCAGAATAGCCGACCGCACAATCTTTTGCTGAATCTTTGGAAATCAGCTGACGGCACGGACACTTGCCGAATCTTTGGAAATTAGCCGACTGCACGGACACTTGCCGAATGCTCCGAACACCTGTCTCCGCAAATTTACTGCGCATTGGCCCACCTGTCATCTTCCTAAGCGTGTCAAAATCCAGTGTTAACACATAGCACTACTAGAGAGCTCCGCTAAGAGACTAAGGAGTAGTGTTTATCCAATGAGGCATGAATGAGAAGGGAGCTCTAGGGGTCTATTTATAGCTAGAGGTAGATTAGGGGCTACTCTGGTGCCACGTCAGCGATCCGCGTCACCTTCATCAACCACCGTTGGATCCAACCGACTTCAGAACTGCCTAAGGATGAAGGGTGATGATTTCAACCATGTGGGGAGTGAGTGAGGCGGTTGAGGAGGTGAAACCGCCCTATGGGCGGTCGGCCGACCACCCATGCTGCCATGTGGGCCCTCCTGCACCTTCTAAATGGTGGCCCACTGGTCATGGACCAAGTGGGGTCTTGTGGGTCCCACCTTGAGGTCGGCCGACCACATATAGTGGTTTGTGGCCCACCTCAGCCCTCTGGTGACTGGTCCCACCTATCATATGTGTTGAGTTTTGGTTCTGAGTTGATTGGTCACGCTGATCTCATTGATGTGGGCCCATGGATTCTTGTGATGTGAATCTGGACCGTTGGTAAGAGGCACACTTAGATCCAAGGGGTAGAGGGTGTTCTAGAGGGTGGATCTTGGAGCATGGGGCTTAGGAGATCTAGTGGCCCCACAGGGTGGTCGACCGACCCCCTAAGTGGGCCTACTAGCTCCCAAAGTCTGGAATTTGTCATTACCTGCATCAAATAGTCAAGGGACATGTGGCACTAGTTATTTGGCACAATATGTTTAGGTCATGCTTGTTTTCCTTTGATTGTCAGGTTGTTGATGGTATTTTAATGGTGATAAAATAGCTCGTAATTACTGTTGGCACAAGTTATGACTATCTTTGACATATCTAAAATCTTTCCACCAACCTCTGGATCAAGGATAAAGCAAACACATCATGAGCATATTTTATCAAATAACCAGTTCCACATGTCCATGGGTGTTTGAATGTAGGAATGAACAAATGAAGCAAGTGAGAGCCAGTGGGACCCACATAGGGGCTCGGCCGACCACCCTATGGGCCCACTTGGCTCCCCCGCGGCCATGATCCAAGAGAAGCATCCCAGAGTGATTTCCAACCCTTGGATCACTTTGTGCTTTCTCTCAACTGCTCACAAGCAAAGCACATGGATCCATGGGCCCACACCAAGGAGATAAACGTGACAACCACCTCAGAATCAGCAATTAATATCAATGACAAGTGGGGCCAACATCAGGATAGCAGAGGTAGGCCAGAACCCCAAGAGGGGGGTCGGCCAATCCACACCTGGGCCCACCAGGACCCACTCAGTCCCTGACCAGTGGGACTTCATCCAAGGAGGCAAGAGAGGGCCCACTGGCCATGGGGGGGGATCGGCCGATCCACCCCTAGGTCGGTTGGCTCCCCCAACCGCCATACTCCTCCCCCCACGTGTTGGATCACCACCATCCATGCCTTGGTCGGTTTCTAAGTCGGTTGGATCCAACGGTGGAGGATGGAAGGCCCTGGATCGCTGACGTGGCGCTGGAGTAGCCCCTACTCCACCCCCACTATAAATAGAGGGCTATACCCCCCTCTATAGACATGGTGAAGAAGCCTACAAGCTCCATTCCTTAGAATTGTTCTAGTAGTTAGTCTAGAGTGGGAGTTAGAGTTGAGTCGAGCTTGCTCGGGATTCCAGAGTTGTCTTCTGGGAAGTCTGGTATAGCTCTTGTATCTTTCCTTCTTTGTAAGACTTTATCCTTATTAATATATTATCCTTTCCCTTTACTTTACTTAGTATTTACTTTGAGCATTACTATACTAGATATAATATTGTTATATTCTTTTGCTCTTTAATAGCCTTTACATTTATAGTCTGTGATCCTTGTGACCTTTCCTGTATGCGATCATTGCCTGTCATAGGGTGCTTTGATTAGTGATCGTAGTCAAAGTATTAAGTTGTGTGTAAGCGTGGTGCTTATACATTAACTTATCCTTGGTTATCGCTTGCTGCACGGATTGTTTGTGGTAGCTAGCAAGAGGTGACAGCCTTGTCTAGTTCTTGTATTCCACCATGTGTTTATAGGCAAGTTCTTAAAAGGTAAGCCCCCCATAAGAAGAGGGTGCGGTCCGGTAGGAGTTTTGTCCTCCTACTGATCTATCCCCTCGCCTAGCATACTTGTATTGAGGAGGCAAACTATAGTGTTTACGACTAGTTAATTAGCTAAGTATATTGAAGTAGAGTGAATTGCTTAGGAGTCCCTTGTACTCTCTCGTTGTCCTCCCACCTAGCTAATCTGTCTAGTCTGTTCTAAGTATCATTTACCTAGGCTCTTTCATTCATCAACCCCTTCCTATCACATTTATCATTTACACCCCTATACTAGTTGGTACTCAGTTAAGGTACTTTCTAGGATCTCTCTCTAATTATAATTTCTAGCTCAGCTTTCCCTTGGGATAAAATAAATTACGATACCTTGGAATAGTCCTAGGTGAAGTGCTACAGCAGTAGAATCTGTGCACTTGCGGATTTATCCAATAGTCATAAGAAATACCCATAAGCATTTCTAGCGCTGTTGCCGGGGATAGGGATTTATTTCTATTTTTGGTACGACGCTAAGAAGTGTCAACAATTACCGTCTACAAGATCCCCCATACTTACCTCTTTGCTCATCCTCGAGTAAAGGTTAAAAGATAACAAGACTATGCTATTCAAAGTATAAAGCAAGCATAAAGATTCACTCAAGACATTTTGTTATACCAATGGGATATGTGGTAGTGGCAAACATATATCCTTGAGAGGTTGAGAAATGGAACAGTTCTTCAAGGCAAAGTCATCTTTCCAAATCATATTTTAGTACTTGAAGTTTTTGATAAATTTTTCAAAAGAAAGCTCATAAGTCAACTTACTCCTCTTATAGCACTCTGAGTCACTCAAGGTGTATGATTCCTTACCAAGGCATAAAGAGGTTGCCTTCTTTGTATCTCCCTATTTCTAAATGGCTTATCTGGAGCTTAGGTAGGGATAAATAATGTAGCAAACTTGTATCACATATATTGTAAAGCCAAAACAAGGATCCAAGGAGAAGAACGTCATAATCCTAGATCAAGATGTGCATGTGTGTGGACAATGGTATATGACTAACATGTACTCCTTAACTATGTATATGATCTCTCTAGCTTTTGGATTACTTGAGACATGGCTATCATGATAACATATATATATATTATTTATTGAAAAGCTTTGCTCATCATAATTTTTTTTTCATTTATGACAGCCATATCTCTTTTTGAAGAATATAGGGAGAGATCATAACATTTATTGCAAGAGTATTTATTGGATGAACATGGATCATGTAAATGAAAGGCATGTTTTTGCGTACTTCCAATGTAGAAGCAGCGAAAAAAATGTGGCGTGCACGTGATCTTGATCTGTGAACTATGACATAATTCTCAACAAGTGTCACAAGGTTTGACCAAACTCAAAGCAAATACAAGAAGCATTTGAGGAAAGTTTTGACCATGCATACGTATTTATGGCTTTGGTAGGATTTTTCTCACTATAGAGGAGTAGTGACATTATGGTTTTATGACATTTTCAAAAATTAATCTCCAAGAACTTAGTCCATATGATCTTCCTATCAAAGTGTTTTCCCACTAGCATAAGCAAAAAGCAAGAATGTATCTTTATGACACTTTTGCCCTTTAAACATCATAGATAATATCACTTTTCAAAATTTTAATTTTGGATGCAATCTTCTTGGTTTATTCAATATTAAAAGGAATTTAAACTAAGTGATGAATTTCATGAAGAAATTATTTTTATTTCATTTTTATTTTTGAAGGGAAAGTGAATAAACAAATGAAAAAGTATAGAGGAAAGGGGAGAGACGTTGCAAACCAGTCAGACTCGACGTTTGAAGTTGAAAGGGTGCTGCCTGGTGGGTCCAGGCCCTATAAGTGCGGTCGGTCGACCGCTCCCTCGGGGCCGTTTGGCCACTTCGAACTCTGCATTTGGATCTCTTACCTCGGAATGTTGATGTGCTCTGATCTTTCTAAATTTTGGCCTCCAAAGTACATCAACCGATGCACAAAAGTGGCTATTTTGGTCCAATTTTTTTCTGATACGTGTCATGGATGTGTACAACATGATTCAGTGGTCATTCTGGTGTTTTGATATGTTGGAGTGTCGACCAACCTCCCCCATACTTGTTTCAGGGCATGCTGAATTCAGTGACAGAGACACATCAAATGCAGGGGTTCTGCTGGTCAAAATACCAGTAGAACCAAACTTTTTATTCAATTTAAACTTTCTTAGGCACAAGTTACAAAGATGAAAGGAAA
Organism: Microstegium vimineum; assembly: GCA_022036555.1. Taxonomy (NCBI): domain Eukaryota; kingdom Viridiplantae; phylum Streptophyta; class Magnoliopsida; order Poales; family Poaceae; genus Microstegium; species Microstegium vimineum. Next base: position 26,932,885 of record CM039121.1, read on the forward strand.
TCAAAGGAATGAATGAAATAATAAATCTAAGTGCCTAATTTATTGGTGGAACTAGTGATCTATGGAGATGGAGGGACAAAGAGATCATCTCTCTTGATTGCCGGGGCCAAACGCTTGATCTTCGCATTGGTGCTAATTAGAAGACCATTAAAACTATCCTCAAGATCTAGGCGCGCCATTCTCTCCTCTGCAGCACGTTCTGCTAACTTAGTATTGTTCTCCCTAAGTCGCGCGACTATGCGAAGAAGTTTCTCCATGTCACTTTCTTCATCTTCATCCTCGAAATGTCCTGGAGGGCTGGAGATGGACGGCGGGTTGCTAGTCCGCCGGATAGACTTGCGGGACTCCTCCGTCTCAAGTGATCTGTGCACCCCCTCCCTCCGCTCCTCGGAGGTGAGAGGAGGGATGAGCACCTTGCCTCTCCCCGGTCCACCCTGAGCCCTCTAGAGGCGCATCCATGGCGGTGTCAATGCCGAGTAGGAGTGGGTGTAGCCCATAATCGTGTCACCGTCGGTGGAGGAGATGGGGGCCTTCTTCACCCCCAATTGGCCAGTGGTTGGCCTTTTGGGCGTCACTAAATGTGCCGGCAGCTTTTTGAGGTTGCGGCGAGGAGACATCGACCGAGCGATGCTCCGCATCCGCTCCGAGCTCCACTGCCCGGTCGGCCGACCCCCCTAGGGGAGTTCAGCTGGGCCAGTGGCGATGCCGAGGGGAGAGGAGTGACATCAAGGATTTCGACGGCCATGGCGTCGGTGTTGTTGTAGTCTTGACCCTTGGAGGGGCTTCCATTGACGGGAACGATTGGCATCATGCTATTGTTTCTTGGTGGAGCCATGGTGGTGATCAAGGTGAGTGCAAAAGGGTTGCAAGGAGTGGTATGGTGCTGCTGGTTGTGAAGGATAGGAAAGTGGGAGGAGGAAGAAGAAGAAGAAGACGGGGTTAAGAAGGAGATACCCAACGTGCAGAGCCTTCGTTCTCGCTCGGATCGCGATGAAACCGAAGGAGAACATTGGCCCAACGTTCCTGTGCAACGAGACGTTTGAACGAGTTCAAACCACGATCGGCCGATCGCTTTTTGAAAGCTATCGACCGACCGAGCCAGGTTTTGAACTTGTTCGGGTCAGGTGATTCATGTTGTGAAGTTTCGAGCTGTTTGGCCCAAAACGACGGTCGGCCGACCGCCTTTAGAGGCCAAATGGGCCAACCTTTCTCGAGGGGTAAGTCAAGGCTAGTTCTAGGCCATTTCTAAGGTCATTCTTGAAATTTGAACAAAAAAGTTAAAACATGTAGATTTTAGTTCTAATTGGGATTAAGAACAAAATGTATCATATCAATTTCTTGTTCAGAAGTTTCATGCTCATGGAAAACTTTAAGACGTTGGCCATTTACCTTGAAGATTTTTCCATCGTCGTCCTAGAGTGTGATTGCTCCATGAGTCATGGCATTGACGACGAGGTATGGCCCTTCCCATTTGCATTTTAGTTTTCCGTGACCGAAGAGCTTGAATCTTGAGTTGAATAGCAAGACTTTGTCTCCTGGGTTGAATTCCTTGACCTTGATTCTCTTGTCATGCCATTTCTTGGTTCTCTCCTTGTATATCCTGGCATTGTGATATGATTTCTCTCTCCATTCTTCCAATTCAGAGATTTGCATTCTCTTGAATTTTCCAGCAGCTAGTAGATCCATATTCCATTTCTTGATTGCCCAATGTACTTTGAACTCTAATTCCATAGGAAAATGGCATGTCTTCCTGTATACAAGTTGGTATGGTGTCATACCAATGGGTGTCTTGTATGCGGTCCTATATGCCCATAATGCCTCTAGTAGCTTGTGCTTCCAAGATGTACCCATCTCATCTACGGTCTTCTGCAGAATGTTCTTGATTTGTTTGTTGGATGTTTCTGCTTGACCACTTGTTTGAGGATGGTATGGAGTTGCAACATTGTGTCGGATCCCTTGATCAGTGAGGAATTGGTGGAAGCCTTTATCAATGAAGTGGGATCCCCCGTCACTTATGACTAACTTTGGGGTTCCAAATCTAGGGAATATCACTTCATGGAACATTCTCTTTGAGTTGGCTGTATCTGCTTTGCGGCAGGGTAATGCTTCTACCCACTTGGACATGTAATCCACCGCTACTAGGATGTACTCACACCCTTTTGACGGTGGAAAGGGTCCCATGTAGTCGAAGCCCCATACATCAAAGAGCTCGACTTGTTGGTTGATGGTGAGTGGCATAGCATCTCGGGCACTGATGTTCCCTTGCTTCTGGCACCTTGCACATTTCCTAACATATCTTGGGTATCCTTGTACATGGTTGGCCAGAAGAACCCACTCCGCCAAATCTTGGCATGAGTTCTGAATGCTCCATTATGACCTCCGTATTCTGCTCCATGGCATCTTTCCATGATTTTGGTCGCCTCCTCCATAGGTACGCATCTTCTTAACAATCCATCATTGCATACTCTATAGAGGTATGGCTCATCCCAGAGATGCACTCGACTCTCCTAAAATAGTTTCTTCAGATCTTCCCCTGGTGGTACATGGCCTGCAACCATAAGTTGACTATATTCGCATACCAGGGGTTGGAGTCTGTCACCTTGAGGAGTTTGTCATCTCTGAGCAAATCATCGATGGGCAAATTCTGTGCCTCTTTGAATTGCATTCTAGACAAATGATCGGCAACAGAATTTTCTACTCCCTTTTTATCTTTTATTTCAAGATCAAATTCTTGTAGTAGCAAGATCCATCTTATTAAGCGTGGTTTAGCATCTTTCTTAGTGAGCAAGTACTTAAGAGCAGCATGGTCTGTGTAAACGATTACTTTTGCTCCAATTAAGTAAGATCTAAACTTGTCTATAGCAAACACCACAACCAACAACTCTTTCTTAGTTGTTGCATAGTTTAGCTGTGGCCCTGTTAAGGTTTTGCTAGCATATGAAATAGCATGATGCTTCTTATCTTTGGTTTGGCCTAACACTGCACCGACAACATAGTCACTAGCATCACACATTATTTCAAAGGGGAGCTTCCAATCAGGGGGTTGAATGATTGGAGCGGAGATAAGTGCTTTTTTGAGAATATAGAAAGAATCTAAGCACTCATCATTGAAGTCAAAGGGAGCATCCTTGGCTAGCAGTTTGTTAAAGGACGGAAAATTCGAGAGAAATCTTTGATAAACCGCCTATAGAAGCCTGTGTGCCCAAGGAAGCTACGAATCCCTTTGACATTCGTGGGTGGTGGAAGCTGTTCTATAACTTCTATCTTAGCTCTATCCACTTCTATCCCACGTTTGGATACTCTATGTCCTAGCACTATGCCTTTGCAAACCATAAAGTGGCATTTCTCCCAGTTCAGGACTAAGTGCTTTTCTTCACATCTCTGTAAGACTCTATCCAGATTCTCAAGGCAATCATCGAAAGTTTTTCCGTAGACGGAGAAATCGTCCATGAAAACTTCCATGATTTCTTCGATCATATCGGAGAAAATGGACATCATGCACCTCTGGAAAGAGGCAGGAGCATTGCATAGGCCAAAAGACATTCACCTATATGCATATGTTCCATAAGGGCATGTGAAAGTGGTCTTACTTTGATCATCGGGGTGGATTGGTATTTGATGATATCCCGAATAACCATCAAGGAAACAAAAGAAAGAATGTTTTGCAAGCCGCTCCAACATCTCATCGATGAAGGGTAGCGGGAAGTGATCTTTCTTTGTGGCCTTATTAAGTTTTCGGTAATCTATACACATTCTCCAATCCGTGACGGTTCGTTGAGGAATCAACTCGTTCTTATCATTTCGAACGACCGTCATACCTCCCTTCTTAGGCACAACTTGCACAGGGCTAACCTATTCACTGTGAGGAATGGGTTAGATGATCCCCGCGTGCAAGAGTTTCAAGACTTCCTTCTTCACTACTTCTCTCATCGCATTATTTAATCTACACTGGGGCTCTCTAGATGGAAGGGCCTCAGGTTCTATGGGGATGCGATTTGTGCAAAGAGCGGGACTAATGCCCTTGAGATCTTGAAGAGAATAGTCTAAGACTGACTGATGCTTTTCTAAGATGGTGAGGAGTTTGAAGGATTCTTTAGGAGAGAGTTTCTCACTGATGATCACAGGGGCCTCACGATCGTCATTTAGAAAGGCATACTTTAAACTAGCTGGAAGGGGTTTAAGTTCTATAGAGGGCTTAGATGGGGGCTCAGATTTCTCCAGATCTATGGGTTCTTCTAGATCATCTTCTTTCTGGATGAAATCTTCAACTTCTTCTTCTAGATCAGGATGAGATGATTTTAGAAGAGATGCAACCATCACTTCCTCTATGGGATCAGATTCCGTAAGTGATTCCGTCATGGTGTTCATGGAATTGGTGAGCGGAATTGAGAGTTTGATGCTACTCCCAAGATGACCCTTGAGACTTCCATCAAGAGATCCTTCAAGGAATCTCATGAGTGGATGTCCAATTAACAAGTCAAATTCCTCTATATCAAATATGAAGAAATTCAACAGGACATTGACTTTGTTAATTAGCGTAGGAATGGTCTGTGCGATCCCACAACTCTCAATCAATTGTCCTGAAGAAAGCTTCAAGAATTTTTTGGTTGGAGTCAGTTTTACATTGCCTAGGAGAGCATTAGCTAATGATTTAGACATAATGATAACTCCTACGGCAGGATCATAAAGAGAGTCTAACTTTGCTCTATTGATTTGACAAGGAATGGTTGTAGAGGAGGAAAGAATTCGAATTGGCTCGAATGAAGATTCGGCCTCTTCTAACCACTCATTGCTCATGATAGAAGCTAGCTCTTGAACCGTCTCCTGGAGATAGGCGTCCTCTATGCGGCTAGGGATGTGGCGGTTCGGAGCTTTTCGAGCAGCAGACTTCTTTTACACAGATTGATTCAAGGCATTTCCAAAATCGGAAAATAAATCAGCCTCGATATCAAGGGGGAATTCCAAGGGATGAATTTCTTCTTCCCTTGGTGGTTCAGGTTCGATAGCAGGATCTTGAGATGTAGAGGGAAGAGTTTCGGCTATCGATGTTGTTTCTATTCTGGGGGCTGGTTTTTGTTCTTCCGTGGGTTCTTCATAATATATGTTAGTATAGGGGGTGTTATCAAGAATCTTTGTAAGAAGACTCTTCCCTGCACTAACGGGTAAACACAGGAAGGCTCCCCCGGAAGATATGTCAAGGAGTTGTGCGGAATCTCTGTTAAGACCACCGTAAAAATGTTTTAACATTGTAGGCGGTTATAGCGAGATCAGGGTCTGAAGATACTAGATCTATAAGACGGGCCCATGCATCACCTAGAGACTCTTTCTCTTTTTGTGAGAAGTTGATGACTTCTTTTCGAAGACGAATGACACAAGGGATAGGGAAGAATGCTAAACAGAATTTAGGCATCAATTTTTCCCAATTTCCTTTCGCATCACCTTCGTGGCGAGTGTGCCATCGTTTGGCTATTCCTGTTAAAGAAAACGGAAATAGCTTCCACTTAAGGGTACCTGGCCTCATCCCTTGGATGTGAACACATGAACAAAGTTGTTCAAAGTCACGTATATGAGTTTAGGGATTCTCGTCTTAGTCCCCAGAAAACGGTTTTCCTGAACCATCGCTATGAGACTCGGGCGAAGCTCATAACGAACGGCCAGAACAGCCTGAGATGATTTAGGTGGCTCCATGCTAGCGCCCATTGGAGCACCATATTCGATAAGTGGGGTTTGATGCATATGTGTATGTGGAATGGAAGGATGAAATCAAACAAAGATATAATAGGACGAAAAGGTACTAGTTAAAACAGCTACCGTTACCCGCAACGGCGCCAAAAATGCTTGTTGGTATTTCTTATGACTATTGGATAAATCCGCAAGCTCACAGATTATACCGTTGTAGCACTTCACCGGGAGTATTCCACGTATCGTATTTTCCTCAGGGAACGAGAAGTGAGTTAACTAGGAATATGGATATGTCCTATGATGGATCAAGGGAGACTATGATAACTGGATTGAGAGGTTCGATATAGCAAAGAACTCTAACAAGGGATAGCTGGTTATACTGGCCTTATTGGCCCTTCTCTTGCAGGAGGCGATGGGATAGATAAGAAAGAGGGCAACACTCTAACCGGACCGCTCCATCATGTTGTATTGAGGCCCTACCTTTTAAAAACTTATCTTACACACGTGGTGGAATACGAGGACTAGATAGGGCTACCACAAACAATCCGTGCGATAAGCGGTTTACAAAGGTAAGATTGAGCTTAGACACCACGTCTACACTTATCTTACTACTTTAACCTTGGCCTAAGATTAAAGAACTTTACTCAGAGCAAAGCAATGATCAAGCATGAAAAGTTGTATAACAGCTAAACCAGATTTAGAATACTAAAAGGAACTCAGAAGTAGTCACTTACAAATGCTAAACTTACAAGAGACTCGCATCCGATGAGGAAGAACTCGGAGAAGATTCTCGACAGGCCCGGGGCTTTCTCCAGAAGACTTCCTTCATTCTCCTCCAACTAGCATAGCACTACTAGAGAGCTCCGCTAAGAGACTAAGGAGTAGTGTTTTCTCTAATGAGGCATGAATGAGAAGGGAGCTCTAGGGGTCTCTTTATAGCTAGAGGTAGAGTAGGGGCTACTCCGGTGCCACGTTAGCGATCCGCGTCACCTTCATCAGCCACCGTTGTATCCAACCGACTTCAGAACTGCCTAAGGATGAAGGGTGATGATTTCAACCATGTGGGGAGTGAGTGAGGCAGTTGAGGAGGGGAAACCGCCCTATGGGCAGTCGGCCGACCACCCATGCTGCCATGTGGGCCCTCCTGCACCTTGTAGATGGTGGCCCACTGGTCAGGGACCAAGTGGGGTCTTGTGGGTCCCACCTTGAGGTCGGCCGACCACATATAGTGGTTTGTGGCCCACCTCAGCCCTCTGGTGACTGGTCCCACCTATCATATGTGTTGAGTTTTGGTTCTGAGTTGATTGGTCACGCTGATCTCATTGATGTGGGCCCATGGATTCTTGTGATGTGAATCTGGACCGTTGGTAAGAGGCACACTTAGATCCAAGGGGTAGAGGGTGTTCTAGAGGGTGGATCTTGGAGCATGGGGCTTAGGAGATCTAGTGGCCCCACAGGGTGGTCGACCGACCCCCTAAGTGGGCCTACTAGCTCCCAAAAGTCTGGAATTTGTCATTACCTGCATCAAATAGTCAAGGGACATGTGGAACTAGTTATTTGGCACAATATGTTCAGGCCATGCTTGTTTTCCTTCGATTATGAGGCTGTTGACGGTATTTTAATGGTGATAAAATAGCTCGTAATTACCATCAACAAGATCCACCATACTTACCTCTTTGCTTGTCCTCGAGTAAACGTTAAAAGATAACAAGACTATGCTATTCAAAGTATAAAGCAAGCATAAAGATTCACTCAAGACATTTTGTTATACCAATGGGATATGTGGTAGTGGCTAACATATATCCTTGAGAGGCTGAGAAATGGAACAGTTCTTCAAGGCAAAGTCATCTTCCCAAATCATATTTTAGTACTTGGAGTTTTTGATAAATTTTTCAAAAGAAAGCTCATAAGTCAACTTACTCCTCTTATAGCACTCTGAGTCACTCAAGATGTATGATTCCTTACCAAGGCATAAAGAGGTTGCCTTCTTTGTATCTCCCTATTTCTAAATGGCTTATCTGGAGCTTAGGTAGGGATAAATAATGTAGCAAACTTGTATCACATATATTGTAAAGCCAAAACAAGGATCCAAGGAGAAGAACGTCATAATCCTAGATCAAGATGTGCATGTGTGTGGACAATGGTATATGACTAACATGTACTCCTTAACTATGTATATGATCTCTCTAGCTTTTGGATTACTTGAGACATGGCTGTCATGATAACATATATATATATTATTTATTGAAAAGCTTTGCTCATCATATTTTTTTTTTTCATTTATGACAGCCATATCTCTTTTTGAAGAATATAGGGAGAGATCATAACATTTATTGCAAGAGTATTTATTGGATGAACATGGATCATGTAAATGAAAGGCATGTTTTTGCGTACTTCCAATGTAGAAGCAGCGAAAAAAATGTGGCGTGCACGTGATCTTGATCTTTGAACTACGATATAATTCTCAACAAGGGTCACAAGGTTTGACCAAACTCAAAGCAAATACAAGAAGCATTTGAGGAAAGTTTTGACCATGCATACGTATTTATGGCTTTGGTAGGATTTTTCTCACTATAGAGGATTAGTGACATTATGGTTTTATGACATTTTCAAAAATTAATGTCCAAGAACTTTAAATAGAAAAGGTATGAATCATGAGCTGAGACTGTATCACGTTAATCAACAACTTAGTCCATATGATCTTCCTATCAAAGTGTTTTCCCCATAGCATAAGCAAAAAGAAAGAATTTATCTTTATGACGTTTTTGCCCTTTAAACATCATAGATCATGTCACTTTTCAAAATTTTAATTTTGGATGCAATCTTTTTGTTTGATTCAATATTAAAAGGAATTTAAACTAAGTGATGAATTTCATGAAGAAATTAATTTTATTTTATTTTTATTTTTGAAGGGAAAGTGAATAAACAAATGAAAAAGTATAGAGGAAAGGGGAGAGACGTTGCAAACCAGTCATACTCGATGTTTGAACTTGAAAGGGTGCTGGCTGGTGGGTCCCGGCCCTATAAGTGCGGTCAGCCGACCGCTCCTCGGGGCCGTTTGGCCACTTCGAACTCTGCATTGGGATCCCATACCTCTAAATGTTGATGTACTCTGATCTTTCTAAATTTTGGCCTCCAAAGTACATCGGCCGATGCACAAAAGTGGCCGTTTCGGTCCAATTTTTTTTTCTGGTACGTGTCATGGATGTGTACAACATGTTTCAGTGGTCATTCTGGTGTTCTGATATGTTGGAGTGTCGACCGACCTCCCTCATACTTGTTTCAGGGCATGCTGAATTCAGTGACAGAGATACATCAAATGCAGGGGTTCTGCTGGGCAAAATACCAGCAGAACCAAACTTTTTATTCAATTTAAACTTTCTTAGGCACAAGTTACAAAGATGAAAGGAAATCAAAGGAATGAATGAAACAATAAATCTAAGTGCCTAATTTAATGGTGGAACTAGTGATCTATGGAGATGGAGGGGCAAAGAGATCATCTCTCTTGATTGCCTGGGCCAAACGCTTGATCTTCGCATTGGTGCTAATGCGAAGATCATTAAAACTATCCTCAAGATCTAAGCGCGCCATTCTCTCCTCTGCTGCACGTTCTGCTAACTTAGTATTGTTCTCCCTAAGTCGCGCGACTATGCGAAGTAGTTTCTCCATGTCACTTTCTTCATCTTCATCCTCGAACTGTCCTGGAGGGCTGGAGATGGACGGCGGGTTGCTAGTCCGCCGGACAGACTTGCGGGACTCCTCCGTCTCAAGTGATCTGCGCACCCCCTCCCTCCGCTCCTCGGAGGTGAGAGGAGGGATGAGCACCTTGCCTCTCCCCGGTCCACCCTGAGCCCTCTAGAGGCGCATCCATGGCGGTGTCAATGGCGAGTAGGAGTGGGTGTAGCCCATAATCGTGTCGCCGTCGGTGGAGGAGATGGGGGCCTTCTTCACCCCCAATTGGCCAGTGGTTGGCCTTTTGGGCGTCACTGACTGTGTCATTGACCGAGCGATGCTCTGCATCCGCTCCGAGCTCCACTGCCCGGTCGGCCGACCCCCCCTAGGGGAGTTCAGCTAGGCCGGTGGCGGTGCCGAGGCGAGAGGAGTGACATCGAGGATTTCGACGGCCATGGCGTTGGTGTTGATGTAGTCTTGACTCTTGGAGGGGCTTCCATCGACGGGAACGATTGGCATCTTGCCATTGTTTCTTGGTGGAGCCATGGTGGTGATCAAGGGGAGTGCAAAAGGGTTGCAAGGAGTGGTATGGTGCTGCTGGTTGTGAAGGAAAGCAAAGTGGGAGGACGAAGAAGAAGAAGAAGAGGGGGTTAAGAAGGAGAAACCCAACGTGCAGGGCCTTCGTTCTCGCTCGGATCGCGATGAAACCGAAGGAGAATGTTGGCCCAACGTTCCTATGCAACGGGACGTTTGAACGAGTTCAAACCACGATCGGCTGATCGCTTTTTGAAAGCTATCGACCGACCGAGCCAGGTTTTGAACTTGTTCGGGTCAGGTGAGTCATGTCGTGAAGTTTCGGGCTATTTGGCCCAAAACGACGGTCGGCCGACCGCCTTTAGAGGCCAAATGGGCCAACCTTTCTCAAGGGGTAAGTCAAGGCTAGTTCTAGACCATTTCTAAGGTCATTCTTGAAATTTGAACAAAAAACTTAAAACATGTAGCTTTTAGTTCTAATTGGGATTAAGAACAAAATCTAACATATCAATTTCTTGTTCAGGAGTTTCATGCTCATGGAAAACTTTAAGACGTTGGCCATTTACCTAAAGATTTTGCTGTCGTCGTCCTGAAGTGTGATTGCTCCATGAGTCGCGGCATTGACGACGAGGTATGGCCCTTCCCATTTGCTTTTTAGTTTTCCGTGACCGAAGAGCTTGAATCTTGAGTTGAATAGCAAGACTTTGTCTCTTGGGTTGAATTCCTTGACCTTGATTCTCTTGTCATGCCATTTCTTGGTTCTCTCCTTGTATATCCTGTCATTGTGATATGCTTTCTCTCTCCATTCTTCCAATTCAAAGATTTGCATTCTCTTGAATTTTCCAGTAGCTGGTAGATCCATATTCCATTTCTTGATTGCCCAATGTGCTTTGAACTCTAATTCCACAGGCAAATGGCATGTCTTCCCGTATACAAGTTGGTATGGTGTCATACCAATGGGTATCTTGTATGCGGTCCTATATGCCCATAATTCCTCTAGTAGCTTGTGCTTCCAAGCTCTACCCATCTCATCTATGGTCTTCTGCAGAAAGTTCTTGATTTGTTTGTTGGATGTTTCTGCTTGACCACTTGTTTGAGGATGGTATGGAGTTGCAACATTGTGTCGGATCCCTTGATCAGTGAGGAATTGGTGGAAGCCTTTATCAATGAAGTGGGATCCCCCGTCACTTATGACTAACTTTGGGGTTCCAAATCTAGAGAATATCACTTCATGGAATATTCTCTTTGAGTTGGTTGCATCTGCTTTGCGGCGGGGTAATGCTTCTACCCACTTGGACACGTAATCCACCGCTACTAGGATGTACTCACACCCTTTTGACGGAGGAAAGGGTCACATGTAGTCGAAGCCCCATACATCAAAGAGCTCGACTTGTAGGTTGTTGGTGAGTGGCATAGCATCTCGGGCATTGATGTTCCCATGCTTCTGGCACCTTGCACATTTCCTAACATATCTTGGGTATCCTTGTACATGGTTGGCCAGAAGAACCCACTCTGCCAAATCTTGGCATGAGTTCTGAATGCTCCATAATGACCTCCGTATTCTACTCCATGGCATCTTTCCATGATTTTGGTCGCCTCCTCCATAGGTACGCATCTTCTTAACAATCCATTATTGCATACTCTATAGAGGTATGGCTCATCCCAGAGATGCACTCGACTCTCCTAAACTAGTTTCTTCAGATCTGCCTCTGCTGGTACATGGCTGCAACCATAAAGTTGACTATATTCGCATACCAGGGGTTGGAGTCTGTCACCTTGAGGAGTGTGTCATCTTTGAGGAAATCGTCGATGGGCAAATTCTGTGCTTCTCTGAATTGCATTCTAGACAAATGATCGGCAACAAAATTTTTTACTCCCTTTTTGTCTTTTATTTCAAGATCAAATTCTTGGAGTAGCAAGATCCATCTTATTAAGTGTGGTTTAGCATCTTTTTTAGTGAGCAAGTACTTAAGAGCAGCATGATCTATGTAAACAATTACTTTTGCTCCAATTAAGTAAGATCTAAACTTGTCTATAGCAAACACCACGGCCAACAACTCTTTCTCAGTTGTTGCATAGTTTAACTATGGCCTTGTTAAGGTTTTGCTAGCATATGAAATAGCATGATGCTTCTTATCTTTGGTTTGGCCTAACACCGCACCGACAACATAGTCAGTAGCATCACACATTATTTCAACTTAACCATCCAACATACAAAACAATATTTAATAGAAAGTTTTATAGTTGCATTAAATAGAGTGTTTCAAGACAAAACAAACCAAAATGGTTTAACCCAAGTTGGACATCTCTAGCTCATGTTAAACATTTTAAAGATCAAGCATCATTTATTTTCACAAGCAAAGAGACGTCGCGAGGCATAACCTAACACGACTATTCAAGGAACATGGTCCAAGGCACATCTCTATAATTTCTAGTCAAGAAACTAGCACATCATCTTGATCACACATTACTTATCATTAGAAGCAAGGATGAGAAGAGCATAGCCACACAAGTAAACTACTTAACATCTAATTATAAAATTTTAACCAGAGATCATAAATTATATAAGGAATACAATATAATTATTTCATAAGTTTTGGAGCACTCCTTCATAGCGATAAATATTTAATTCTCACACTTGAGCTTATAAAACAGGCAGCACAAAAGCATTTTTATCGCAACCAATCCAAACTGAAACATCACATCTAATAGACCTAGTGCGTGGAGAATTTTGTAACGATTCCAAAAAGTCCTAAACCACTATCATATGAGTTTTCTTTGATTTGTTACGGATTTTCAAATTTTGCTGCATATAATAAGAAAATAATTACGGGAATAATTTGCATCAGGCACCCTGCAATTTCAGCAAACTAAACAGGGAAATATCCGTAAATCCATGAGTCATGTGATTTATGCAAAGTGAAATAGAAGAAAAGTTTCTATTTGCATCCATGCCCTTTCTGCATACTTTCACGGGAAAAACTACGGGACGGCGGCAGATGACGACGAAACCGGCCGGAGCGAGTGCTGGTGGCGATGGCAGTGGGGTCGTGGTCGGCAGGGATGGCAGTGGGGCTAGTCTTCCCGGCCAGCAGCAGCCGTCGCAGCAGCACCCGCACGGCACGCAGCGGCCTCGGCTGCCTGCCCACGCGCACGTATGCAGGAGGCGAGGCGGGTCGGCCCGCTCGGCCGCGGAGGGGCGCGCCCTTTCGCGCCGCGCGGCCTGCGAGGCAGAGGCTGGCACCAGCCAGAGCACCAGTCCGCAGGAGGGTCGTCGGGCAGGGCAAGCGCTCGGCCAAGCTGCGCTGCAGCCCGCAGAAGCAGCGACACCAGCCCTGCTCGATCTCCTCTCGGCCAGCGCGAACCGGAGAGAGGGAGAGAGAAGAGGGCGAGTGGGAGGAGCAGGGAGAGGGCCTGCTCGGCGGCCATGGGAGGGTAGGGGAGTAGAGGAGAGCTGCTCTTGCCATTGGAGAGCTCAAGGAGAAGGAGCCGGGTGGGAGAGAGACCGAGTGGAGGAGGAAGAAAATGCCGAGGGGAGGGAGTTGACCGAGAGACTGCCGAGAGGGAGAGAAAGGCTCGGCCTTTTTATTCCCCTGTCTTCCCCACCAATTCCATTAATTGCCACTGCCCAACTAGAAATAATTACGAAATCGCCACTGTCATCGTGGTTTCTCGCTTTCCGAACCGTACGTCCGGTCGCGGATCCGAATGTACCGTTGCGAAGGTCTCGACGAGTAGGGCACCTTTGCTTTTACCACCGCGGCCAGATTCGGATTAGTTTTTGAGATATTAAATCCGAAAGAAAACCCCGCGGAAACCGGGAACCGAATTTCCGAATTCCGACTGATCTTCGGACCTTGCTTTCTCTATTTTCGGAGCTGATCCGGGTCTCGATTTTTGAACGAAGTTTGTTCGCCTCGACCCAATCTACAACTTCTCTTCAAGTTGCGTTGACATGCGAGATCTCCAAATTGTCGGTCAACGACGGTCAAAAATGTCGTCGGTTGCGCTCGGGTCAAGGCTCGGAATATTTTCTGGGTATTTTCCTTGTTTCCAGGCAACACGAACCTTTCATGACTTTTGTTGTAGAGTTCAACTAGAGTAATCCAGACAAGGTCGGGAGACTTGGTTGAACTCGTATAATTATTTCCGCTTTATAAAGTAAGTCGGGTAATTATAAAAGTCATCATTCCATGTTGCATTTTAATTCTAAAGTTCATGAAACTTTTCCAATGGTTCATATAGATGGGAATATATATAAGGCACGTAGAATAATTACCTTATCATAATTTCCCGATGTATGAACTATAGTCTCTAACTATCGTTTGATCCGATATAATTAGGCGTAATCACTTCTTAGCCCGTGATTAACACCAAGGGCGTTACAACCCTTCCCCCTTAAAAAGAATCTCGTCTCGAGATTCATAACAAAAGACTATCAAGGGAAGAGAAACACGTCATCTATCTTCCAATACCAGCGATAGCACTTGTCTATTTAACTTCGAGCACCCAAGTGACGAATTTAGTCGACCACTTCCTGATACTTGCTCTTTATAGGAAGTTTCTGTCTGGAGAATTTCCTTCATTGATTCCCATGAAGCATTGTTACTTTGGGAGGAATCCAAAATAGCAAAAACACTTCACTCACTAGAAACCGCAGGCGTTTCAGAGCATAACGATCATTCATAAGTAGCCCTTCTTCTAGCCACTGTAGCATAGCCATGTGACACTTGCACTAAGTTGCAACTTCTGTTTCATATTGATGGCTTCCTGCTTATTCACAAGTTTGAAAAGCAATCCACAGATGGAACATCTGGAATGTACTTTCCATAAGAAATGATTTCCTGAATAGGCAGTTACCCTTTGAGACTACAAGGAGCCGACTAACTAACAAGAATGTTTAGGTTAGTCGTAACTTGTCCAATTTTCCTCAGAGGTCAACTGATGGAAAGCTACATAATATTCCATGTGTGCAGTTCTTTGTCTCTGATGACTACACTGCATTATCTGAGTCAGTTGAGAGAGCGGAGAATGTGATAGCTAACTCTGTCGGCTCAGTGTATTTGTTGAACATCCTTGAAGGAGAGTGTCGCTTCCAAACGACAACACTTATCAAGGTTCAATTTGATGCAACCTCTTGGGTAAAAACACAAGGGAGGCACCAAAACAAGTTATAGTGGAAACCCACCATGCTTTCGTTGCGCATTTTGATTACTAAGAAGGTGCTAACATGGCCTAGAGAACAACAAAATTTGTAAACCTTCCCAAACTCGAGATACAATACACAATCAAGTAGGTGGGTCACTCTCCTACATGATGCAGCTGTAAAGTACCTTGGGTTGAATTGCACTATAGCAAAGTAGTATTGTTGGACTACTTTTGACATTGCAAGGAAGACCCAATGTCAATGAACAACTCCAAAACCTATTGTTTGACACTTTTCAAATTGTTTGTGACTTGCCATTGCACAGATGAATTGTACAACATCTTCACTGATCAACCATTGTTGATATGTGAAGGTAATAGCAAGTCACAAAAGGGTGTAACCAGTCTTTTAGAGGGGTATCCATAGACTTATCCAAAGGAAACACAATGAAAAGGTTGCTAGTCTTGGCACTAATTACAACACATTCCTCAAAAAGGAGGAAGGATTGCAATCCTCAGGGAAAAATTGTAGACCCAGTATATCTTCGATCTTAGTTTTCCAACATCAGAGATTATTTCCTGATGGTTCATGAATTTTGGTAGGCACACATGTACGAAAGTACCCTGACTACTTGACCAAAATTCATCTCCAATGGACACTGTCTGGTTATCCAAACAACACATTAAAACTTTTCCGTGTTGAAACTGTAGCAACCCAACATGATAAGACATCTATCATATACAAGCTTTACTCAACTCAACTCAATCCAACTTAAGATATTGAAGTACCCTAAGAGAGAAAGGAGCTCATTGGGTTTGGCAACCTATCATGTTCATGCCTCTAACCAATTGCTTAAAGGAAACATAATTAGCGTCGTGAAATCCGGATAGATTCCTCGTTCTTCTTTGCTTCACACATTGTGGTGTGTTCAACACTTTTGGACTCTTCCAGTTGTAGTAGATTTCTCTTGCGGAGGGGAGATGTTATGTGTTTTTCCTTACATACCTTCCAGAAAACAACCATAATTGTTTATTGAGGTACCAACTGACAATGCACAAGTACTTGTTTTGTGGATTATCTCTAAAGGGAATAACACATACCCTACAAGAAAGAACAATCCAACAAAAGCAAAGTACCGCTTCTGAATGTCCTTTTGTGCTTCATACCATAGGATTATGAGAAATTCCTTGTTGTAGCATTTGATATCCATTGATGCTAACTAACGCTAGGAATATGTTGTCACTAGCTCTCGACTTAGATCACACAACACCTTGTAGTATCTGTGTGATTGTACAAAGTGGAATTGACTCGATAACACACGTTCTAAACGAGGAGCAGCACTTGTATTGCTGACAAGCATTGTTGTCCTTGCTCAACCTGGTTCTATGAGACATAGCCTTCATAGCTACTAAGGAGTTGTTAATTAACAAGAAATTAACATTCCCATAGGTAACTAATCAGTTGTCTCTCAGCACTAAAAAGCTCCAAGGATGTGATTATGATAGGAGTCAAGACTTTTTGAGATACAACTATATGCTGGCAGACACTAACAACATCAGCAACACGAAACCATATCGGAGAAGGCTGATTCTGACTATGTGATCATCTTGCATAAGAAGATCGAGAACTTGAATCCAAAGATCATAAGCACAACATGACTTACTCTAGAACATAGCATGTCTAGAAAAATCTTGTGCAACTGACACTTATTCAACTTTAAGTGTTATGTGAACTTTTTGATCCAATAGGGAGGATACATGAGTTGCTCGCCAGATGACTGACGTCATCCTAGGAACAAACATGTAGTCACTCGTCTACCACTTCTTGCAATTTATTAATGTTTATGTTCGTGACCTGTTCTTCAAAAGTTATCCTCTTTGCATCTTTATAAAGGAGTCTAACTTCATTTGACCAAGATATAGATCTTCGAATAAGATTTGGAAGATAACCAAGGAGAAGCGCACAAGAAAACATCACACCAGTGTAACTTTCGCAATGGATTAGGACTAACCACTCATGATACCAGCACGTGCCAAGCAACGCAACCTTGTGTGTGCACCCACAAGAGGCTCTCGGTTTCGTCGCGGCACCGTAGAGTGCTCGTCGTAACACCATTACAAAAACACACAAAATGAGAAATTTCAAGTGGCACCACGTGGTTTGTAAAAACAAGCACCACACAAACAAGGGATAGCAAGCAAAGGTAGTCACAAGGGTTAGGATTTAACAAGGTTGTTCCAAGGTAAAGACAAGGCACATGAGCAACAAGGATGGTCAAGTGCAGACAAAAGAGCGTCAGATTCTTACTTTGAACCTACGTACAACTTGCATTTACCAAGGAGGATACGAGACAATAGATTGCCATGAGATTTGATCGTGTTGAGCAGTAACAAGAGATCAAGATAGATCAACATCCAAAGATTGGGATAGTTGGAGATCAACAAGCAAGATTCCAGGGACGGAGTCGATACAAGGATCAAGGACTCTTGTCGATAAGGCAATGATATGATCTGCTAGGAAAGATTCTAAAACAAGATAGATAAAAGGTCAATGTGGCACTGAAGGTGATCTGGCATAGAGAGATCTGACAGATATTACGTCTTCACACACGGGAGCACAACATTTACACAGGCAAGCACTTAAGTGAACTAAGCCTTAGTCTAAGGGACAACAAAGCATAGTCACACAACAAACAAAGGCTAAAAGAGCGTCTACCGATTCCAGCTTCTAAGAGAGAGAACTTGATTGGAGACAACCATCCATGAGATTAACACCACTTGAGAGCTGATCCAAGATAAGGCTATTTGACGCTCGTATGCTCACCGAGGACACGAGATACAATAACTATTTTACCAACTAGGTAACAACACAACCACACATACATCATGATCCTAAGCAAGCATTGGGAGAATCAATCAATTTAGACTAAGCACCCATTAGCAAGCACAAAACTTCACACATACAAGCATTCGGCTGTACCAAGAACACACATAATTATGCAAGCACGGTGATTAGATGTTCTATGTTCATTCATTTAATTTCTTTTACCAAGAAGGTGTATAATTCTTCTCAGGTGGAGAAGACAAGTTTTAACTTATATTTAACAAACTTGTTTTTAGGCATGCATGACATAGCAACATAGTTACATTGACATGCTACCATACTTGCAAACTTATAGGCACATTTTAAACATGCTTTGGCTACTATGTTGGTGACATGAAAGGATGAATGAACTCCATTTAATAGAAATCAACATTCCTACTAAAATGACAATAGTTAAGATACACCCTATTCATGCCAGCAAAGTTATTGATTAGCCTTACTTTAAGTGTTTACATACATTTATCAATTTACACATCTAGCAGGATATAAGTGATAACTGTGATTGCTAGTACATAGTAAACTTCTAGATGATTCATAGCAACTTAAGTATTTCATTAAAAGTTTACTATAAATACTCAGGAATTTAAACATGTGTACCAATTTACTAAACCTTAGCAAGCATATTACTAGCAAGTTAGAGCAATTTATTTTACCTCTATGTGACACATATAATTCTCATATTTATCTTGGCATGAGATTATTATGGACATAGGTTACAACATAACTGTCTAGTAAGACACTTAAACAGCAGGTTTAATAGTATTAGTACTAGATGATATGGCACAACTTAATCAGAACTAAACAACATATTGTTTTGCATTATAGCTTTAAGTTCAATTTAATGCTTCGAAAGCACCTACCAAGGTTAAAAGTTGATGCATGCAAAATATTTTCACACATGAAGCTTTTATTACTTAGTAAGGCAATTATCAACTTAACCATGCAACATACAAAACAATATTTAATAGAAAGTTTTATAGTTGCATTAAATAGAGTGTTTCAAGACAAAACTAACCAAAATGGTTTAACCCAAGTTGGACATCTCTAGCTCATGTTAAAAATTTTAAAGATCAAGCATCATTTCTTTTCACAAGCAAAGAGACGTCACGAGGCATAACCTAACACGGCTATTCAAGGAACATGGTCCAAGGCACATCTCTCTAATTTCTAGTCAAGAAACTAACACATCATCTTGATCACACATTACTTATCATTAGAAGCAAGGATGAGAAGAGCATAGCCACGCAAGATGCGACAATCATGATTATGCATGCTCGTCCTATTCGTCCTCACAAGATTGTCAGCCTGAGGCGGCAATCACGTTCTATATCGGTGGCATAACATGCACTCTCGAAATATAGCTAGCCGTTAACTAGTTCATACGTATTCGTGGTTAGTGTACCTGCAGAAGATTTCATTTCATCCCATCCCAACAGTATGAATATCATGCATTGCTGAAATTAAAATCTAATACTCCCTTAGGTGTACACCCCGTATACACGTAAGCAGTATATGCACCCTTTCCTCGTCCTAGTGACGGCATCGCCATAACAGATGGAATCCCCACACAAGGATACCTTCTCATGACCGTGTGTAAACATGATCGTGGTCCAGCATCATATAAGCATTCCTCTATATCGGCAGTGTATCCGATCATACTCTCACAACTCACCTTACCTTAGGCGTAACAACAAATGATCCATACAACACCATTCAAGTGAATGACCCCCATACTATTCCAACCTGTATGGACAGGTAATAGAAATATGATGCAATTTCCCCAAGTTAGAACTTAAATAAGCCACCTGGTAGTCCTAAGTTGGGCTTAACTGGAGGATGTTGCTAGCATAGTTTTGTAAATTAGTTTTGACAAACTAATTTATAGCTAAAGTTTCTAGTCAACATAGCATTTTAAAACCAAAACTTTGTTTTAAAAGCCGAGTTAATGACAGTATTATACTTAACCTATGCTCTGATGCCAGCTGTAACAGAACCGCCCAAATTACAAAAACTTAAGTCCAAAAACCATCGCCAACGCGACAACTTTCGTCCTTAGGCTTTCAAAATCCCGGTAGTCCGCCGAGTGTCACGAAAGACCTTGGAAATCAACGACACACCGAGATCGCTAGATTAAGTAAATACGAAATCATTAAGCTCAGAGTTTGCAGCGGAATAAAATCATATTTGAGTTTACAATAGATAATACAAGTCTGAGTTCAAAACCCTTTTAGCAAAACAAGATAGCTTTGAAATGATTGTAATAACATAAGTTGAAATACATTGCTAGCTCTATTAACAACCTCCGACAACAGCATAGGGATGAGAAGTAATATAGAATCACCGTGCCCACTGGTGGTTAGCCACACCTTTAGCAGCATGAGACCTTCACCTGCAACAAGGTGGGATAAACTCTGAGTACTCGAATGTACTCAGCTAGACTTACCCGTCATAAACCAAAAATAAAGGACACCAAGGATTATGCAAGGCTTTATAGTGGACTAGCTTGACTCATTTTGCATAAAAGCATTAATATGACTTATGAGTACTTCATTGATTTCTTGCCATATTTTAGTAATTATTACCTGACAACTAGATTAGCACCTATACTAAGCAATACACTTGATTAACAAGCAAGGATAACCAGTTCACCCTTCTAGTCCATCATATCATTTTCATCGTAACCGTTCAAGTATTTAATTTGTTCCCACGCCAGTGTAGCAATTGTCAAGTTCTCACTAACGGGGAGAGACCGCGATTCGAATCGAATTCCTATCCAGCTGGAGGGTTTATTCCTCACCCAAACCTCGCAGTCCCTGTACCAAGGGACGCGGCATTCGCCTAGTCTACCTTTCAATCCAAGGTCGATTCAGAATCATACGCAACAAGCCCGAGGACCGCCCGGTACCCCGTACATCCAGCCTAGGGATCAGCTAGCTGGCCTCGGCCTTACACTCCGCGTCCTCGCCAACCCGCACCGGCTTGTGATTTGCTTCGTCCTTGGTTCGGCCAGTAGGTAGGTTTCGCGGCTCGAACGAGTTATCTTACCAGCTAAGGGTTGAGGCATGCGTTCAACATGACAAGAGGGACACCACCCGATCGGCCCGCCAAAAAGGCAGACACATACGCAAGGTACCGGCCTAGGGTGCACAACCCACCTAGATGTTGCCAGTATCAGACGTACAGACAATTTATCAACCTTCCCGGTTGCCTTTCCATTTCATGATATCATTCAACCCATCGGTGTGCCACATAGGGCCTTACGTGACAGGGGGTCACCGAGGTTCCATGTTAATTTAGCAATGCTAAGCATCTATCTTTGCTATACTATCAGGTTAACAAGGATATAGGGATATCAATAACAAGGAGGGTGATATGCATCAAGTAGGTTCATTCAACTCCTATACTTAATGCTGTAACATAGTATAACATAGTAAATTGATATCATAAAATAAGGGAGTTAGGATGCTCCGGGGCTTGCCTGGGACCAACACTAGGTCAGTGTTCGTTAGAGGTCACTCGCTTTGCGAGCACCTTCGAAGATACTTCCGTCTTCTGACTTCGTCCATCAACACCACCTTCGGGTTAGCTCCAAGCGTCACGTCCTTCACGTATATACTTATCGTACCTAAATAAAATGCCGATGCATGTGCATGAGTGCGGGGAAATGATAACACAAGATACAATTACATGCATTAAAGATAGGCACAAGATCATGCAACACATACATACACACTTAAAGCTATTCAACTCGTTAGCTAATTATCACCCAACTTAACATAGAAGATAAAAAGCACATCAAGCCTAATATACTACCAAATTAAGGTCAACCCATGGCAAGTATTCAATCATCAAGTTTACTTAACCTATTTTAACTAACAAGAACAAGTTAAAGTAATTAACTTATATATGCAACTTTGGGACAACAACCTGCAGTCACGGTTTTAATCATAACTTGAGTTAGACAACTCCGACAAACAAGATTCTTATATAATTGGAAGGCTAATTAAGTTATCTACAACTTTATGATAAACATGCAAGGATGATTTAATAGTTAAGCAACTCGAATTAAATGAAGAAGGCATCTCTATCCAAAAGGTGGACAGATTTGGCACCCCTTTTTAAACTGCTATTACTCAAGTTATAGACCTCCTAAAAATATGAATCAAGACAATATGAAAAGCTTATGAAAAGTTCTACAATTAATGCAACACTAGCAATTCATGATTTACAATTTAACTCAGTCAAAAAGCACTTATAAACAGATCTGTCCAGGGAGATGGGCAGATTCAACTTTCAACTTAGAAAATACATAACTCCCAAACTAATGGGTATATGGCCACCAAAAATTAACACAATCTAGAGGATAACATTATCTACAACTTTGGTATTCACCACACCAACAGAAAACATAATTTAATACATGATAATATTTATTTCCTAAACACTATGCCTGCAGCCAAAACAACAATATAACAAACTTGTTATTTTTATAACTCCTAAACTACTTAACATCTAATTATGAAATTTTAACCAGAGATCATAAATTATATACGGAATACACCATAATTAGTTCATAAGTTTTGGAGCAATCCTTCATGGCGATAAATATTTAATTCACACACTCAAGCTTCTAAAATAGGCAGCACAAAAGCATTTTTATCGCAACCAATCTAAACTGAAACATCACATCTAATAGATCTAGTGCGTAGCGAATTTCATAACGATTCCAAAAAGTCCTAAACCACTATCATACGATTTTTCTTTGATTTGTTACGGATTTTCAAAGTTCGCTGCATATAATAAGAAAATAATTACGGGAATAATTTGCATCAGGCACCCTGCAATTTCAGCAAACTAAACAAGGACATATCCGTAAATCCATGAGTCATGCGATTTATGCAAAGTGAAATAGAAGAAAAGTTTTTATTTGCATCCATGCCCTTTCTGCATGCTTTCACGGGAAAAACCACGGGACGGTGGTAGATGACGACGGAACCGGCCAGAGCGAGTGCCGGTGGCGATGGCAGCGGGGTCGTGGTCAGTAGGGATGGCAGTGGGGCTGGTCTTCCCATCCAGCAGTAGCTGTCGCAGCAGCACCCGCACGGCACGAAGCGGCCTCGGCTGCCCGTCCACGCGCACGCGGCCAGGAGGCAAGGCGGGTCGGCCCGCTCGGCCGCGGAGGGGCGCGCCCTCTCGCGCGCACGGCCAGCGAGGAAGAGGCCGACACCGGCCAGGGCACCAGCCCGCAGGAGGGCCGTCGGGCAGGGCGAGCGCTCGGCCAAGCTACGCTGCAGCCTGCAGAAGCAGCGGCACCGGCCCTGCTCAATCTCCTCTCGGCCAGCGCGAACCGGAGAGAGGGGGAGAGAAGAGGGTGAGTGGGAGGAGCAGGGAGAGGGCCTGCTCGGCGGCCATGGGCAGGGCAGGGGAGCAGAGGAGAGCTGCTCTTGCCATTGGAGAGCTCAAGGAGAAGGAGCCGGGTGGGAGAGAGAGCGAGTGGAGGAGGAAGAAAATGCCGAGGGGAGGGAGTCGGCCGAGAGACTGCCGAGAGGGAGAGAAAGGCTCGGCCTTTTTATTCCCCTGTCTTCCCCACCAATTCCATTAATTGCCACTACCCAACTAGAAATAATTACGAAATCACCACTGTCGTCGTGGTTTCTCGCTTTTCGAACCGTACTTACGGTCGCGAATCCGAATGTACCGTTGCGAAGGTCTCGATGAGTAGGGCATCTTTGCTTTTAGCACCGCGGGCAGATTCGGATTAGTTTTTGAGATAGTAAATCCGAAAGAAAACCCCGCGGAAACCGGGAACCAAATTTCTGAATTCCGACTGATCTTTGGACCTTGTTTTCTCTATTTTCGGAGCTGATCCGGGTCTCGATTTTTGAACAAAGTTTGTTCGCCTCGACCCAATCTACAACTTCTCTTCAACT
This sequence comes from Microstegium vimineum, assembly GCA_022036555.1. Taxonomy (NCBI): domain Eukaryota; kingdom Viridiplantae; phylum Streptophyta; class Magnoliopsida; order Poales; family Poaceae; genus Microstegium; species Microstegium vimineum. Next base: position 26,956,732 of record CM039121.1, read on the forward strand.
TGCGTCGACATGAGAGATCTCCAATTTGTCGGTCAACGTCGGTCAAAAATGTCGTCGGTTACGCTTGGGTCAAGGCTCAGAATATTTTTCGGGTATTTTCCTTGTTTCCGGGCAACACGAACCTTTCATGACTTTTGTTGTAGAGTTCAACTGGAGTATTCCGGACAAGGTCGGGAGACTTGGTTGAACTCGTATAATTATTTCCGCTTTATAAAGTAAGTTGGGTAATTATAAAAGTCATCATTCCATGTTGCGTTTTAATTCCAATGTTCATGAAACTTTTCAAATGGTTCATATAGATGGGAATAGATATAAGGCACGTAGAATAATTACCTTATCATAATTTCCCGATGTATGAACTATAGTCTCTAACTATCGTTTGATCCGATATAATTAGGCGTAATCACTTCTTAGCCCGTGATTAACACTGAGGGTGTTACAATTATCACTCCCTAATCCACTAATGAGGTCCTAATGGTTGGATTCACTAATCTCAATCACCTCACTAGGTTCATTCTCTCCCTTAGACTCTTTGTTGACACCAAAGTGGCAAACGGGAAAAAGACCGCAAGCATACAGTTGTCAAGTGTAGCCTTCACCGGGAGTATTCCAGGTATCGTATTTTCCTCAGGGAATGAGAAGTGAGTTAACTAGGATTATGGATATGTCCTATGATGAATCAAGGGAGACTATGATAACTGGGTTGAGAGGTTTGATATAGCAAGGATATCTAACAAGGTAAAGCTGGTTATACTGGCTTTATCAGCCCTTCTCTTGCAGGAGGCGATGGGATAGATCAGAAAGAGGGTAAAACTCTAACCGGACCGCGCCATCATGTTGTATTGAGGCCCTACCTTTTATGAACTTATCTTACACACGGGGTAGAATATGAAGACTAGATAGGATTGTCACTTCCTACTAGCATCCACTAACTATCCATGCGATAAGCGGTTTACAAAGGCAAGATTAAGCTTAGACACCACGTCTACACTAATCTTACTACTTTAACCTTGGCCTAAGATTAAAGTACTTTACTAAAAGAAAAGAAATGAACAAGCGTGAAAAGTTGTATAATAGCTAAACCCGATTTAGATTACTAAATGTTATAAATAACTCAGAAGAAGTCACTTACAAGTGCTAAACTTACAAGAGACTCACATCCGCTGAGGAAGAACTCCGGAGAAGATTCCCGACAGATCCGGGGCTTTCTCCAGAAGAATTCCCTCACTCTCCTCCAACTAGCATAACACTGTTGTAGAGCTCTGCTAAGAGACTAAGGATTAGTATTTCTCCAATGAGGCATGAATGATAAGAGAGCTCTAGGGTCTATTTATAGCTAGAGGTAGAGTAGGGGCTACTCCGGTGCCACGTCAGCGATCCGCGTCACCTTCATCAACCACCGTAGGATCAAACCGACATCTGAACCGCCTTTGGATGGATGGTGTTGATTTCCAACATGTAGGGAGTGAGTATGGCGGTTACTGGAGGTTGAACCACCTTAGGGGAGGTTGGCTGACCCCCCTGCTGGCCTGTGGGCCCTCCCTTGCTCTTCTAGAAGGTGTCCCACTGGTCAGGGACCAAGTGGGGGGCTGGTGGGCCCAATGATAGGTCGGCCGACCACTTATGGGGTCTCTGGCCCCCCTCTATCTTCTAGATGCTGGTCCCACATGTCATATGCTTTGGGTGTTTGTTTTGAGATGATTGTCACGTTAATCTCCTTGATGTGGGCCCATGGATCCTCGTGCTTTGATCTAGAACCGTTGAGAGGTAGCACAGGGTGGATCCAAGGGTGTAAGATTACTTGGTAGGGTGCTTCTTGGATTATGGGGGCATGGGAGGCCTAATGGCCCCATAGGGAGGTCGGCCGACCCCCTATGTCGGCCCACTGGCTCCCAAATGTCCCCATTTGTCATTACCTGTACTGAAATACTCAAGGGACATGTGGGACTAGTTATTGGATAAAATGTGCTCATGTTATTCTTGTCTTTCTTTGATTATGAGGATGTTGACGGTATTTTGATAGTGACAAAAAGGGTCATTCTTACCGTCAAGAAGATCCCCCATACTTACCTCTTTGCTTGTCCTCGAGTAAAGGATAGAAGTTAACATGACTATGCTATTCAAAGTATAAAGTGAGCATAAAGATTTACTCAAGACATTTTGTCATACAAGTGGGATATGTGGTATTGGCTAACATATATCCTTGAGAGGTTGAGAAATGGGATAGTTCTCAAGGGAAAGTCATCTTCCCCAAATCATATTTTAGTACTTGGAGTTTTTCATAATTTTTTTTTAAAAAATAAATCTCATAAGTCAACTTACTCCTCATATAGCACTCTAGATCACTCATAAGTTGCCTTCGCTTTATCTTCCTACTTCTAAAAGGCTTATGTGGAGCTTAGGTAGGGATAAATAATGTAGCAAACTTGCATCACTTATATTGTACAGTCAAAATAAGGATCCAAGGAGAAGAATGTCATAATCCTAGATCAAGATGTGCATGTGTGTGGAGAAATGGTAGTGGACTAACATGTACTCTTTAACTATGTATACGATCACTCTAACTTATTACTTGAGACATGGCTATCATCATTTTTTAGAGCTTTTGCTCATCATCATGATAGCCATATCTCTTTTGAAGAATTTTGGAAGAGGTCATATCATTTATTTCTAGAGTATTTATTGGATGAACATGGATCATGTAAATGAAAGACATGTTTTTGCATACTTCTAGTGTAGAAGCAGCGAATATATGTGGTGTGTACGTGCTCTTGATCTTTGAACTATGACATAACTCAAAAACATCATTAGGAGCATCAACTAGGGAGGCTATTAAGATGGAACCGTCACCTCCGTCGTGACGGCGCTCTGCCAAAAATATCTGCGAAGGGCGGACTACAAAGGAATCAACGTAGCTATAAGAGTGTTGACGGTTGTTAGCATCAACTTTTAATACAATTATAAACATGATAAATGGATCAATCACATATAAAATAGAAAAGTATAGGGCTTTATCTAATAGTTTCCATGAGTTTTGGTATTCTATTATTTTCCAGGGACTATTCCACAAAAGAATAATAAAGGAATCAAATCAGAATAAATATCAAAGAAATCCCACGGAGATATAGTTACAATTCAACTCACGGAGGATCCCGACGACACCGGAGCGAAGCGGAGCCCAAACCGCCGCCAGGTGGGGTCGACCGGCCCCACCCATGCCAGCCCGCATGGCCTTGGGCCCACTGGCGGTCGTCTTCTGGAAGGTTCCTCCATCGCCTCTAAGGAGTTATCTTGGCCCTACACTAAGTCGGTTTGATCCAACGGCTGTCGTGCACCCCGTCGAGCTATAAATAGAGGGCAGATTCCCCCCCGGAGCCATCTCAGTTCATCTGGAGATCCATTCAGTCTAATTAAGTCATTTGAGATCTAGTCATCTACATCCATAAACCCTAGTTCATCTAGAGCCTCTCTAGTTCATAACATAGCTTAGTTAGATCGAGAGTAGAGGAAGTCATGATACGTCAATCAATCTTGGACTCCCAACGTTGTCAAGAGATCGGTGTCTGGTACAATTCTTATTCTCTTCTCTCTTTTAGTATTTATCTGTAGTTGTATGATATTTATAGGCAACACTATTCTTCATTAATATGTTCTTGTTTACTTTGTTCATTGTCTACCTTAATATGTCTAGTATAGTTAGTTTGCTATTGAGTTCATCCACATGTTCGTATAGCACTCGTCTATTTGATCATATGGTGGGTGGTAGGCAGTATGTAGGCGTGGTGCTTAGATACAATGCTTATCTATGGATGCCCCCATCTGTGTCGGGTCATGGGGTAGATCGTGGATGTGACAGGTCCATTGGGTCCTTTGTAGGCCTCCCCCCGTGTAGTGGTTTGGTAGGGAGGGATTGTCAAGTTGAGGATATCTTGTTATATATGAGGTTTCTGAACTCAACTCATCATGTTCATGGCCCCATTGTGGCTGGGAACATTGGTAGTATTACTTAACAATGATTGCTAGATGTACTTGCACTAAATGACGTAGCTTTGACGGTAGCTAAAATACTTAAGAGTTATTTCTTTATTACTTGTATTGGACGACGCTTGTGTAGTGACTAGAATGCTCTAGAAACTTTATCCTTATTATTATTATGATGATGATGACTGATCTATTTACCCTTATCATATAAATATTTATCATGTGACTTACCCCTGTTAAGAGTAGTGTTCTTGGTCGTTTAAATCCCTTCATTCATTTCATATGCATGTTATCAATACTATAGATTATCAATTTAACTAGACCTTCTCAGTGGTAGAATATAAATGACAACATGGTAATACTCTAGGTAAAATGCTACAATGGTATATTAATCTGTCCTCTTGCAGAATCATTTGTTCTTTATAATTTCATATCCATTATTAGTTATTTCTGCCTAGTAATACATAAAATATAATATTTCATACGTACCATTAAATATTCTTAGCTCTATAATTAGGGATGACAACCTAGTTCTATGCTTAGGAGTATAAGGTAAAAGATAGTGGCTAGATGCTAAAGACAAGTTAATTACATACCATACATTTTTGGCACCATTGCTAAGAACCTTGTTCTTGGTGATGTCGTTAGAAGTGTCAACAAGCATTTTTGGCGCCATTGTCGGGGAAGGTATCTAAACTTAGGAAGTATTGATAACCATATGCAAATGAATAAAGATCGATTAACCAATGAACCTCTTACTCAAACAGGTTTATCCTTATTTCTATCTATCCATGTATCTTATACAAGGTAAATGAATGCATGGTTTTTCTCTTCCAGATAATTTCACTTCAAATCCAGAGAAACTCATTCAAAGAAAGCCGAAGTTTGCACAAGTTAACGTTGGACCTGCAGTTAACGTTGGAGATAATGGATTTGAGTTCAAGCCTGCTCTCATCACCATGGTTCAAGCAAATCAGTTTTGTGGAAAGGATCATGAAGAAGCTAGTGCACACTTACAACGCTTTCTAGAAATCTGCAGCACATTCACGATCAAAGGAGTATCGAGAGATGCTGCTCTAGTCCACCTTTTCCCATTTTGACTTTTGGGGAAAGAAAAATAGTGGTTCTACACAAACAAGGATATCAACACTACATGGGATAGTGTACCACTACTTTTCTGGCCAAGTTCTTTCCTACATGCAAGACCAATGCTCTGCGTGGGAAAATTTCAAGCTTTCAAGAACAACATGATGAATCGTTCGCTGAAGCATGGGAACATTTTCAAGATTATATCGTGAGGGTTCCTCATCGTGGAATGGAGGATTGGCTATTGATGCAGACTTTTTATCACAGACTGGTTTCTAGTTCCCGTGAGTCTATAGATGCTGTAGCTAAAGGAGCTTTCCTATCACTTAAGGAAGCTGACCTGGTCAACACCAAGTTAGACCTCATAATGAAGAAGCTTGAAAGCCAATACATCGAGAAGAGAAATTTCATGCATATCAATGATTTTCGCATGACTTGTGAACACTGTTCGCCCACACGGTCATGTAACCCGTTTACACGCCGTTTAAACGCTACACACTAGTACACTGTTTCCGTTTAATAGGCCGTTTTGACCGATGAAACATAGTTTTGCCAGTTTAAACACTCGTTTGTCTCGAATAATGGGCTAAACAGAAGGTGACCGACTGTTTAGCGTTTAGCGTTTAGGATAACACTGCTTGTGAAGAATGTAGAGATTTTGGGCATTCAGGAAATAATTGTCATGAATTGCAAGAGGTTGTGAACTTCATCAACAATAACAACAATTATCGTCCTCAGCAAGGCCAAGGATGGAATCAGCCAAACCAACGATGGAATCAGCAACCTCGATAAGGTAATTATCAAGGTAACAACAATTACAACTTTCAACCTTTGAGAGATCTATTTGCTGGTCAGTCCAAACTACTCGATCAAATGTCTAAAAATGGTAGCATCCAATGATAAGGCTCTAGAAAATGTTAATACTAGGATGGATACCTTTGCTTCTGCTATCAAAACTCAAAACACCTTCAACAAAATGCTAGAGATTCAATTAGCTCAGCTGGCAGCTGTTGTTCCTCTAATGAAAGAAGGTAAGCTTTCGGGGCAACCGAAAGATTTAGAAACTGCAAATCTTGTCGATATTTTCAATGCAGCCAACTACTACACTCAGCCCGCTGATGTGAAGTTGATTGAATATTCACTTCCCGAGAAGAAAGGTGATCCAAGGAGGCATGTCATTCCTATCTCCATAGTATGTCACACCTTCCCAGAAGTTATCTGCGATTTTGGCGCAAGTGTCAACATCATGCCTAAGGTAATATATGAAAAGATTTTGGAAGATTCCCTGTTGTACACAAACATGCGTTTGTAGCTTGCAGATCAGTTCATCTGTTACCCCGAGGGGGTTCCAGAAGAAGTGGTCATTAGAGTGGGACAATCATATGTTGCCATTGACTTTGTGGTTATGGAGACAAGAGGAGATGAAAGAGCATCCATCATATTGGGCTGACCATTCCTATGCAAAACCAAAGCCATCATCTATGCGGAGCATGCCAAGATTGTCTTTCCATAAAAGACAAGAAAGAAAAGTTCTCAATCAAGAATCACATGCTCAACACTCCTGCAATTCCATGAAGGCAGTACGAACAATATCAACCAGCAGTACCCAAGAAGAAGAAGAACAATAGACGAAGGAAGAACAAGCAGAACCAGATCTCAGAAGGAGCAGTCTAGATGATCAACCTAGTCAATACATAACACGATCACTTGCTAGCCTCTCCATACATAGTCAAGAAGGGAAACCCAGGAGTACCAACCATTGAATGCACAATCATCAAGACAGTCTTCCCTTCGACCTTCTACGACACAGGATAAGGGGTCAACATAATGTCAAAGGTAACATATGATCATTTATTTGATGGTATACCATTATACCCAACCTACATGCAGTTGCAGATGTCTATTGGTATTTCTTATGACTATTGGATAAATCCACAAGCGCACAGATTATACTGGTGTACAAAATCACCTAGGAGAATTCCAAGGTATCGTAATTTATATTTTCCCAAGGGAAAGTGGTAGCTAGAAATGATAATTAGAGAGAGATCCTAGAGAGCACCTCAACTTAGTACCTGTTGACACCAGAAGTGGCAAACAGGTAAAAGACCGCAAGCATACGACTGTCAAGTGTAGCCTTCACCGGGAGTATTCCAGGTATCGTATTTTCCTTAGGGAACGAGAGGTGAATTAACTAGGAAGATGGATATGTCCTATAATGAATCAAGGGAGACTATGATAACTGGGTTGAGAGATTCGATATAGCAAGGATATCTAACAAGGTAAAGCTAGTTATACTAGATTTATCAGCCCTTCTCTTCCAGAAGGCGATGGGATAGATTAGAAAGAGGACAAAACTCTAACCGGACCGTGCCATCATGTTGTATTGAAGCCCTACCTTTTAGGAACTTATCTTACACACATGGTGGAATATGAGGACTAGATAGGGCTGTCACCTCCTACTAGCTACCACAAACAATCCGTGCGATAAGCGGTTTACAAAGGCAAGATTAAGCTTAGACACCACGTCTACACTAATCTTACTACTTTAACCTTGGCCTAAGATTAAAGCACTTTACTCAGAGCAAAGCGATGAACAAGCACGAAAAGATGTATAAGATCTAAACCAGATTTAGAATATTAAATGCTATAAAGAACTCAGAGTAATCACTTACAAGTGTCGAACTTACAAGAGACTCTCATCCGCTGAGGTAGAACTCCGGAGAAGATTCCCGACAGGCCCGGGCTTTCTCCAGAAGACTTTCCTCACTCTCCTCCAACTAGCATAACACTACGGCAGGGCTCCGCTAAGCTAAGTAGTTTCTCTAATGAGGCATGAATGATAAGAGAGCTCTAGGGGGCTATTTATAACTAGAGGTGGAGTAGGGGCTACTCTAATGCCATGCCAGCGATCCACGTCACCTTCAAATCTCCAGCCTTGGATCCACCGACTCTGAACCTCCTTAGGATGGATGGTGTTGATTTCCAACATGTGTTTAGTGAGTATGGCCATTACAGGTGCTGAACTGACCTAGGGGGAGGTTAGCCGACCCCCCTATGGCCTGTGGGCCTCTCTGGTCCTTCTAGGAGGTGCCCCACTAGTTAGGGACCAAGTGGGGGGTGGTGGCCACCCTAGGGAGGTCGACCGACCTCCTATAGGGGTCTGTGGCCCACCACCTCTCTCCAGAGGGTGGTCCCACTTGTCATAGACTCCATCTGATGCTCCTCGGATGTTTCAACACGTTTGTTTCCTTGATGTGGACCCATGGATCCATGTGATGTGAATCTGGACCGTTGGGAGAAAACACAAGTTGATCCAAGGGGTCAAGATCACTTGGGAGGGTGCTACTCGGATCATGGGGGCATGGGAGGCCTAAGTGGCCCCATAGGGAGGTCGGCCGACCCCCTAAGTGGGCCCACTGGCTCCCAAATGCCCCCATTTGTCATTGCCTGCATACAAATATTCAAGGGACATGTGGAACTAGTTATTGGATAAAATGTGCTCATGTTATGCTTTTCTTTCTTCTATTATGAGGGTGTTGACGGTATTTTCATGGTGACAAAAAGGGTCATTCTTACCGTCAACAAGATCCCCCATACTTACCTCTTTGCTCGTCCTCGAGTAAAGGATAAAAGTTAACATAACTATGATACTCAAAGTATAAAGCAAGCATAAAGATTTACTCAAGACATTTTGTCATACAAGTGGGATATGTGGTATTGTCTAACATATATCCTTGAGAAGTTGAGAAATGGAATAGCTCTCAAGGCAAAGTCATCTTCCCAAATCATATTTTAGTACTTGGAGTTTTTGATAAGTTTTTCAAAAGAAAGCTCATAAGTAAACTTACTCCTCATATAGCACTCTAGATCGCTCAAGGTGTATGAATCCTTACCAAGGCATAACATGAGGTTGCCTTTTTTATCTTCCTACTTCTAAAAGGCTTATGTGGATCTTAGGTAGGGATAAACAATGCAGCAAACTTGCATCACTCGTATTGTAAAGTCAAAACAAGGATCCAAGGAGAAGAATGTCATAATCCTAAATCAAGATGTGCATGTGTGTGGAAAATGGTAGTGGACTAACATGTACTCTTTAACTATGTATATGATCTCCCTAACTTTAGGATGACATTGAGACATGAGTATCTCTTTTTTTATTTAGAGCTTTTGCTCATCATCTTTAATTATGATAGTCATATCTCTTTTGAAGGAATTTGAGAGAGATCATAACATTTATTTCTAGAGTATTTATTGGATGAACATGGAACATGTAAATGAAATGCATGTTTTCGTGTACTTCTACTGTAGAAGTAGCGAAAATATGTGGCGTGTACGTGATCTTGATCTTTGAACTATGACAAAATTCTTAGCAAGGGTCACAAGGTTTGACTAAACTCAAAGCAAAAACAAGAAGCATATGAGGAAGGTTTTTGAACATGTATAAACATTATGGCTTTGGTAGGAATTTTCTCGCTATAGAGGAGTAGTGACGTTATGGTTTTATGATATTTTCAAAAATTAATCTCCAACAACCTTAAATAGAAATGGTATGAATCATAAACCGAGACTATATCACATTAATCAACAACTTAGTCAATATGATTTTCCTATCAAAGTATTTTTCCCACTATAGCATATGCAAAAAGCAAGAATTCCTCTTTATGACGCTTTTGCCCTTTAAACGTCATAGATCATGTTACTTTTCAAAATTTTAAATTCAGATGCAATCTTCTTGTTTTATTCAATATTAAAAAGGGAAATAAACAAAGTGATTAATTTCATGAAGGGATGATTTTTTTTTTAATTTTTTTAAAAAAGGGAAATGAGTTAAACAAATAAAAACATAAAGGAAAAGGGGAGAGACGTGGCAAACCAGACAGGGAGTATGTTGAAGTTGAGTGGATGTTAGCTGGTTGACCAGAGGACTCAAGGTGAGGTCGGACGACCTCACTTCGGGCCGTTTGGCCACTTCGGTCTCTGAATTGGAATCCCTTACCTTTGAACATTGATCTACTCTGTTAGTTCTACATTTTGGCCTCTAAGGTGCATCGATCGATGCACAAAAGTGGTCGTTGTGGTCAAATTTTCTTGTGTAACGTGACATGACCATGTAAACCATGATTCAGTGGCCAAACTTGTGAATTGGTATGTTGGGGTGTCGACCGATACCTCCCCATACTTGTTTCAGTGCATACTATAAACAATGACAGAGAAAGATCAAATGCAGGGGTTCTGCTGGGGTAAGACACCAGCAGAACCAAATTTTATTCAATTCAAGATTTCACTCTAGGCACAAATTACAATGATGAAGGGAAATGATTGAAAAACAAATCTAAGCGCCTAACTTATTAGAGGAACTAGAAATCTATGGAGAAGGAGGGGCAAAGAGATTCTCTCTCTCTATTGCCTTGGCCAAGCGTTTGATCTTCGCACTAGTGCTAATGCGAAGATCATTGAAGCTATCTTCTAAATCTAAGCGCGTCATTCTTTCTTCTGCTGCCCTCTCTGCTAGTTTGGTGTTGCTCTCCCTAAGCCTACCAACTATGCGCAACAGCTTCTCCATGTTGTTCTCCTCGTCCTCCTTTTGGAATTGGCCTGGAGGGCCGGAGATGGACGGCGGGTTGCTAGTTCGTCGGATGGACTTGCGAGAAGCCTCAGACTCAAGGGAGTTGCGTGTCTCCCTCCGCTCCTCGGAGGTGAGGGGAGGGACAAGAACCTTTCCCATCCCTGGTCCACCATGAGCCCTTTGAAGGCGCATCCTCGTCGGTGTCGATGGCGAGTACGAGCTGGTGTAGCCCGTGCTTGTGTCGCCTTCGGTGGTGGAGACGATGGCCTTCTTTACCCCCAATTGGCCAGTGGTCAGCCTTTTGGGAGTTACTGGACGCGCAACCGGCTTATTCAGATTGCGGCGAGGAGACATTGATCGGGCAATGTCCCTCATCCTCTCTGAGTGCCAGCTAGAAGTTGGCCGACCCCCCTTGGGGTGCTCGGCTGGGCTGCCGGCGGCGACATGGTGAGGGGAGCAACGTCGAGAACTTCGACGGCCATGGCGTCGGTGTTGATGGGGTCTTGGACCTTGGAAGGGCTTCCATTGAAGGGGATGAGTGGCATTTTTCCGTTGTTTCTTGGTGGAGCCATGGTGAGGATCAAGAGGGGTGTGAAAGGATGCAAGGAGTGATGGAGGTTATGCTGGTTGTGGCAAAGAGCAAGGTAGGAGGAGGAAGGAGAAGGAGAGGGGGTTAAGAAGAAGGATTCCAACGTTCAGCGCTTCGTTTTCACTCGGATCACGATGAAACTGAAGGGGAACGTTGGTCCAACGTTCATGTGTAATGGGCACTTTGAACGGGCTCGAACCACGGTCGGCCGACCTCCCTTTGAAAGGTATGGTCCGACCGAGCCAGGTTTTGGAATCACACGAATAAGGTTAGGCAGGCCGTACAACCTCGGGCTGAGAGGCCCTAAGATGAGGTCGACCGACCTCCTATTGAGGCCAAATGGGCCAAACTTTTTCGTGGGAGGAGACAAGGCTAAATCTAGGCTAAGTCTAAGGTCAAACATGAAAATTGAACAAAAAAGTTAAAACATGTAGATTTTAGTTCTAATTTGGTTTAAGAACAAAACTTATCATGTCAATTTCTTTTTCAGGTGTTTCATGCTCATGGAAAATTTTAATACGTTGGCCATTTACCTTGAACATTTTGCCGTCATCGTCCTGGAGTGTGATCGCTCCATGAGTTGTGGCGTTGACGACGAGGTATGACCCTTCCCATTTGGTTTTCAGCTTTCCATGACCGAAGAGCTTGAATCTTGAGTTGAATAGCAGGACGTTGTCTCCTGGGTTGAATTCCTTCACTTTGATTTCTTGTCATGCCATCTTTTGGTTCTCTCCTTGTATATTCTGGCATTGTGGTATGCTTTCTCTCTCCACTCTTCTAATTCAGAGATTTGCATTCTCCTGAATATTCTAGCATCGAGCAGATCCATATTCCACTTCTTCATTGCCCAATGTGCCTTGAACTCCAATTCTATAGGCAAATGGCATGTCTTACTGTATACAAGTTGGTATGGAGTCATACCAATTGGTGTCTTGTATGCGGTCCTTTATGCCCATAATGCCTCTGGTAGCTTGTGCTTCCAAGCCGTAGCCATCTCATCCACGGTCTTCTGCAGAATGTTCTTGATTTGTTTGTTGGATGTTTCTGCTTGACCACTTGTTTGAGGATGGTATGGAGTTGTTCTGCTTGCATAGCTTGGATATCTTCGGTAGTTTGCTGGACGATGTGTGTCGTCTCATCGTGTTCAACACGCAGCTCACCTAAGGTGTTGGTGAGGTGATCGAATTCTTGCCGTAGTCCACGATGCTCCCTTTCTCGTGTGGACGAGAAGGATGCTCGAGCTCATTGTGGACATGCGGATCGAGGAGGCATGCCACTCGAGGTGTATGGGATCGAAAGATGCATCGTCTTCCTCCTCGTCAATAGTTTCTCGGGAGGAACCACCTTGCTTAAGATGAACAAAGTAAAGCCCCTCCTGAGCTCTCCTGTCTGCACCTGCAAAACCTCTTTGTCCAATGCCTTGATCTAGATCAAGGGTTAGTTTACGGGTCCTATACAATTGAAGTTGCCTATTTGTAAGAGGGACCTCACTTGTATGGCCACTGTAAATCATTTTAAGATTACCATTGGCATCTCTTTTTAGCATTTGAGCAATTGTAAGATACTCTTCCCAAATTATTGCTCTAGTTGAAGAGATGTATGCAAAGGGATAATTGCCATTTAACAAACCCATAGATTTCGCAAGACGAGTAATTAAAGATGTGAATTGAATAGATCCATTACTCTCAATTGAACTTTGCCAAAATTCTACTAAGTATATCACATGAGAGATGTGTATTTTGTTAACCATGGCATAGAGGAATTTTAATTCCATGTCACTTATGAAGCTAGCATCACTTCCAGGAAACAAAGTTAATTTCATCCAAAGATGCATAAAGCGAAGGGTTGGATTGTGAATTTCCTCAGGCTTAGGATTCGAGCAATCATTAAGAGCAGAGATCGAGGACCAAAATTTTCTCTTGTTGAACTTATGCATGGCAAGGTTTAAATCATTCAAGCATGAATTTTCAAAACCAAGAGCAACACTTAGCTGACCCCAAGTTAAACTTTGATTTTGATTAAACATGTGAAAGGTAATTCCAACATTAGAAACTTGGAGAGAGCATAAGAATTCTAAAGAGAGCAACTCAACTCCTAGTTCATCTACTTTCCAAAAGCCAAACCAACCAAGAGCTGAAAAGGTAGTATTAAACTCGGTGGTCATACCTGCGTTGGAGAGAAGACTTGGATCCAATATCCATGTGTGCTCAAAAGATCGATCCCGGAGAGAGAGATACCTTTGGTACTCTAGTTGATTGAACTCGAGACCGCTTTGCTGATCATAGGTCCTCATAGGGGGCACCATGAATGTCCCGATATGGGGTACCTCTATCGGCACCTCTTCTTGCCGAGGGTGTTCTTCGGTTTGGAGGCCCTCCCAAGTGTATTGGGCAGAACCTCCCCTTCTTCTTCCATGAGAGCTATCCTCGGATGGGTGGGAGCGACGAGACGAGCTCCCACCTATGGCTTGCTTCATTTTCCTTAATGCAGATGTCAATGGGTTCTTCATCTTTGGAGAGGAAGAAGAACACAAGGGCAAGACTAGGGAGAGTATCACTACTTCTCTTGAAGGGAGAGAGCAAGGCAAGGAGAGGCTTGAGATAGAACTGAATTATGGTTGAGGTGTGAGGGAATGAGCTCTCCTTGCATGGGGTTTTATAGGTGAGAGGAGATGGCACCAAGGGGGTGCCATGGGGTGGTCGGCCGACGACCCATGGGCATGCCCCTTGGGTGCCATGATCACAAGCCTTAGTGGTTGTCCTTCACAAAGCAAAAGAGAGGGAGGAGGTGACCATAGGGTGGTCGGCCGACCACCCCATGGTGGGGAAACCCCTCATGATTTTTCTAGTGCTTGGTGAAAGGTGAAAGATGCTATGTGATGTGATCAAAGGCTGAGTTAAAGTGGTCAAGATTCCTCTTTAAACAAAGAGTAGTGGGGAACAAAGGTATGTCATGCTTTGCTCAAAGGTGATTGATGTGTTTTCTTTTGCAAAGCATGACAAAGTGAAAGTGGAAGGTGTCATGATTCCCCACTTTAGACAAGGAGTAGTGAGAGACAAGGATGTGACATGCTTTAACCAAAAGTGATTGATGTAAAGCATGACAAAGCAAAAGAGATGTCTCCTCAGGATAAATCTGATTTTTGAAAGAAACACTACTCATATCATGAGATTCTTGGACAAAGGATGGTAGGGGATAAAGAGGGATGACAAAGTGGATAATAGGGTGGTCGGCCGACCACCCTAGTCCTCCATTTTTTTCTTTTTCTTTTACAAAGGTTCCTACATACTCCTTAATCAAGTAAGCCAAGATGGGGTATATAGGGTGGTCGGCCGACCACCCTATTGGCTCTACCTTTTGTCAAATTTTAATGCTAATCTAATTCTCAAATTTTATTTAGACTAACTTTGTTATTTCTAATTCTCAAATTTTAATGCTAATCTAATTCTCAAATTCTCAAGTATGAAAGTAAAGGTTTTAACTAAATGAAAGAAGGAAAATAAAATATAACTACCGATTTACCTTTCGGCGAAGGCTCCTTGATTTTAAGTCCTCGGAGTAGGACTCTCCTGCTGGTTTATTCTTCGGGTGCACCTGATGGCTCCGAAGACGGAGACCGCGGGGTGTGCACCTCTCTTGCTTTCCACACCTACCTTGGATTGGCAGATCCATCCTCCTCAAGTTCGTTGATCTTGGCCTCTGGGTATTGCTTCTTTGGGCGTGGGGCTCGAACTTTTCTTCTTGGTGGTTGTGCTTTAACCTGTTTGTTAAGTTTATAACCATTGAAAGCACACTTTACCTTATGGCTTGGGAACTAGAAGTGGATCTGGCCTGATCCAACGTAAATGACCGCGTTGGTGGTGTTGAGGAAGGGCCGTCCCAAGATGACGGGGACCTCCACATTAGCTCCCATGTCGAGGATGATGAAGTCGGTGGGGATGTACTTGTCTTGGATGTTTACCAAGATATCTCTCATGAGTCCCTTGGGAAACCGTATGGTCTGGTCGGCCATCTGCAGGCGAACACATGTGGGGACCAAAGGTCCTCCTAAGAGATTGTCATATGTTACCTTTGACATGATGTTGACGCCCGATCCGAGATCGCAGAAGGCGGTGTGGAATGTCTGCTATCCGATTGAGCACTTGATCGTCGGGTGGCCTGGATCTTCCTTCTTCATGATGAAGGGAGGATCGAGGAGATAGCCTCAATTGGAGCGAAGTGGAGGCTTACCGAACTTTGTTGTAACCAAGTTAACATGCTCAATGGAGTCCTCTGGTTTCCCAGGGATCTTACCCTGTTCTAAAGATGGCATAGCTGCTGCTAGCTGAGCTAATTGGGTTTCTAACATTTTATTAAAGCTCAATTGATTCTTCATAGCAGTTGTGAAGCTATCCATTTTCTCACCAAGAGTTTCAAGAACTTTATCAGTGGCAATCATTTTCTTATTTATACCATCATTAATCTTAGATTGCCCAAGAACAAGATCTTTTAATGAAGGCTGGTTATTGTAAGAATTGTAATTATTGTAATTACTATTACCTCCATTACCTTGGTAGAAGGGGCGCGAATTCCAGCTTCCTTGTTGTTGGGGTCGATACCCGTTGTTGTTATTATTATTGCTGATGAAGTTCACGCCCTCCTTCGGTGTCTCGGGGCAACTGTTACCCGAGTGATCATTTCCTCCGCACACCTCACACCATGGATCAGCTTCAATAGCTTGTGCAGCGGCGACGGGGTAGATGGCTTCTCGTTCCTTCTTGGAACTCTCATCTATCTTTTTCATTAAGAGGTCCATCTTGGCAGAGAGCATGTCCACCTCACTGATGGTGTGCATACCTCTTTTCTTTGGCTGGAGACGTTCTCACCCCAACCTTGGTTGGTTACCATCTTCTCGATGAGGTCCTTGGCACTTCTCACCGTGTGTTGGAGAAATTCCCCTCCAGCAGCAGCATCAAGGTGACTACGGGCCATGCTGGTCAGCCCGTGGTAGAACCCTTGAATCAGGAGCCAGTCGTCTATCCCATGATGAGGACAGGCTCGAACATACTCCTGGAGATGCTCCCAAGCTTCGGGAATCGTCTCGTCAGGTTGCTGTTGGAAGCTCGAAATCTTTCCACGAAGGGCATTGGTTTTGCCCGTCGGGAAGAACTTCTTGAGGAATGCGTTAGCACAGCTATCCCATGTAGTGTCTTCTTTGTAGGTGTAGAACCATTGCTTCGCCTTCCCCAATAGCGAGAATGGGAAAAGGCGAAGACGAATGGCATCAGACGCCACTCCCTTGATAGTGAATGTGCCACATAACTCCATGAAGTGCTGGAGATGAGTATTGGCATCCTCATGGGGTTTTCCGCATAATGGGTTGGCCTACACCATGTCGATCAAGGCGGGCTTCAGCTCGAAGGTGGCATCCCCGAAGTTGACCTCGGGGCCCTGAGCTACGTGGGTAGCTGACGGAGCCGAGAAGTCAGAGATTGCCTTCTGGGCCATAGCTTCCTTGAGTGGTGGTGTAGAGCCTCCTTCCTTGAATGGATTCAGGTTCGAGATGAACCTCTGAGGTGGGACTTGACGACGTTTAGACCTCCTCAACAGCTGCTCAGGATCCTCTAGGTAGTTTCCTGGCAGTTGGAAACCGCTCATAAACTGTCTGGCTCCACAATAAAGGAAGACACAGACAGGGGTAAGCCCCTATGACTAATTGATAACTACGTTAACGATAATTTCCGGATTCAATCTAATTAAAATTTCTAGGCTATGCTTTCCCCGACAACGGCGCCAGAAATGCTTGTTGACACTTCTTAGCGTCGTACCAAAAATAGAGATAAATCCCTATCCCCGGCAACGGCGCCAGAAATGCTTGTTGACACTTCTTAGCGGCGTACCAAAAATAGAGATAAATCCCTATCCCCGGCAACGGCGCCAGAAATGCTTATGGGTATTTCTTATGACTATTGGATAAATCCGCAAGCACATAGATTATACCACTGTAGCACTTCACCTAGGAGTATTCCAAGGTATCATAATTTATTTTATCCTAAGGGAAAGCTGAGCTAGAATTTATAATTAGAGAGAGATCCTAGAAAGTACCTTAACTGAGTACCAACTAGTATAGGGGGGTAAATGATAAATGTGATAGGAAGGGGTTGATGAATGAAAGAGCCTAGGTAAATGATACTTAGAACGGACTAGACAGATTAGCTAGGTGGGAGGACAACGAGAGAGTGCAAGGAACTCCTAAGCAATTCACTCTACTTCAATATACTTAGCTAATTAACTAGTCCTAAACACTATAGTTTGCCTCCTCAATACAAGTATGCTAGGCGAGGGGATAGATCAGTAGGAGGACAAAACTCCTACCGGACTGCGCCCTCTTCTTATGGGGGCCTTACCTTTTAAGAACTTGCCTATAAACACGTGGTGGAATACAATGACTAGACAAGGTTGTCACCTCTTGCTAGCTACCACAAACAATCTGTGCAGCAAGCGATAACCAAGGATAATTTAATGTATAAGCACCACGCTTGCACACAACTTAATACTTTGACTACGATCACTAATCAAAGCACCCTATGATAGGCAATGATCGCATACAGGAAAGGTCACAAGGATGACAAACTATAAATGTAAAGGCTATTAAAGAGCAAAAGCATATAACAATACTATATCTAGTATAGTAATGCTCAAAGTAAATACTAAGTAAAGTAAAGGGAAAGGATAATATATTAATAAATATAAAGTCTTACAAAGAAGGAAAGATACAAGAGCTATACCAGACTTCCCAGAAGACAACTCCGGAATCCCGAGCAAGCTCGACTCAACTCTAAATCCCACTCTAGACTAACTACTAGAACAATTCTAAGGAATGGAGCTTGTAGGCTTCTTCACCATGTCTAGAGAGGGGGGTATGGCCCTCTATTTATAGTGGGAGTGGAGTAGGGGCTACTCCAGCGCCACGTCAACGATCCAGGGCCTTCCATCCTCCACCGTTGGATCCAACCGACTTAGAAACCGACCAAGGCATGGATGGTGGTGATCCAACATGTGGGGGGAGGAGTATGGCGGTTGGGGGGAGCCAACCGACCTAGGGGGTGGATTGGTCGATCCCCCCTATGGCCAGTGGGCCCTCTCTTGCCTCCTTGGATGAAGTCCCACTGGTCAGGGACTGAGTGGGTCCTGGTGGGCCCAGGTGTGGATCGGCCGACCCCCCCTCTTGGGGGTTCTGGCCCACCTCTGATGTCCTGATGTTGGCCCCACTTGTCATTGATATTAATTGCTGGCTCTGAGGTGGTTGTCACTTTTATCTCCTTGGTGTGGGCCCATGGATCCATGTGCTTTGCTTGTGAGCCGTTGAGAGAAAGCACAAAGTGATCTAAGGGTTGGAAATCACTCTGGGATGCTTCTCTTGGATCATGGCCTGGAGGGGAGCCAAGTGGGCCCATAGGGTGGTCGGCCGACCCCCTATGTGGGTCCCACTGGCTCTCACTTGCTTCATTTGTTCATTCCTGCACTCAAACACTCATGGACATGTGGAACTGGTTATTTGATAAAATATGCTCATGATGTGTTTGTTTTATCCTTGATCCAGAGGTTGGTGGCAACATTTTAGATATGTAAAAGATAGTCATAACTTGTGCCAACAGTGTCATTGAGTTACTCTCACTTGGTTGGATTCTTGTGGTGCTCAAGTTATGAGCTAGGCTTATCATTGCCTATTAGCCACCGAAACACCATTTGGGTTGTCGACACAATGGGGACTAGCTTGGTGGCAACCAAGTGAACCTCGGGAGAAAAATCATTGTGTTCATATTGTCTCCCGGCTACTCTTGGTGATCTTATTGTGATTGGTCTTCACATTGGTATATTCACTTCACAAGGCATCGGTATAACAATCACCTCTATCATTTGCTTTTACCTGCTTCCTTATCTTGTATAGTTAGCTTGCTAGTTAGTTCTTTTGATTAGTTGTTCTAGCTTGCTTGAGCTAAGTGTCTTAGGTTCTTGCTATTGTGTGTAGGCACTTAGTTAACTAGAATTGCTTGGATAGGTGGCTTTGCACCCCTAGTAGAGCTAGAGCAAAAAGCTTCGCTTAAGTGTTATTCTAACCTTTGCTCTAGTGGTTTGTAGATTTTTTATTAGGCTATTCACCCCCCCCCCTCTTGCCATCTAGGACCTTTCAACACTACTACAGAATTTATTTTGCATAGCACTTGGGTTTTATTAACCGTGACGGTTAAACGCATAAACCGCCACGGTTAATAGATGCCCAGGAAACCCTTCGGCCAGGGGCCTCAACCGCCATGGTTAATACATTAACTGTGGCGGTTGGTATAATCTAACTGCCACAGTTAATGGGTATTAACCATGGTGGTTGTTGTTAAGCAGCCGCCACGGTTAATACATTAACCGTGGCGGTTGGTATAATCTAACCGCCACGGTTGATGGGTATTAACCATGGCGGTTGTTGTTAAGAATCTGCCACGGTTAATGCATTTACAGAGGCGGACGTTTTAACACAACCACCTCGGTTAAGCACGCCCAGCCCAATAGCCCAACACCATGTCTAATATATATATGAACTGAAACCCTAAAAAACTGAAACCCTAAAGGAAAAAACTTCCTCACTCCTCTCTCCTCACGCCTCCTCTCCTCAGCGCCTCCTCTCTCCTCACTCCTCCCTATCTCCAACCGGCGCGAGGTGGGGGCGGCCCGAACGCGCGGGCCGGCGGCGCGAGTGGTGGCGCGGCCCCGAGGGACACCGGCGCGAGGTGGCCGGGGGCGCCGCGACCGTGCGCGACCCCCGCGGGCTAGCGAGGCGGCGAGGCGTGAGGCGGCGCGGGCCACGACGACGCGAGGCGGCTTGACCGCGTGGGCCACGGTGGCTTGACCGCGCGGGCCAGGGGAAGCGGCGCGACCGCAAGGGGGGAGCGGCGCGAGGGGCTGTGCGGGGCTTCGTCTCCTTCTTCTCTTTCTCCCTCTTCTCTGTGTCCCTCTTTTCTGACTCCCTCGGTGTTGGATCCAGGGCCGGCGAGGCCGGATCCATGGCAGGATCCCCTCCGGCGGCGGATCCTGAGGAGACGAGGCTGGATCCATGGCGGGAGCCCCTCCGGCGGCGGCGGCGGATCTAGGGTCGGCGAGGCCGGATCCAGGGACGATGATGCCCCAGCGTGCAGCACACATTGCTAGGCCCAGATCCAGCCCTAATCGGGTGTGGATCTGGGCTTTTTTCGTTTTTTTTCCTGATTAACCGTGGCGGTTGCTATAACCAACCGCCACGGTAACCGTGGAGGTTGGCCAACCGCCACGGTTATTGCCCCGATTAACCATGACCATTGATCCGTGGCGGTTGGAATAACCGCCACGGTTAATCCATTTCAACCGCCACGGTTAATAAATTCTGTAGTAGTGCAAGTGGTATCAAAGCCGTGGTCACCGCTATTATCAAGGCTTAACAACCTTCGGTGTTAGTGATGGCTCAAATATCATTCAACCATGTGGGGAGAAAACCGCCAATGTTTGATGGCACCTCATTTGATTATTAGAAGAGGAAGATGAAGATGCACCTAGGCTCAATACATGAGAAGGTGTGGAGTGTGACCGAACATGACTTTGTCATTCTTGATGAAGCCGCTCCCACACCTAGAGAGCAAGAGAACCGACAATGCAACACCATGGCTCTCAATGTGATCTACAATGGCATTGACTCCAAGGTGTTTGAGCAAATCAAAGATCTTGAGAAGGCAAGTGAAGTATGGACAAGACTAGAAGATACATATGAGTTCACCGCAAAAGTAAAGAGCTCAAAGCTATACATGCTCAAGGACAAGCTATCTCATTTAAAGATGAAGGAAGATGAGTCAATCCCGGAGATGTTTCATAGGCTCCAAGTGATCATCAATGATCTCAAGGGATTGGGTGAGAAGATCAAGGATGAAGACTTTTCAAACCGCTTTCTTGGTTGTTTGCCCAAGAAATACAAAACTTTGAGGCAAATAATTAGGAGAGATGGTTTGGACAAGATCACTCCAAATGAAGTGCTTGGAGAAATCATGACCGAAGAGCAATACAATGAAGAAAGTGAAGAAGAAGAGGTCAAGGAAGAAAACAAGGAAAAGAAGAGTTTAGCATTCAAGGCATCATCATCCAAGAGCAAGGGCAAAGAAAAGAAGCAAGAATCAAGTGATGATGAAGAGGCTAGTGACATTGATGATGAGATGATGGCCCTCTTTGTGCGCAAGTTTGGCAAGTTCATGAAGAAGAGGGGCTATGGTGCTAGAAAGAGAAGAGATAACTTCAAGGGCAAAGAATATGTAAGAAGATGCTACAAGTGCAAGAGCACCGATCACATGATTGCATATTGCCCCAATCAAAGTGATGATGATGAGAAGAAAAAGAGCAAGCATGACAAGAAGGATAAGAAGCTATCATTCACCAAAAAGAAGAAAGGTGAATCATACATGGTGACCTAGGATAGTGATGATTCCTCCGATGAAGAATCTAGTGATGATGAGAGGAAGAAGTCCAAGAAGAAGGTATTGGCAAGCATTGCTATCAACAACAAGCCATCTATCTTTGATCCTCCATCATGCTTCATGGCTAAGCCATCTAAGGTACAATCTCATGATAAGAGTGATAGTGATGATGATAGTAGTGATGATGAGAAGGAGTACTCCAAGGAAGAACTCATAGATATGATGAAGAAAACCTATGCTTGCTTTGAGACAAAGAGGAAAGAGTGCATAGAATTGAACAAGAAGCTTAAAGCTCTTGAACAATCCTTTGATGAGCTCAATGTCTCTCATGAGAGGCTAATGGAAGCCCATAAGAAGCTTGAGAGGACTCACTACAAGCTTGAAAAGGATCACTCCTCCCTCCTTGAACAAAACAAGGATAAGGTTATTGCATCATGTAACATTGGAGTTACTTGTGATATTCTAGATGAATCATTTTTCACGCCTATCATTGTTGCACCAACCAACACTAGCACTTCCACATGCACCTCTACTAGTGATAGCTCAAAGGATTGCTACACTAGTGAGTGAAAATGAAAAATTGAAACATGATGTTAATGAACTCACTCATGCTTTGAGTAAGGCATATGGTGGAGATGCCCGCTTGCTAAAGTGCTTGGGTAGCCAAAGATTCTCCCTTTGCAAAGAGGGATTGGGCTATACCCCCAAGAAGGGCAAGTCGGCCTTTGTAACTCCAAAGCCTAGCTTTGTGAGAAGCAATGGTCGGTTTTGCAACAAATGCAAGCAAGTAGGGCATGTTGACCAATATTGCAAACTTAACATGAGCCAAACCAAGTTTGCTAAATCCACCTCCATGCATTTTGATTCATGTTATATGCTTACCAAAGGGAGAGATGGTGTAATGGCTAAGTATGTTGACACATCCATTATTGGCCCAAAGAAGAAGGCTATTTGGGTGCCAAAATCCTTGGTCACTAACTTTGGAGGACCTAAACAAGTATGGGTACCTAAGAAGAACTAATTTGTTTTGTAGGTAAATTACAAAGCTGGAGGAAGACATTGGGTGCTTGATAGTGGGTGCACTCAACACATAACCGGGGATTCTAGAATGTTCAAATCAATCAACTCCAACACCATGCTCTCAGTCCATCAGCATGGCAAGCCTCTACTCAACCTTCTCCACGCCATTGACCACTGTCACTAGGCATAGCACCTGCACACCACAAGCCGATAGACAGGCACACATTTGCTTTCGCAAAGAGGTTAGGGTAAGCCACTCAAACTGAAACGCTCAAGTGTTGGGCAATCACTCATCACAAAACTGAACTACATGGGTACTTATCCACCATGTGTTCGCAATCTCCCCCTTGATGAGTGCGTTGTCAACACAAGTGCATTTCAGATTTGAGCCACAAGGTAAAACTCTCAAAATGACCAAAAAGCTAAGAAAGCCAAAAACGGGGTCACTTGAGAGAAGCAAAACGCATCCAAAACTTGGTTCCCAAAGACATGGGAAATGGCTCGATGCAACCAAGCAAAACAAAGCTAGCCCTCGAGAAGAGGCAGAAAAAGGGCTCAACACCGCTAGCAAGTCCAAGAAACCGATCACAGCTCTCAAAGCTCAGAATGCCAATAGAAGCACTAAGAGAAGCTCAAATATACCAATTAAATCAATTAAAGCTCAAGAAGCAATCAAAACCTGTCGAAGCCAACAAAGCAAGCTAGACCCTCCAGAAGAGGCAAAGGCTCAACACATCTAGCAAAAACTCCCCCTGGGCAAAAGCACACTCAAGATACCAACTGAGCGCCTTAGGGCAAAAGAAGCACAAACTCCCCTTGACCAAGGAAGCTCTAAACCAATGAAACCAATGAGATGCACTCTTTCTCCCCCTTGGAAGTAGATGACTGAAAATGGAGTGAAATGCACATCTCTCCCCCTTGGTGACACATGTAGCTCATCAAAGCCCACAAACTCAAGAGTTGTGCCACAAAAGCCATGAAATGCAAAATGAATGAAAAAGCTTCATACATAGAGCTAAGACAATGAATAGATGCTCTAAGTGATGTGATCCTGTGAGAATAGGAAAAGCTCTACATGCCCAACAAAGACTCAAGTTGAGCTTAAGATCACTTTAGAAGCTATTTTTAGAGAGCATTGCATGTGAGAGAAGAGAAAGGGTATCACCTCCTAGAGACAACTAAACATGGCAAACAAGATAGGATCTATCTCAAATCTATCTCATGTATAGCAAGTAGAACTATCCCTAGCAAAGTTCATACAACAAGCCAATGACCCAACTGAATGAATTTTTCAAATTTCAGAGTTTTACAACCAAATTTTAGTTTTAGGCACATTTCAAGTTGTATGCGAGTGGTTGTAAGCAAGGTGATGCCATTTACCAACCGGGTGAAGTCAAAGGACTTGAAACACCGATTTCGGTCATACACGACACCGCTCAAGTTCAACCCATATGGGAAGCAGTCTCGAACACACGGTGAAGTGCTCACAATGCAATCCCAACTCGATCTTTCCAATTCACAATTCAGAGAGCAATTTCATTTTAGATCAATTTAATCATGGTGCTCAAAGGTAGTGAATGAAGCAATGAAGAGCCATAGTTACAAGCTATATATAAAACATCCAAGAAGGATCTTCAAACGCCTACACATGCTAGTGCCATTTCAGAGGTGACATGGGGAATTAAATTTAGTTTTAAAGCTTTTCTACCTTAGCTCTATTGCATATCTATAGATCAAAAAGAGTCTAAGTTAGGCAACACCATAGACACATAAAGCACCTCAAACAGAGCATAGATTCATTATATCGGCTATAGGTATGAAGCTTAAAATGAACTATGTCACAAATGCAAATGAGATGCACAATGCATTGACACCAATTAACACTAAGAAGACACCAAAGAAAATAAAGAAAAGACAAATAAGAACCAAAAAGAACTATGATACACAAAGAGCTTCCCTGAACTAAAAGGGGAAGCAAACACCCAACTCGCCCCGAAGGCGAGAAAACGCAGCTTGATCCAAAGGTTTTGTGAGAATATCCGCAAGCTGGTTGTGGGTCTCGACATGCCGGAGGTCAATGTCGCCCTTCTCGTAGTGATCTCGCAAGAAGTGAAAATGAACGTCAATGTGCTTGGTCTTAGAGTGAAGCACAAGATTTTTGGCCACACTAATTCCACTCATGCTATCGTAAAGCAGAGGCACCTTAGTAAGCACAAGACCAAAATCCTTCAAAGTTGCAATCATCCAAATCAACTGCGAACAACAGCTAGCCACGTCAACGTACTCAGCTTTGCACGTCGACTGTGCAATGCTAGATTGTTTGCGAGAATACCAAGACACAAGAGAAGACCCGAGAAACTGGCAAGTCCCAGAAGTGGACTTCCAATCAAGACGACAACCGGCAAAGTCGGCATCAGAATAACCGCAAAGCACAAGAGAGGAGGAGGTGGAAAACCAAAGTCCAAATTCGGGAGTGAAGTGCAAGTACCTCAAGATGTGTTTCACTGCCTGCTTGTGTGAAGTCTGTGGGGACGCCTGAAAGCGCGCACACAAGCAGACGGCGAACTGAATGTCCGGTCGAGTCGCTGTCAAGTATAGAAGCGACCCGATCATGCTTCGGTACTTCGTCTGATCCACTGGCTCTCCTTCCTCATCCGCATCCAAGGCAGTCATAGTCGACATGGGCATCGAAAGAGGCTTTGCCTCACCCATGTCAAACTTCTTCAGAATGTCTTTTGTGTACTTGCCTTGATGCACAAACGTTCCTTCCCTGGTTTGCTTGATTTGCAACCCGAGAAAGAAAGTCAACTCGCCCATCATGCTCATCTCAAATTACTTGCTCATAAGATCTGCAAACTTGGCAACAAAAGCATGAGAAGAACCACCAAAGATAATATCATCCACGTATATTTGGACCAAGAGCGAGTCTTTGCCTTGCTTAAGGAGAAAAAGGGTCTTATCTACCGATCCCATTCTAAAACCCTTAGCAAGCAAGAAGGTTCGCAATCTATCATACCATGCTCTAGGGGCTTGTTTCAAACCATACAAAGCTTTGTGAAGTTTAAAAACATTGTTTGGAAACTTGGGATTTTTGAAACCAGGAGGTTGTCTAACATACACTTCCTCATCTATGTAGCCATTTAAGAAAGCACTTTTAACATCCATTTGAAATAGTTTAAAACTCTTAGAAGCCGCAAAAGCTAAAAGCATTCTAATTGCTTCTAAACGAGCTATGGGAGCAAAGGTTTCCTCATAATCTATCCCCTTCTTTTGACAAAAGCCTTGCGCTACCAACCTAGCCTTGTTACGCACTACCACCCCATCTTCACTTTGTTTATTTTTGAAAACCCATTTGGTACCTATGGGATGGCAACTTGGTGGTGGTGGCACTAAGACCCAAACACGGTTTCGCTCAAAGTTTTATAACTCCTCATGCATGGCATTAACCCAATCTGGATCCATCAAAGCGTGTCCAACATCTCGGGGCTCAAAAGAAGCGACAAAAGTCGAATGAGCAAAGTGAGAGAGATAGGACCTGGACCGCGTGACTCGACGGTCAATATCGCTGATGATGTTCTCCGGTGGGTGCTGCCGCTGGATGTAGCGGGGAGCCTGCCTGGATGAAGTAGCCTCCCCCTCGACAGCAGCTGGAGCTCCCTCAGGTGCAACGGGCACCGACTGAGGAAGCTGCTCGAATGGCCCCCATGTAGAGGAAGTAATCGGGTCGGGGCCGTGAGCCGAAGTGGACGTCGCAAGGTCGGCTGGGGCAGCCTGTGGAGTCGGCTCGGGATCACCCCAATCGGCATCGTCCTACTCCTCCTCCACAAAAATGTTAGTGTTCACCTCATCATCACCTGCAAGCTCAAAGTAGTGGAAACACAGGGCATAGTCTCATCGAAAGTGATCTCACAAGTCTCCATCACTCAGTTAGTCTCAAGGTTAAGTGCACGATAAGCACGAGAGTGAGTAGAATAACCAAGAAAGATACCGTCAGAAGATCGAGACTCAAACATGTCCAACTTACCGCCCTTTTTGAGGATGAAGCACCTGCACCCAAACACCCGTACATGACTTACCTTGGGTGGTCTCCCAAATCGCAACTCATAAGAGGTTTTCTTCTTGAAAGCTCGGAGAAAAATGCGATTGGAAACATAGCAAGCAGAACTGATCGCTTCAGCCCAATACCGCCTAGGAGTCCTATGCTCATCGAGCATCGTCCTGGCCATCTCAGCAAGGGTTTGATTCTTGCGCTCAACAACACCGTTCTGCTGGGGAGTGTGAGGTGAGGAAAACTTGTGATCGAGACCCAAAGAAGAGCAAAGAGTTGCAAAGTGAGCATTCTTGAATTCTGTGCCATTGTAACTGCGGATAGCTGTCATGGCATTCTTAGGTAGCTCATTTTGCAACAAAATCAGATCTCGAACAAGTGGAAAAGCCTCATCCTTACTCTCCAAAAAGAACACCCAAGAGTATCTCGAGTAGTCATCAACGACTACTACCACATACCACTTCCCTCCTTCCGACCTGACCTGAGCTAGACCAACTGTGTCCATGTGTAAGAGCTCGTCGGGTCGAGTGGTCATGATCTCAGTCACAGGAGGATGGGAAGCGGCAACCATCTTGCCATGCCTGCAAGGATGGCAAACCAAATCCTTCTCGAACTTCAGCTTTGGCAATCCTTGGATAAGGTCCATCGAGCTAAGCCTTGCAAGTAAGTCGAAGCTAAGATGTTCCAATCTCCTATGCCACTTCCAAAGCTCCGAGGAAGAACCAGCAAGAAGACAACGAGAAGGTCCGGAAGAGATAGAAAAATCCGCACGAAAAACCTTCTCGAAGTGTAAAATCCGGCAAACAAGCTCACCACGAGAGTCCAAAATCCGAGAGAGATTAGGCTTGAAACTCACTTCAAAACCGTCATCAAGGAGTTGCGAAACCGAAAGAAGTTTAAAATGCAAATTTGCAACCAAAGCAACATCCTTGAGGACAAAAGAAGAGTTCACTCGGATTGACCCTTAGGAGACAACCTTACCTTTACTCTTGTCCCCGAATGTGATATACTCGGTGTGGTGCATGGGGTCGAGGCTGGAGAACCACTTGGCACTTTCGGTCATATGGCGTGAGCATCCGGAATCCACAAGCCAAGTATGCTCCAGTCCTCCTTCCTACATCAATAAAAAGACATAGGGTGAGCAAAAGGTGCAACACTGGGGTTAGTAAACTGTGAAGGATACTAGTGTTGTCCCATTTGCCCAAAGAATGGGTTAGGAGAAAAAACAAACATCTCCTGCTCCCTCGGCAACGGCGCCAGAAATGCTTGTTGGTATTTCTTATGACTATTGGATAAATCCGCAAACGCACAGATTATACCATTGTAGCACTTCACCGGGAGTATTCCAGGTATTGTATTTTCCACAGGGAACGAGTAGTGAGTTAACTAGGAATATGGTTATGTCCTATGATGGATCAAGGGAGACTATGATAACTGGGTTGAGAGGTTCGATATAGCAAAGATATCTAACAAGGCAAAGCTGGTTATACTGGCCTTATCAGTCCTTCTCTTGCAGGAGGCAATGGGATAGATGTAAAAAAGGGAAAAACACTAACCGGACCGTGCCATCATGTTGTATTGAGGCCCTACCTTTTAAGAACTTATCTTACACACATGGTGGAATACGAGGACTAGATAGGGCTGTCACTAGCTACTAGCTACCACAAACAATCCGTGCGATAAGCGGTTTACAAAGGTAAGATCTAGTATAGACACCACGTCTACACTATTCTTACTACTTTAACCCTAACTAAGTACTAAAGAACTCTACTTAAAGTAAAGCGATGAACAAGCGCGAAAAGTTGTATAACAGCTATGCCAGAAGTAGAATATCAAATACTATAAAGAACTCAGATGTATCACTTACAAGTGCTGAACTTACAAGAGAATTGCATCCGCTGAGGAACAACATGGAGAAGATGCTAGATAGGTCCGGCTCTCCTCCTAGGGCTCCTGACTCTTCTCCAACTAGCATAGCACTACTAAAGAGCTCCACTAAGAAACTAAGGAGTAGTGTTTCTCCAATGAGGCATGAAATGAATAGGAAGCTCTAGGGGTCTATTTATAGCTAGAGGGAGAGCCTAGTGCCATGTCAGCGATCCGCGTCACTTCCATCATCCACCGTATGATCAAACCGTCATTAGAACTGACTTAGATCAACGGGGAGGTCAAGTGGGTGCATGGAGGCATGCAGGAAGTCGGTGGGGAGGTCGGTGCACCTTTTGGGCACCTGGCCATGGTCGGCCGACCGCCCAATGGTAGGTGGGCCCTGCCACTTTCCCCCAGGAGGTGTCCCCACAGCACAAGGGGCATGTGGGTGGCCTGTGGGCCCATAACCACGGTCGCCCGACCGCAAGTATTGGCCATCTTTCGTGTGGAGCATGGGCCACATGTCATTGGCACCTTGGTGAAGTTTGGTATTGTTCCAAGATAGTTTGTGGGCCCATGTATCCTTGTGCTTTGATCTAGAGCCGTCGAGAAGAAGCACAGAGGAGATCCAAGGGTGGATCTTCACTCTAGAGGATCTGCTTGGATCATGGACACATGGGAGGCCTTGGTGGCCCCATAGGGTGGTCTGCCGACCCCCTATAGAGAGCCATGGGCCTCCCCTTTGGCATGGGACCTCCTTGATAGGTGTGGATTCTGCTGTCCAGGATTGGGCCCAAAGTACGGTCGGCCGACCGTCTTTTGTGGCGAAACAAGCTCATCTTTTGCAGGTGGCTTCTAGAGGTAATGTCCATCATGATGGTTGGCTTTGCACATTTTCCATACTTGAAAATATGTCATATTGATCCCTGAATTATGACATTTTGTGCCTACATTCAAATAGAGGACATATACATGTGGAACCAAGTTATTGGGTAAAATAAGTTCAGGCTATGCTTCTTTTCCTTCGAATATGAGGATGTTGACGGTATTTTGATGGTGATAAAATGCTCATAATTACCGTCAACAAGATCCCCCATACTTACCTCTTTGCTCGTCCTTGAGTAAAGGTTTAAAAGCTAACAAGTCTATGCTGTTCAAAGTATAAAGCAAGCATAAAGATTCACTCAAGACATTTTGTCATACCAATGGGATATGTTATGTTGGCTAACAAATATCCTTGAGAAGTTGAGAAATGGAATAGTTCTTCAAGGCAAAGTCATCTTCCCTAATCATATTTTAGTACTTGGAGTTTTTGATAAAAAAAATTTCAAAAGAAATCTCATAAGTCAACTTACTCCTCATATTGCACTCTAGATCACTCAAGGTGTATGAATCCTTACCAAGGCATGAGGTTGCCTTCTTTTTATCTCCCTACTTCTAAAAGGCTTATGTGGAGCTTAGGTAGAGATAAACAATGTAGCATACTTACCTTGTATGTTTTGTAAAGTCAAACTACGGATCCAAGGAGAGAAATGTCATACTCTTAGATCAAGATGTGCAAGTGTGTGGAAACATAGGAAATGATCAAAAAACTCCTTTATATGATCTCTCTTTCGTAACTTATTATTTTGAGACATAGCTATCATTTTATTTTCCTATGAGCTTTGGAATGCTCTTTTTTTGTTTTTTTTGAAATGAGCTTTGATGTGCTCATCATTTTCTAAAAGATATTTTGCATAGTCTATGTCTCATATACTAGCATTATACTAGAGAGAGATTATTCTAATACGGCATAGAGTATGAACTATGTGGAAGTGTAAGGCATGTTTTTGCGTACTTCCAGTGTACAAGCAGCATGTATATGTGGCATCAATGTGATCTTGATCTTGGGAGCATGATAAATCTCTCAACAAGGGTCACAGAGCTTGACCAAACTCAACACAAAGCAAGCAGCTTATGTAGAAAGCTTATAACATGTACGAGCATGTATGGCCGTGGTAGGAATTTTCTCACTATAGAGGAGTAGTGACATTATGGTTTTATGAGGTTTTCAAAAGTTAATCTCCAAGAACCTTAAATAGATAGGGTATGAATCATGAGTCGAGAACTATATCACATTAATCAACAACTTAGTCAATATGGTTCCCTATCAAGATATTTTCCCACTAGCATAAGGAAAAGCAAGAATTCATCTTTATGACGCTTTTACCCTCAGAACGTCATAGATCATGTCACTTTTCAAATTTTAGTTTCAAATGCGATCTTCTTGTTTTTATTCAATATTAAAAGGGAAATAAACTAAGCAATTCATTTTATGAAGAAATAAAATTTTATTTTATTTTATGATTATTATTATTTATTTATTTATTTATTTATTTTTTTAAAAAAATTATTTTATTTTTAGAATGGAAATTAACTAAGTGATTACTTTCATGAAGAAAATTTTTTTATTTCATTTTTTTATTTTTTTGAAAGAGAGAAAAAAAGAGTAAACAAATGAAAAGCATATAGGAAAAGGGGAGAGATGTGGCAAACCAGTCAGAGTAGATGTTTGAAGTTGCGTGGATGCTGGCTGGTGGGCCCTGGGCCTATAGGCACGGTTGGCCGACCGCCCCCTAGGGCCGTTTGGTCACTTTGAACTCTGCATTCAAATCCCTTACCTCTGAATATTGCTTTGCTTTGTCTTTTCTGAATTTTGGCCTCCAAAGTGCATCGGCCGATGCACAAAAATGGTCGTTTCGGTCCAACTTTTTTGTGGAACGTGTTATGGACGTGTCAACATGATTCAGTGGTCATTCTGGTGTTTTGACATGTTGGAGTATCGACCGACCTCCCCCATACTTGTTTCGGAGCATGCTGTAAACAGTGACAGAAGTAGATCAAATGGAGGGGTTCTGCTGGGGTAAGATGCCAGCAGAACCAAGAGTTTCATTTATCATTGATAGCTTAGGCACGTGTTCATTGATTCAAGAGTGATAGACTATCATGCCTAAGTATCATGTTGCTATGAAGGGCTAAGGTGATCCAAGGGAGAAGAAGGAGAGAGAAGGTCCTATTGCCTTAGCATAAGGGATGACAAGCATCTCTTCGTGCTCTCTTCTATCAGGGCCATGAGGCAGGTTGTGCCGATGGCTCTAGAGGATGACTAAGGAGACGGAGGGGCAAGGATATCCTCTCTCTCAATTGCTATGGATAATCGCTTGAACTTTGCATTAGTGATAATGCGAAGATCATTAAAGCTATCTTCAAGACCTAGACGCGTCATTCTCTCCTCAGAAGCCCTTTCTTCTAAGTTGGTAAAGCTCTGTTTGGCAACAACACGTAGAAACTTTTCCATGTCTCTCTTTTGATCTTCTTCTTGGTGAAACCATGGTGAGGTCAAGGAAGATGAGAAGGGATGCAAGAGGAGATGGAATTTCTACTAGTGGTGAAGAAGAACAAGGTAAGAGGAAGAAGGAGAGGGAGAGGTTAGGAAGAGAGAATCCAATGTCCTTCGCCTCTATTTTCACTTGGATCATGCCGAAAACAGGATAGGGATGTTGATCCAACGCTCAGGAGCAACAGGCATGGCTGAAGGGCCAAATCCACGGTCGGTCCGACCGCTGTTCGGAAGGTTTGGCTCGACCGAGCCTGGATTGGAGGTCCCACAGGTCTGGTTAGGCAGGCCGTGCAACGTCGGGATGAGAGGCCACAAGAGACGGTCGACCGACCGCCTATTGAGGCCAAATGGGCCCAAATTTTGTGTGGGAGGTGACAAGGCTAGGTACATGCTAATTCTACGGTCAAACACGAAAAATGAACAAAAATTAAAACAAGTAGATTTTAGTTCTTAATTGGATTAAGGACAAAATCTATCATGTTAATTTCATGCTCAGGTGATTCATGTTCATGACAAACTTTGAGACATTGACCATTTACCTTTAAAGGTGTTGCAGTCGTAATCTTGAAGCGTGACGATTCCATATGTCACAACATTGATGATGACGAATGGTCTTTCTCTTGTGAATCATCGCATTGTACTAAGATCCATTTCTCCATTCATTGCTTCTCTCCTGCGAAGGATTAGTGGACAACATTGTCAGAGGACATCTTCTATGCTATAAAAAAGTTGGCTTTAACATTTTTGCACTAAAAGAGATGTTCCATCTGTTGACACAAAAAGCGTTAGGATCTGCGAACACCTCGGGCTATTACCCGAAATTCGATATCCAAGGTGTGCCAGTCGATTTGACTAGTTAATCGACAAGGACGATAACTAGAACAAGATCCAAACAAGACAACGGCGATACGCCCAGATGTCAAGGCTCAGACTTGATCAGGATAACTAGAGCAGAGTTGAACGAGACAACAGCGATGCGCCCGGATGTCAAGGCTCAGATTACTCCCACGCGGAACTTGCAAGGATTTGACGGAGATCAAGGTGATGCAGCCCGTCGAAGCTTGAAGAACTCATAAATAAGCTAAGACTAATGCAATAAAAGGGTAAATTGCAGTAAAGGTAAATAAGAGTAAATTGATTTGTTTTTGATAGGATTGATATCTTCCTTTACGCAACCCTTGGGCACATATTTATACTCCCGCATGGAGAGTTGTACAGAGACATGACTCATACCTTCCCTAAACAAAACTCCTAACTTTCAGGAAATAATAGACTCGTGCAGGAGCCGGACCTAAATAACAATATTATTTTCCTAAACAGACAACCCTATTGTTAAGGAAATAAATGACTCGTGCAAGAGTCAGACTCAAACTACTATAACAATACTGGTATAAAATCACCAGTTTCCTTATGTCCTTCCTTCGATGAAAACTTTCCATCGGCAGATTCCTTCAATCCGCGACTTCCTTCTTTCACCACCGGCAATCTTCTGCTGACGTCAACCGCCATGTCACCCTGTACCCATCGGCATTCCATGCCCATCGGCATCGGCAATACTTCCCGATCGGCAACCTTATACTTCTAGTAACTTGTCTTCACCAATTAATTCTTATCGGCAAGAATCATCCATCTCCCATCGGCAACATCCTTATCGGCAATACCCTTATCGGTAAGAAACGTCCAGCTTCCATCGGCAACAGACTTAACCTTTTCACAGCACCTACCTCCATCGGTAATATTGACTTATGACTTCCCGATGCCGATGGAAAACGGCTGTCAATCAATACAAGTCTTAGCTTATTTGACACGTGCCGAAAAACGGTGTCAACACATGCCCCCAATTTCGGAGTGTAGAATATTTTACGCACCGAAATTTTCTCTATTATGACTGTTCCCCCAAGATGACCGCATGACTTCCTCGATTACCGCGCACAAAATTGCAATTTATTAACAAAATTCCGCGACTGCAGCATGAACAGTTATAAGTCCAATCATATCTCCTCGATTGCTGCACATACCTATTGCATACCCTTCCACATTCTTGCTCAGCGTGAAGAAAATTCCAAAATACCCCTGACCAGGGCTATAAAAATTACCATCATCAATCTGTTTTTACCCTGAGCCCACTTTCGTCTTCACCTGCCCTCGTCTTCAACCTCGGCGGCGATTCTAGCGGTGACCTGAAGAACAGTCTCATGAACTCAAGTGGCGGCATTCTCCTCCAACAGAATTCTAACAGCACCAATGGCGATCAACTTCGACGTCCCTAAAGTAAATTTGCTCCTTCATCCCTTCATTTCTTGCAAATTTCTCTCCCGCATCAATCTCGTAATTCTTTTCCCCTTTCTTTCTTTGATTTTTCTGAAACCTAGGAACTGTACAACAAGGTAGTAATCCCCATTGAACAATCCAATTTCAACTTCCTGGGCCCGATGGAAAATCCTGACCCCACCAATCTGATCAATGTTGAGGCCAAATGCATCCCTTTGAGATCTGAATGCTTTAGCCTAGGGTTATGGAAAGACGCCTTCCGTTCATGGCCTAGGCCTACCAAAGGATGGAAGAACTGGTACCTTAGAGTAATCAGAACCCAGCAAGTTTATTGGTCAGAGCGCAATCTGGACCAGTGCATTAGGCTCTCCATTGCCGATATGGAGAAGAATGAAAATATGATGATGGCGGCCTCTTACTTCTGGTCCGATACAATGAATGCCTTCTTATTTAGATATGGACCTGCTACCCCTACCCTTGCTGATGTGCATATGCTTACCGGCTTAGATGTCTCCTCTGCCGATACCCTTGCCCTGTTCAACAGGAAGGCCGAGTACAAGGTGAACACACGCAATATCGGCGGCTAGACTGGTTATATCCAGGAATACCAGAAGACTGGATTGGTAGGTCAGAGGGAGCATGCCATTTTTCTGAATATGTGGCTAGAAAAAATCATCTTCTGTGGTAGAGCAGTCGGACCTACCACCATGCATCTCCTAGCAGCAAAACTCCTTGCCGATGGAACAAGACTCCCTCTCGGCCGATACCTCCTTGGATCGGTATACCACCTCTTGCACCAGGTGTCCAAGAAGCTATTACTGGCCAAGTCCATCGGCAATCTCGGGGGTCCTTGGTGGTTCATAAACATGTGGTTAAATGCACACATGTACAAGATTCTTCAGTTTGACTTGTTCAACCAGCAATTCCCAAGGGACATATCGGAAGATTATGAATATGAGGATGATGAATCGGCAACTCGTCCCCACTCAACTTTGGGGAAGCTATCATAGTGCTACCAGGAACTGATGCCAATGAAGATCAATTCGGCAGGTTCTTCCAAAAGCTTTATTGTGGAATCCCTGTTGCAGAACGGCTCTGGTGGCCCTATGTCGATGAGAACAACCAATTCCCTCTGTTGTTCAACCTTACCGATTGGAATGTGCCTCAGAATGAAGTAATCATGAAGGCCAGCATCGTTCCCGAGCCATTCCAGTTAACATCTTCGGGACTGGGAAGAACGCTCCTCCATCCTTCGAGTTTTATTACCCATCGGTAGCAGCAAGACAACTGGCATTCGGCCAATTACCGATCAAGCTCTGCTACTCTAATGTAGTAAAACCAAGGCAAATCATCTCCAGTGCTATGGACTGGAACAAGGTTGTCAATCTTCCTCCCGATGTCGATACATCAGACATCGACCTATCTTCCTGGGCACCAACATCATTCATGACAGAGTCATATAAATCTTGGTGGCAAGAATGGAGAGGCCAAATTTTTTCCAAGTCATCACATTATTATCGGCACCTGATCGACGCCAATCACGTCATCCCCGATGATGCAGTAAGTTTCTTTATTCCAATGTATCTATTTACTTCTACCATCAGTATCTGACTCTCTTACTACAGGTCGACGATCCAATCCCCCGAGTGAGCAAGAGTGGCAAGCCCTTCCGTGTCCGAGTGATGAGCCCAATATCAATCATCGGCGACAATGCCCCTACACTGGCTGCTTTCACTCCTCAGAGGGTCCCCAAAGTCACTTTGAAGCCAAGGTCGACGCCTGCAACGACCACTGCTACTCCATCGGCTGCCGCCGCCATTTTGGCGTGAGCTTTCGCAGTAAGTTTCAGTTTTATTTATACCGATCACAAACTGCTTATCGGCAATATTCACTTTATGCAACTTGCGCCGATTATTCAGGCAGCGAGGTCATCGGCAGCTGCTCCAAACGTGCAAACTTCTCCAACTCCTGCTGCTGATGTCCCCCAGGCTTCACCAAAACGAGCTGGTTCTCCCACTGCTGCACCAAAGAAGAAACGCCTGAGGCGAGCCACTCCAGCCACCGATGCACCAACAGCAGAGCCATCATCAGCTCCTATCCCTGATCATCCATTGGACGACGTCCCCGATCAGGAGATAACACCGCCCGTCGCAATAGCGGAAGCAACATCGGCATAGGCACCTTCACCAACCGAAATCCTCGATTAGAGAACGACATCATCACCACAGGGACCAGCCGCCACAGCAGAAGCAGCACCAGCAATAGCGACTACAGCCCCAACCGCTCCTCCTACGGAAGCGTGTTCATTGGCAACTGCTGCCGATCTCCAAGATGAAGCCGCACCAACGGCCTTTCCAAGTCCCAGACAAGAGATCCGTTTCAAGATGGTAAGCCGATCATCTAAAAACTTGCAATACAAATTCACGATCGGCAAATTTTAACTTCCTCTTTTTCAGGCTCAAGACTCTCCCGATAGCTTGTTCTTGTTGACACCGTTTTTCGGCACGTGTCAAATGTGCTAAGGTTTGACTGGTCAGTGGCCGTTTACCATCGGCATCGGTAAAGTATGAGCCAATATTGTCGATGGGAGTGTCGCAGGAAGGTCAAGTGTGGTGCCGATAGAGACAAGGTGGTTCTTGCCGACAAAGGTTAATTGGTGAAAAGCTTAAGCTATGAAGTTGCTGATGTCGATTGCCGACAAAGAGGTATTGCCGATTGCCGATGAAGAGTCTTTGCTGATTGCCGATGAAGGGTCATTGCTGATTGCCGATGAAGGGTGGTTGCCGATTAGGAATGATAGGTGAAGACAGTTACCAGCGCAAAGGTCGCTAATCGGGAGATGTTGCCGATTGCTGATCGGTAAAGTATTGCCGATGCCGATGGGCGTGGCTTAGCACTTGGTGGCAGCAGAAGACCACAGGTGGCCGAAGAAGGAAGTCGCAGGGATCTGCCGATGGAAAGTTTCCATCGAGGAGAAGTATAAGGAAACTGGTGTTTTGCCAGTATTGTTATTGTTATGGTAGTTTGAGTCCGTCTCTTGCATGAGTCGTTTATCTTCCTTTAAAATAGGTATGTTTGTTTAGGAAAATAAATATTATTGTTCTAGATCCGACTCCTGCGTGAATCAGTTTCCTTAAAGTTAGGAGTTTGTTTTAGGAAGGGTACGAGTCGTGTCTTTGTACAACTCTCCATGCGGGAGTATAAATATGTGCCCGAGGGCTACGGAATAAAAACAATCAATCCGATTCAAAACAAACCAATTTTATCTTATTCTACTTTTTATCGCAATTTACCCTTTTACTGCATTAGCTGTAGTTTTCAACGAGTTCTTCAAGCTTTCGACGGGCTGCATCATCCTGATCTCCGTCAAATCCTTGCTAGTTCCACGTGGGAGTACCTCTGAGCTTTGGCAATCTGGGCGCATCGCTGTTTGCCTCGTTCAGCTCTGCTCTAGTTATCCTTGATCAATCTGAGCCTTGATGTCCGAGCGCATCACTGTCGTCTCGTTCAGTTTGTTCTAGTTATCATCCTTGTCGATTGATTGGTCAAATCGACTGGCACGCCTCCGGAATACCGAGCTTTGGGTAATAGCCCGAGGTGTTCATAGATCTGACGCTTTTTGTGTCAACACCTCTTTTGACACGCCCAGTGGGACACGATTTTATAGATTTTTACATCTATCATGACTAATCCAAGGAGTGCTATTGAAGTCTCCACAGCAGATCTGACAGGTCATCAGAAACAGTCTCTGGAGCAGGCAATGGAGGAGTACAAGCGCTTATATCTCAGATCCTTCAGCCTAAACGGGATCGGCGAGGCAATACAGAAGCAAGATCCGCCGTCGCCATGGCAGACTATTTTCTACGCCGATCCTAGTAAAGTACAAGATACGGTTAATTATGCATTAAATAATGTATTAATTAGCCAATCCAATGTGCTATCCGATACCGTATGCAATGCTGTCAAGCAAGCTTTCAAGGGACAGGCACCATATCATGTTGGTCCGGAGTATCGTCAGCTCGGATCAGCATCTGCTGCGATTCCATCGGCGGTTCCAAGGGTGTTTACACCAATCATGAACCCATCTGCCGATGAGATTGCGCCACCAAGATTAAGTCCAACAAGCACTACTCAGGTGAATACAAATCTGGTGGCTTCAACAATGTCTGGACCCGTGACCCAGAATCAGCCAATGTCAGCCAACTGCTGGGGATACGGTATGTCTCCAAGTCTAGCTGCTGATTCCAGATTGGTCCAAGATGACCATGTAGGGTGGAAGGTTCCTATGGCATCGGCAACATCTGTACAGCCGATGATGCATTATGGTACATCTTCTCCAACAGTGCAGTTGCCGACAGGGAATCTGCAAACGGCGATACCTAGAGTGTCGTACGCCCAACCATCAGCGAGTCGCTTGCCGATACAACAAAGCCCAGTTGCTGCTAGTCAGCCCATGGTGGCAATGAATTACCCGGCACCACAAGAACAAGCCTCAGCTGGCTATCAGTCACCGGCAGCTGCTTGGCCGGTGCAGCAAGGTGTGCCGATTGCCAATCAACCTGTATCGGCAATCACTGCTCGAGTTGTGGTACCCGTGAGTCCAAGCAATCATCCAAGGGTACAACAGGAACAAGCGTCAGCCGGTTATCGGCTATCGGCAAATGCTTGGCCGATGCGACAAGACGTGCCAACAGTTAATCAACCTATATCGGCAAATTCTTGGCCGATGCAACAAGGTATGTCGAGTGTCAGTCAGCCCGCATCGGCCATAGCTGCTCAACCCTTGGTATCTACAAATCAAAACTATCATCCAAGAGTACAGGGGTTGCAAGAGTCAGTTGGCTGTCAGCCATCGGCAAATCTTTGGTCGATGCAACAAAACATGCCGAGTGTCAATCAGTCTGCGTCGGCAATGGCTGCTCAGTCTATGGCACCCGCAAGTCGAGGCTATCCTCCGAGTGTACAAGGGCTGCGGAAGTCAGTTAGTTATCAGCCATCGGTAAGTCATGAGCCGATGATGCCTAATGCAGGTTGGATCGGTCAATTGCCGATTCAGAGGCAATATGTGCAGCCTGAACACCAAGTGGCAGAAGTTCCACAGCATCGCCCAGCGAATCTTCCGAGCGAAGTATCGGTACATCAATCGATAAGTACTACACTGCAATACTCGCAAGAAAGGGCGTAAAATGAGACATCGGTACAGCAACCGATGAATGCAATAAATATAACGCCACCGCACAAGCTAGCAACAGTGCAAAATTACTCATCGGCAATACAGCTGATGCATGGTGTTCTCATGACTAGTGCTGTGCACGCGCCAATCATTCCAAGTGCTTTGACGTGAAGATCTGGAAAGGTAGATCGACCCACTCAGCCGGCAAGCATCCAGGATTGCTCATCGGTTAATCAGCCGATGCACAATATTCAACAGATTGGTGCTACTAATGTATCGGTTGCCCTGACTTGCTCGCCACAGGGATACGAAGTACATCGACTTACTCGATTAGTGGACGTCCAGGGCGGCCTATCGGTCAATCAACCGACGCACAATATTCAACAGACTGCCACTGTTGACGTATTGATTGCTCTAGCTTGTTCACCACGAAGATATGAAGAGGTGCACCGACCTGTTCCACTGGTTGACGAATCTGTGCATCGGCAAGACCAAGACGCGGAGGTGTTGTCGGCCGGAGAAATGGAGGTTTCGGACTCGGACGGAGAGCCAAGTATCGACGATGCTAAATTGGAAAGTTTCACCTTTGATATCACCGAAGCCGATCAGAATGTCAAGTCATTTGAGCCCAAGAAGACTTGGAGCGCAAGAGTACTTTTCGTTGGACAAGGGAACTCCGAGTCAGATGAGGAGGAGAACATCGGCACCGTTGAATGGGTGAAAGATGAGGAGCCGATACCTTGTGCGCTCGGCCAGAATAGGGTTGGGAAGTTCACCTTCGACGTCACGAAGGTCGATGGGATATTTAACTTATTGCTCCAGGAAGGGCGAATTAAGCTAGCCCCTAATCAAGTAATTCCATCGGCCGAGGAACTCAAGAAGATCAGGTACTGCAAGTGGCACAATACAACTTCTCACAGTACCGACGACTGCAAGGTGTTCAGGCAACAGTTGCAGTCAGAAATTAACTCTAGACGGATCCAATTTGAAAATCCTAAAGTCCAGAAACCGATGAAAATTGATCAGTGCCCGTTTCCAAATAATATGGTGGAAGCTGGTAGAAGGACTGTGCTAAAATTAGACGCTGCTAGAAAGAGTGCATCGGTAGATCCTGATCATCAAGTGGCTGAGCACGACGTCGAAAAGTTTGCCGATGATAGGAAAGGCAAGAGAATTGCCGATAAGGGTGGCTGTGTCAGCAGGGCTCCTGGTGTAGTAATCACGCACAAGCTACCGAGGCGGAACTATCGGCAATCACGAGATGAGCGATGTCGACAGGGAGAAGAACATCGGGAGTGGCTTCGTCGGCAAAATCATTGGAGGTGTCCCTTCTTCGTTCAGTGTTGGGAAGAAGGCAATAGGCTACCTACTGCCGACGACTGTCCTGAATGCAACGGGTATCACACTACCGATCAGTCAAGTAAGAAACTTTGTTTTCATGATCGGGCATCTAGGTACGCCAAGCCGCTCAGGAAGGAGAGATCGGTACATGACTGGCTGGGGGGCAAGTTTAGTGCCCATAGCAGGCTTGGCGGGCAGGTTGATCAAGGGGAGAACAAGGAGTAGACCAAGACAAGAACACCCGATAAGGAAGTGTTCTCCCGAGATTCCAACATCGGGGAAGAAGCCGATGCAAATAATGAGGGACGGCACCAACCCGTCTGGAAAACCAAACTCCCTCAGTGGTGCCCTAAGGGTCTAACAAAGACCCAGAAAAGAAGAATTCAGCGTGAGCACCGAAATGATTTATATGACACTGAAGCTCCTTCAAGGGGAAAGCAGTGGAGGCCGAAGCGCAAGGATGGAGATCCATCGGCAGACAGCGATATTTTGCCGATGGTCTGATCGGGGTCGGTCTTGGACCTATTGGCTTGGGGGATGCACTCGGCAAACTGGCGATTTCAATTATTATACTTGGGGGCACCTGCCGATGGTTTGTGTATGAGCCACCGCACTGCCGATAAATTCGTTAACTGCCAGAAGATGGTCGTCAGAATGATTCTGCCGTACTTGCGTGCGATGACTAAGTGTGTGGTGCATGCGCTCTGGAAGTTCCTCCTCGTACTCTTTGGTGGGTCTATCGGCATTGTCCTAATTCTGATCTGATGGGAGTATGAAGCCTCGTTGCCGATCAGGCTAAATACTAGGGTCTGTTTAAAAGTTAGGATTACTCAGGGTTTTAGCCGA
This sequence comes from Microstegium vimineum, assembly GCA_022036555.1. Taxonomy (NCBI): domain Eukaryota; kingdom Viridiplantae; phylum Streptophyta; class Magnoliopsida; order Poales; family Poaceae; genus Microstegium; species Microstegium vimineum. The sequence continues at coordinate 26,998,367 of CM039121.1, forward strand.
TTCGATGAGTTATGGTATCGATGATGATTGCCGATGACTGGGTGAACGAATTTGCCGATGGTTCTCTGGCGTGGAGATTGATTTTACTGATCGGGATTGAATTCTAGACCTGAATTGGTCTCCTAATCAAGTTCTTATCGGACAAGACAGTCTGTCTCCAGCAAAGCGTACACTCCAGAAACTCTCGAAGGAGTTGACATATGGCGTGCTCGTTTGGATGCCGATGAAAGGGAAAAGTATAATATATCGGTAAAAACGTGTAAACGTTATATTACAAGGCCCAGAATTAAGTATTGGAGTTACATTGTTGCCGATACGACAAATAAATTACAGCAAGGAGTGAATGACTGATATCGCGCGCAGGCGAATCTGTTCTATCTCGTCCATCTCCTTGATGTCGGCATCGGCAGGACCCTCGACCGGCTTGATCTTCTTCTTCCACGAGATGGCTTGCCGGGTGTCTGGTCCCTCTCTTGCCACAGAACCCTGATGGTATCGGATAATTGGGTTCTCTACTGTTTGGCTGCGGTCAGGTTCTCTTCAACCTTTTGTAACTCGGCCAACAACTCTTCTTTTTTGGCCGATAGCCGAGTAATTTCTTGATCAAGGCCGTTGATGGAGACTTCTGCCTCGCCAATGCCCTTGTGCTTTTCATCGGCAATATTCTTGAACCTAAGCTTCTCTTCCTCGCCCTTGGATTGGGTAGCCCTATCGGCAATCCGACGGGAAAGCCGCCGGTATTGAATTTGCTTGATGTCGAGGAAGGTTGCCTGGAGAAGGATTTCTACCATATCGGCAGGGAGATAACTTTGGATGTCTTTGAAAGCAATCCTTGCTGCCGATGAGTCTTGAATGAGCTGGGATGTGTCTTGTAGCAGCAAGGAAAGCAGTGCCTCAAGCTTGGTCTTGATCTCTGCCGATAGAGCTGGGACAGAGCTCTCTTCCTCCTCGTCATCGGGTATGTCAACCGAGAAGGAAAACAGACTGTCTGCTTGGAGGGGGCCTTGACATCTATCTTCATCCTGCAGGTTGAGGCTGAAGGAGAAAAGACTATCTGGAGAATCTTGGGCCTGAACACAGAGGGGTTAAAATATGCCGATCAAAAGATTATACTAGAATTTTCAAGTGATTAACTTACCATCTTGAAGCGAATTTCTTGCCCAGGACTTGGCATATTAGATGGCCCAGCCTCGTCTTGAACATCGGCAGCGGTTGCCGATGACTGAGCTTCTGCCAGAGGAGCCGTTGACGCCGTCGGTGATGGTAGTATTGTCGCTGGTGTTGCTTCCGGTGTGATACTTGGTTGTGGCGGTGATATCGCTCTTTCATCGGGGTCTTCGGTTGGTACCGATGCCGATATTGCCTTTGCCGCTACGACGGGCGGAGCTGTCTTATCAGCGACTTCGGCTGACGGCGCCGATACTGATGTTGCTTCGGCTGCTGCAGGTACAGTCGCCTCATCAGGGACATCGGCTGATGGTGCCGATGCCGATGCCGCCTCCGCCGCCATTAAGGGTGTTTCTTCATTGGGAGCTTCGGCTGACGGTGCCAAGGCCGATACCGCCTCCGCTTCTGCAGCGGATGGAACTGCCTCCTGACCGAGGACGTCGTCCATCGGCTGATCTAGGATAGGAGCCGATGGAGTCTCTGCCGACGACGCGCCGACAGTTGGTGGTGCGACTTGTGCCGATGATGAAGATGGGCTAGCCAGCCTCAAGCGCCTCCTCTTCCTTGGCGCGATAGCAGAAGAAGATCCAGCCTGTTTCGACGAGGACTGGGGGGCATCGGCAACCGAACTTGGAGGCGCTTGTTTGCTTGGAGCAATTGTCGATGATCTCATAGCCTGAAAGTATTCAGTTCAAGTTATATAAAAATGAAATATTGCCGATGAAACTTTATGTAATCGGCGAGTGAAGATGAGTTTACTGCAAACACCCGCGTCAGGGCAGCAGCAGCGGCCGATGTAGCCTTGGCGTTTATAGGTGTCGATGAAGGTACCTGTTGAGGAGTGAAGGCAGCTAACGAAGGGGCCTTGTTACCGATGAGTGATATGGGACTCATCATTCGGAGTTTGAAGGGCTTGCCACTCCTGCTCGTCAGGGGAATCGGATCGTCAACTTGTTAAGTGTAAAGGGGTTAGATGCCGATGACAAAGGTAAAGTAATAAGGAATGCATCGGAATAGAAGACTCACTGCGTCATCGGGAACGATGTGATCGACGTCGATCATGTGCCGATAGTAGTGCGACGACTTGGCAAACAGTTGACACCTCCATTCTTGCCACCAAGACTTGTACTCATTTGTAATAAAAGAGGTTGGTGACCAAGAGGACAGGTCAAGGTCTGATACATCGGCGTGGGGAGGAAGGTTGACAACCTTGTTCCAGTCTAGAGCGCTGGAGAATGTTTGCCTGGGTTTCACTACCTTCGAATAGCAAAGCTTGATCGGCAATTGACCAAACGCCAGCTGTCTTGCCGCTACCGATGGGTAGTAGAACTCAAATGATGGAGGGGCATTCTTTCCCGATCCGAAGATGTTCACTGGGATAGCTCGGGGAATGATGCTGGCCTTCATAATTATCTGGTTCTCAGGCACATTCCCATCGGTGGGATTAAATAGCAATGGGAACTGGTTGTCTTCATCGGCATATGGCCACCAGAGCCGTTCTGTGGTAGGAATTCCATTGTAAAACTTCTGAAAAAATAGACCGAATTGCTCCGCATCGGCATCGGTCCCTGGCAGCACTATAGTGGCCTCTCCAAAGTTGAGTGGAGGGCGAGTTGCCGATTCATCCTCCTCACACTGGTGGTCTTCTGGTATGTCTCTCAGGAAATGTTGGGCGAACAAGTCAAGCTGGAGCGCTTTCTGCATATGTGCATTCAGCCACATGTTGATAAACCACCAGGGGCCTCCAAGGTTGCCAATGTGTTCACCGAGCAGTAACTTCTGGGATACTTGATGGAGGAGACGATATACCGATCCTAGGAGATATCTGCCCAGGGGAAATCTTGTCCCATCGGCATGCAGCTCAGCTGCTGGGAGGTACATGGTCGTAGGTCCAACTGCCCTACCGCAGAAAATGAACTTGTCCAGCCACATGTTCAGGAAAGTGGTCTGCTCCCTCTGGTTTACCGATCCCGTTTTCTAGTATTCCTGAATGTAACCCGTCCAACCGCCGATGTTCCGAGTGTTTACTCTGTGCTCAGCTTTCCTGTTGAATAAGGAGAAGGTACCGGCAGAAGAGACGTCTAGGTCGGTTAACATGTGGACATCGGCAAGAGTGGGGGTGGCTGGTCCATGTCGGAATAAGAAAGCATTCAAGGTGTCCGACCAGAAGTAAGAGGCAGCTATTAACATGTTCTTGTTCTTCTCCATATCGGCAATGGAGAGCCTGATACATTGGTCCAAGCTGCGCTCTTGCCAGTAAACTTGTTGCGCCCTAGCCACCCTAAGATACCAGTTCTTCCACCCTTTGGTGGGCTTGGGCCATGATCGGAAAGTGTCCTTCCACAATCCTAAACCAAAACATTCAGATCTAAATGGGATCTGGTTGTTTCCGCGTTGATTATATAACTAGGATCCGGATTCCCCATGGGGCCTAAGCAACTGAAGGTGGAACCGGCAAGTGGGATCACTACCTTGTCGTACAGTTCCTAGGATTCGAAGGAAAAGACGAGGAACAATCAGAAGAGGAACGGAGACAGATCCAGATTCGCATGAGAAAATTGGCAGGAGGCTGGATTGGGAAAAGAACAAGTCTTACCTTTGGGATGTCGACCTGGATCGCCATTGGAGTCGAGGGAGTGCTTGCAGTTCGTCCTTGGATTGCGGAAGAGTACTATTGCTCGAGTTCGTGTTCTTCAGAGAGGATGGAGGTTGAAGACAAAGGCAAGGAGGAATGTGGAGAGGCCCGCGGTAGATACGCGCGGTGATCGAGGTGGTCTGCAACTATTTGTGCTACAATCGAGGGTTGCAGTTCCACACGCGGGGATCGAGGAAACCGTACATCCATCTCGGAGGTAACGGCTACAGCAACGGCTATAGAAACGGCTACAGTAGAGAGAATTTCGGCATGTAATATTATACGTCCCAAAACTGGGGGGCATGTGTTGACACCGTTTTTCGGCACGTGTCAAATGTACTAAGGTTTGACTAGTCAGTGGCCGTTTACCATCGGCATCGGTAAAGTATGAGCCAGTATTGCCGATGGGAGTGTCGCGGGAAGGTCAAGTGTGCTGCCGATAGAGACTGGGTGGTTCTTGCCGACAAAGGTTAATTGGTGAAAAGCTTAAGCTATGAAGTTGATGATGCCGATTGCCAACAAAGAGGTATTGCCGATTGCCGATGAAGAGTCTTTGCTGATTGCCGATGAAGGGTCATTGCCGATTGCCGATGAAGGGTGGTTGCCGATTAGGAATGATAGGTGAAGACAGTTACCAGCGCAAAGGTCGCTAATCGGGAGATGTTGCCGATTGTTGATCGGTTAAAGTATTGCCGATTGCTGATCGGTAAAGTATTGCCGATGCCGATGGGCGTGGCTTAGCACTTGGTGGCAGCAGAAGACCACAGGTGGCTGAAGAAGGAAGTCGCAGGGATCTGCCGATGGAAAGTTTCCATCGAGGAGAAGTATAAGGAAACTGGTGTTTTGCCAGTATTGTTATTGTTATGGTAGTTTGAGTCTATCTCTTGCATGAGTCGTTTATCTTCTTTTAAAATAGGTATGTTTGTTTAGGAAAATAAATATTATTGTTTTAGATCCGACTCCTACGTGAGTCAGTTTCCTTAAAGTTAGGAGTTTGTTTTAGACAGGGTACGAGTCGTGTCTTTGTACAACTCTCCATGCGGAAGTATAAATATGTGCCCGAGGGCTACGGAATAAAAACAATCAATCCAATTCAAAACAAACCAATTTTATCTTATTCTACTTTTTATCGCAATTTACCCTTTTACTGCATTAGCTGTAGTTTTCAACGAGTTCTTCAAGCTTTCGACGGGCTGCATCATCCTGATCTTCGTCAAATCCTTGCTAGTTCCGCGTGGGAGTACCTCTGAGCTTTGGCAATCCGGGCGCATCGCTATTTGCCTCGTTCAGCTCTGCTCTAGTTATCCTTGATCAAACTGAGCCTTGACGTCTGGGCGCATCGCTGTTGTCTCGTTCAGTTTGTTCTAGTTATCATCCTTGTCGATTGATTGGTCAAATCGACTGGCACGCGTCCGGAATACTGATCTTTGGGTAATAGCCCGAGGTGTTCACAGATCTGACGCTTTTTGTGTCAACAGTTCTCTTTCGGCATCAACCTTCCTGGCGAAGATGAAGATCCAGAAGGTTCTGCTGTAGCAAATAGCTTGTTTTCCTTCGCCGTCAACCTTGCCGACGAAGACGAAGAAAGCTCCTATGACGGAACCGCCCAAATTATAAGAGATGAAGTGCTAAAGTAGCTGACTTAACTACCACTTAAAACACTTGAGCCCATATAATCCCGGTAGTCCGGAAATCTCGAAGGATTTCTAACATCAAATCAGGATCACGTACATTCAGGGATACACATTCAAACGAGCCACAAATCAACCAAAAATACTTAAAGTACGAAATAAGTTATTACAACACTTCGTTCCAAATAAAAGTAGTACTTACGCCACAACACCTGTGGCCAAATAAAACATTGTTTGAACTAAACCCAAGTTTACTCCACACTAAAATTATTTAAAAGATAGGGGTGCCCATGATGTCACGTCCGACAATAGCAAAAGATGAGCTTGTAGAAGACCTTGCCCAAGGCCTACTCCTCTTCTCCTTCGAAAGGATAGAGACAGTGCTTACAATAGCCGAAGTATACTTGGCCATCTGCAACAACCGGGATAAACCCTGAGTACGGGAATGTACTCAGCTAGACTTACCCGTCTAACTGAAAATAAAGACTCCAAGGATATCCATGGCTGTATCTGGAGTTGGGTAAGCCTTACTTTGCGGAAATGCTTAATTAAAGGAGTTTACTTTAATGATGCGGTGAGCAGTCATCTTTTATCCTACTAATTATCTCTAGGTTATTGCATCTATACTAGAGCACACACTTGATCTACTCAAACAATATAATAACATATATCCAGTTCCTTCATCAATATTTTAGTAGAACCATAACGATGTCACATGGAGTTGTACCGTGGTGAAGCTCAGCATAATCCCCCATATCCAGTGGGGGCGGCAATTCGAATCGATATACACCAGCTGGTAAGATTACCTTTAACACATGCCCACACTTTCCCCGTCGGGTCAGCATTAGGTCACCGCTCAACAAAGTCCAGGTGGTAACCGACGCGATCTCAGAGTAGTCCACCCAATTGTAGAAAATAGATGGCCACCATGGGGCAGATCGTATCTACCGTCTAGAGGGTGCTCACAGTAGGCTGAGAACCGGCCCGAACAGTGTTTACTCGGCTTCGGGGTCGATACTCACAACGGCCCCTATGTGAAAGGGCGCATTCAAAGATGTAAGAGGGCCACCATCGTGTACAAACCTACATGATCCAACGGACGGACTGCCCCAAGTCTTGACCACTTGGTGCACTTGCCTTCCAGTTGACCGTATTTCATTACTACCATAGGTTCTTCCCACGATAGCGAATATAGCCAACCGTGATAGTATTACCCCCAAGGGATAATACGAAACATAAAAAGAAAGGTAACCATTTATTCTAAGCATGCTAAGCGGTTGCTTTTACTTTATTATTAATAGGGTAACAAGGTAGGTAAAGCAATAATCAAGGAAGGTAATGCATCAATTTGGGATGCAAAACAACTCCTATCACCTAATGCATCACAGTATAAAATACTCAAGTAGATTAAATTGTGGGAGGCTTAAGAATGCTCCGGGGCTTGCCTTGAGACAAGGTGGAGGGCTGGTGGTCAGGGCACTCAGGAAGGTTAGTGTCGAGCTCTTGGTACTCCTCGTATAGCTCCTGTACCTCCTGGACTTCTGTCTCTGCGGGCTCCTGATGTTCCTCTACATATCCTAAATGATTGCAATGCATAAATAAATAACTGAATGGTGCAGGGATCATGCTTGAACAAGATTTAACACACTAACAGAGATTCTAAGCATAAGACCAGAGAACTACCACAAAGCTACTTACATTTAGAGCTACTAGCAACAAGGGCAAACATGCTATAACTTATGTTTAGCAGAGACTATACTTTAAAACATATTTATCAGGAAAGTTCTATGATCAACACAAACACATAGCTAACTTTGATATATACAGGAAGCAACTAAACTAAACATTAGTACTGAAGACATTTTCCAAAAACATTTATATAACTAGACAGATCAGGACCACAAGATTTTACCAAACTCTAGATATAAACAAACACGCATGGCATATATTACTGAAAATAGAATAGGAAATCATTTCAGAAACGGGCTCGAGACATGCAGAGGCGCTCAGGGCAACTGACAGGCATGACCCTCGATTACTCGAGGTCCATCTACCGTCGAGCGAGAAACAGAGAACGATGCTGATCGGTGTGTTCTCGCCAACAGTGAGGTCTCCGGCAGAGTGTTTGGGTGTGCTAGGCTCGGGATGATTACGCGCGTCCACTGGTGGTGTTGGTTGAACTGGCACGACCATGGAAAGGGGTCGACGGCGTGCGGTGGCGGTGCAGCACGGCGGTGCGACACGGCGAGGTGATCACCGGTGATGTGAGGCTCGGCGCTGGGTTGCGTGAGCATCGTGGTGATGTGGTGAGTGTGGTTCGAGGGCTAGTTGAGCCAGAGAGGCTCTGTGGAACCTTGGCCACGTGCAAGCTCCGCAGCGGCGGCAATGGCGCACGGCCAACGGTGCTGTGCTAAAGAAGGTCGAACTGGGGCTAGGGAAAAGCGTTCTCACCTCGGTTAACCCTGGTGAAGCTTCCACGAAGATGGAGGCGTCGGAGATGAGACGGTGAGGGATGAACACTGCTTGGTCAGTGCGGTGGCAGCTCGAGATCGAGGAACGGCGAAAGGCGTTCCGGTGACTGGAGTCCACTGCTGGTTAAACAGAGGCGAGCAGCGTGGTTGTGAGGCAAAGGCGAAAACTAGAAGGAGAAAGATTGAGCAGAGGAGCTCGGGTGGTGGTGGATTGGAGAAGAAAACGCTTGCGGTGCTCGGAGCTCTCGGCGCAACGATGGCAGAGAAGTGCGAGCGATTGAGCGAGTGCGGGTGAGTGTGGGAGGTGGAGGAGGTATATGCGCTCCTCTTGGCATGGTCATGGCTGACCGGCGCGGCTAGAGGGGACGTGATGCGATGGTGCGGTGGTAGCAGCGGCGCTGTCGTGTTCGCGGCGGGCGGAGCAGAGCAAGACTTGGTCGATGCGCCGTTAGCGCGGATTCGCGCTTGATTGCGAAAGAGACAAGGCGGGGCGCTGATCGGACGCGGCACTGCGGCAGCGTTACTACGAAACGACGGCGCGGCGTGCGGCAGGGCGGCTGGCAGGTCCGCGGCGGCGAAGCAGAGTGTCAGCGGCGGGAAAACGGTGCCGACTTGGTCCTAGCGCGGTTAACGCGGATTTGAGTGAGACAGAGCGAGCGGCGACAGCGATGTCGGCGCAGTGCCGAAGCGGCGGCGATGGCGTGTTCCACTTCCGCGGTCAGGCATCGTCGGCCATGCGGCGGATGACTCCGACGTACGGCTCAGCCACGGTTGGTTGAGTGCGCGCGAGCGTGCGCGGCACGTGCGTGCGAGCGAGGGCGCGGGAGAGGGGTCGATATCGAGGGTAGGGTCGATGGGTTGATCGAGCCTCCGACTCGGTCGAGCCTTCTGCGTGGGGTCGTTCGTCCAAGCCTCGGTTCGCCATATCGAGGGGTCGAAGTCGAGGGGGCGTCGATAGACTAGCTGATCGAGCCTCTGGCTCGGTCGAGCCTCTGGCCCGGGGTCGTTCGATCGACCCTCGGTCCGTCACGTTCATCGAGCGGTGGTCGAGGCTGAGCGGTGGTGCTCGACCTGTTCCGGTTCTGATTTCCTCTTTCCAATTTTCTTTTTTTTGATAAACTAAGCAGGGTAACTAATCATAAAGAAAACCATACTTTACTCTAAGCAAAGCAAGGTTTAACTAAACAGGTTAAACACAAGAATTAAGCACAAAACACCTATTCAATTCTAGTTTCAAAGCATATAAACACACACATGAAATGATAGCATATGCAAACATGAATGCAATAAAATGATGTGCTTAGTGGCTAATGATGATCCTAATGCAAGCTTGACATAGGGTGTCACAGCTCCGCTCCAGCCTTATCGGTAGATATCAAATTCAAGCTCGAAGCATTGCTCTCTTTGCTGCAATAAGATACATCCCAGCTCGTCCAAGATTCAACTGTAGCAAAGATAGCTTTCAAGGACATCCAAGGTCATTTATCTGCCGATACAGAAGAAATACTCTTTCAGGCGGCTTTCCTCGAGAGAAAACAACTCCAATATCAAAGGCTCTCTCGTCGCATTGCCGATAGCACTGCCCGATCGAAGCTCGAAGAAGAGATGCTTAAGTTTAAACAAGTCGCCGATGAGAAGCACAAAGACATCGGCTAGGTAGAAGCTTCTGGCGCTGATCTTGAGCAGGAGATCATTCAACTATCGGCAAGAAAGGAAGAGCTGCAAGCCGAACTAAGAAGGGTTGAAGAAGCTTTAAACACAGCTAACCAGAAGAAAACTCAGCTGCCTGATATCGTCAAAGCTCTTCGACAAGAAAGGGACACAAATGCCCGACAAGCTATCGTGCTGAAGAAAAATATTAAACCAATCGAAGGGTTCTACCGATGATGACGCCAGGGAGATGGAAGCGATAGAGCAAATTCGCCTGCGTGCGATATCAATTATCCAATCTTTGTTGTAATCCATTACAATTTCATCACATCGGCAACTGTAATCAGTAACACTTGATTTTACTCTGTAATATAATGTTAGTACGTTTTACCGATGTTTTGTAACCTCTTCTTTCATCGGCGTTCAAACGAGCACTCTATGCGTCTACCCAAATACTAGGGTAATATTTCTTCAAGTACTTACCATTGATCGCTCTGGAAAACGCAACTCCTTCGAGAGTTTCTAAAATATAAGCATTACCAGGAGCAGACTGTTTTATCCGATATGGACGTTCCCAATTAGGGGACCATTTCCCAAACTTAGAACTCTTAGTCCCAATCGGTAAAATCAATTTTCACACTAGATCACCATCGGCAAACGTTTTCACCTTGACCTTTTTGTCATACCATCTGGCAACCCTTTTCTTATTCTCTTCAATACTAATTAAAGCCCTCAACCGATGACTTGCTAAGTCTTCTAACTCATCTTTCATAAGAATATCATATTCATCGGTTGTCAATTGATCTTGAAAAGATAATCGCCTGGAACCAGTTTTAACTTCCCAAGGCAGGACAGCATCATGTCCATAGACCAACTGATACGGCGAAACTTTGGTTGCACCATGACAAGCCATCCGATATGACCATAGGGCCTCATTTAACACTATATGCCACCTCCTAGGGTTCTCTTCAATCTTGCGTTTGATAAGCTTGATAACTCCTTTATTAGTTGCCTCGGCCTGACCGTTAGCTTGGGTATAATAAGGAGAAGAATTCAACACCTTGAACCCCATACCAGCAGCAAACTCATCAAACTCTCCCGATGTAAACATAGTTCCTTGATCGGTAGTAATAGTCTGAGGGATACCGAATCGGTAAACAATGTGTTCTTTTACAAAATCCACCATGTTTGCCGATGTTACTTTCTTCAAAGGAATCGCCTCAACCCATTTCGTGAAGTAATCGGTAGCAACAAGTATGAACTTATGCCCTTTGCTTGACAGCGGATAAATCTGGCCGATGAGATCAATAGCCCATCCTCTGAACGGCCAAGTCTTGATTATAGGATTCATTGCCGATGCCGGTACCCTCTGGACATTACCAAACTTCTGATAATCTTGGCACCCTTTAAAATAGTTGAAGCAATCTTCAAGAATTGTCGGCCAATAATATCCATTCCGCCTGATCATCCACTTCATCTTGAATGTCGATTGATGTGCTCCACACACACCTTCATGGATTTCGCCCATCAATTCTTTTGATTCTTCTCTACTAAGGCATCTGAGCAAAACTCCATCAATTGTCCGATAATACAACTCATTGTCAAGGAGCACATACTTGGTGGCTTGGAACCTTAGATGCCTTTCAACCTTCTTAGATGGATCTCTTAAGTAATCGGCAACTTCCTTTTTCCAGTCATCGGCAACCATTACCAATGTCATGACTTCTTGAATCTGCTGATATCCTGAAGCATTCTGTGCTAACCGATTGGCTTCTTCATTATGCAACCTAGGAATATGCTCAAGGCGATACTCTTTGAATTCTTTCAATAATCGTAAACACTTCTCATGGTGTGCAATCAACACTTCACTTCAGCATTCATATACCCCAGTCAATTGATTGATCGCCAATATAGAATTGCCAAAGATTTCAATAGCATCGGCGCGCACTTCTCTGAGTAATTCCAACCCTTTTATTAAAGCTTGATATTCAGCCTGATTGTTTGTTGATGTAGTAACAATCGGCAACGAAATCTCATACTTCCGTCCTCGGGGTGAAATTAAGAGAACACCGATGCCTGCTCCTTCTTTGCATGTAGATCCATCAAAGAACAAAGTCCAAGGAGCAATCTCTACAGAACTTACCTCATTGCAATGGTGACTAACAAAATCGGCCATCACCTGACCCTTAATTGCCTTAGTCGATTCATACCTCAGATCAAACTCTGAAAGTGCCAGAATCCATTTACCGATTCTTCCATTTAATATCGGCATCGACAACATATACTTAACCACATCATCTTTGCAGATAACAGTGCATTCAGCCGACAATAAATAATGCCTCAATTTCATGCAAGAGAAATATAAACATAAGCATAATCTTTCTATGGCCGAATACCTTATTTCAGCATCCACCAGTCTTCTGCTCAAATAATATATCACACGTTCTTTCCCTTCAAATTCTTGAATTAAGGCTGATCCAATAACACCGTCATCGGCAGACAAATACAACCTGAAAGGCTTCCCGTGCTGAGGTGGAACCAAGACTGGAGGGTTTACCAAATACTTTTTAATCTCCTCCAAGGCCAACTGTTGTTCTTCTTTCCATGTAAACTCTTGATCGGCTCCTAGCTTTAACAATGGACTAAAAGATTTAATCTTACCAGATAAGTTAGATATAAACCTTCTAATGAAATTAATCTTGCCGATCAAGGATTGCAGCTCAGTCTTGTTCGTATGAGCAACTACTTTGTTAATTGCATCAATAGATTTTCTGCCGATCTCAATGCCTCTTTGATGCACCATAAAGCCCAGAAACTGATCTGCCGATACACCAAATGCACACTTGTTAGGATTCATCTTCAACCCATGCTCCCTTGTGTATTCCAATATTTTTCGCAAATCGGCAAGATGCTTTCCAAAATCTCCGAACTTAACCACCACATCATTAATATAGATTTCGACTATCGTGCCGATATACTTATGAAAGATGAAATTCATTGCTCTCTGATAAGTAGCACCGGCATTCTTCAAGCCAAAAGTCATGACAACCCATTCAAATAAACCAACATGACCTAGACATCTCAAAGTAGTTTTGGATATGTCTTCTTCAGCCATGAATATTTGATTGTATCCAGCATTCCCATCCATGAAGCTAATGATTTGATGTCCAGCAGCAGCATCAATCAGCAGATCAGCGACGGGCATCGGGTAACCATCCATCGGCGTGGCCTTGTTGAGGTTCCTGAAATCAATACAAACACGAAGTTTTCCATTTTTCTTATACACAGGAACCACATTAGAAATCCATTCGGCATATCGGCATTGCCGAATAAACCCAGCTTCGATTAACTTTGTAATCTCAGCCTTAATGTCAGGTAGAATAGTAGGATTGCATCGGCGTGCAAGCTGCCGATGTGGTTGGAAATCAGACTTGATAGGTAACCGATGTTCAACTATCGATCGGTCTAAACCAGGCATTTCTGTATAATCCCAAGCAAAACAATCTTTGTATTCCTTTAATAAATCGGTTAACTGCTGTTTACATTGGGAATCTAACTTAGCACTAACAAAAGTAGGCCTATGTTTACCACCATCGCCGATGTCTATCTCGAGTAAATCATCGGCGGATGTGAAACCCTGTCCTAGTTTTCCATCATCAGCGAACCGATCCATTAAAACTCTTCTTCAGGACCGACTGCTTGGATCGGTGTAATGCGGTAATCGACAACTTTGAGGAACTCCGTGTCCCAAGCTTCACCTGATATGCATCTGGTTTGCTCATAAGTCTTCAATTCTGCCGACGCAACGATCGATGGGGTCTCACTTCGAACGACTTCAATTTTGTCTCCGACCCACTGCTCAAGGCTTTGATGCATGGTGGAAGGAACACAGCAATTGGCGTGGATCCAATCCCTTCCTAGGAGCAAGTTGTAGGTGCCTTTGCCACTTATTACAAAAAATGTTGTCGGCAAAGTTTTACTGCCGATGGTTAACTCAACACATACGGCTCCCATAGCTGGCGACACATTGCCTTCAAAATCTTTGAGCTTCATGTCCGTTTTGACTAAGTCTTGGTCGCCTTTTCCAAGCTTCCTGAACATGACGTACGGCATTATGTTTATTGACGCGCCACCATCTACCAGCATCTTTGTTACAGGCTGTCCATCTACTTTGCCCTTAACGAACAGAGCCCTTATGTGCTGCCTTTCATCATCAGCAGGCTTCTCAAAGACAGCTGCCATCGGATCCAACATCAGTTGTGCCATTTCAGCTATTTCTTCATCATCGCTGATAGGTGCCATGAACTCCATCGGCAATATGACGACCATATTGATTTCGGCCGATGGGTCCCTATCCTTGCGCTTTGGCCTCCACTGCTTTTCCCTTGAAGGATCTTCACTATCATACAAGTCATTTCGGCATTCGCGCTAGATTCTCCTTTTCTGAGTCTTTGTTAGACCCTTAGGGCACCATTGAGGAAGTTTGGTTTTCCAAATAGGCTGGTGCTGCCTTTCACTGCTTGCATCGGCAACTCTCCCGATGTTTGGACCTCTGGAGAATATTTCTTCATCAGGCACTCTTGCATTGGCCATCTCCTCCAGCTCCTCTTGATCAACACGCCTGCCAAGCCTATTATGTGCACCGAGCTTGCCCCCCAGTCGGTCATGTGCCGATTTCTTCTCTCTGAGCGGCTTGGCATACCTGGATGCTCGATCATCAAAACAAGGTTTCTTACCTGACCGATCAGTAGTGTAGTACCCATTGCATTCGGGACAATTATCGGCAGTGGGTAGTTTGATGCCTTCCTCCCAACAGTGAACGAAGAAGGGACACTTCCAGTGGTCCTTATGCCGAAGCCATTCTTGGTGCTCTTCTTCTTCCTGCTAATATCGCTCCCTTTGCGATTGCCGATACTCCTGCCTTGGCTGCTTATGTGTGATTATAACACCAGGAGCCTTCTTGGCACTGCCACCCTCATCGGCAACTCTCTTACCTTTTCTGTCATCGACAAACCTCCTTTCGTCGCGCTCAGCTACTTGATGGTTAGAGTCTACCGATGCATTCCTCCTGGCAGCTTCTGATGTCAGCACTTTAGTTTTTCTACTAGTTTCCACCATATTATTTGGAAACAGGTGCTGATCAATCTTCATTGGTTTCTGGACTTTAGAATTTTCAAATTTGATTCGTCCAGATTCAATCTCTGACTGCAACTACTGCCTGAATACCTTGTAGTCTTTGGTACTATGTGAAGTTGCATTGTGCCACTTGCAGTACCTGATCTTTTTGAGCTCTTCGGTCGATGGAATTACTTGGTTAGGTGCCAACTTGATTCGCCCTTCCTGAAGCAATAAGTCAAACATCCTATCGGCCTTGGTGATGTCGAAGGTGAACTTCTCAGCTTCCTTCTGGCCAAATGGACAAGACACAGACTTCTTATCCTTCACCCATTCGACCGTACCGATGCTTAGCTCTTCATCTGATCTAGAGTCTTCTACTTGCTCAATGAAGGTCACCTTCTTGTTCCAAGTCTTCTTGGGTTCAAAGGCTTTGACATCTTGATCGGCAATTCTTTGCACCAGATGACTTAAGCTTTCAAACTCTTGAGACGCATACTTATCTTTGATATGCGGCAGTAGTCCTTGAAAAGCCAAATCTGCCAGTTGCCGTTCATCAAGAGTAAGGCTGTAGCACTTGTTCTTTACGTCTCGCAGCCTCTGAGCAAAGTTTTCCATCGATTCGTCATTACGTTGCCTCAGCTTGACCAAATCGGTAATCTTCTTCTCATGCATGCCAGTGAAGAAGTATTTGTGAAACTGCCTCTCTAGATCGGCCCATGTAATTATAGTGTTTGGAGGCAATGATATAAACCATGTGAATGCCGATCCAGACAATGATGAAGAGAACAATCTCACCATCAATTCCTCTCTGCTGGCAGCTTCTCCGCACTGGATAATGAAGCGGTTAATGTGCTCCATCGTTGACGTGTCATCTTGGCCGGAGAATTTGGTAAAATCAGGCACTTTGTACCGATTTGGGAGAGGAATTAAATCATATGCGGGAGGATACGGTGTCCGATAAGAATATGTGTTAACCTTAGGTTTAATGTTGAATTGTTCCTTCATTATTCCGGCGATCTTATCGGTCTAATATGCATCCTGCTCTTGCCGACTCATTGGCTTGTTGTTGACTGGTGGAGCCGGCTGATGCGCCTCTTCAAGTCTTGGTAGAAGATGGTTCGGAATAGTCGGCATAGGTGCAACACCAGTCACCTGGACATTATGCATCGGTTGACTTGCCGATGGGTAATTTTGCACACTTAGTAGATTGGGTTGAGTCATCATATTCATCGGTTGCTATACCGATGGTCCACTCTGAGTGTTTGTTGGACTTCCGTATTGATACATTAGTACGCCAGGCTGTTGAGGTGGCGGCTGACTAGTCCATCCAGGATTATAAATCATCGGCATGTGACTTACCGATGGCTGATAGCTGACTGGCACCTGCTATTCCTGCACCTTAGAGTAATCAACAAATTGGTTACCTTGCTATGCTAGTACTTCGGCTTGAGGATTCACAACCACAGGTTGACTTCCGGTTGCTATACTGTGTTGCATCGGCATAGAGCTTGTCGATGGTGGCATCAGAGGTATTTTAGGAATCATCACCCAGAAATCTTCCGATGGCACTTGTACAATTGGAGGAGACGTGGAGCAATGCATCGTAGGGATCACCGGTTGCAACTGCATCGCCGATGCCATAGATCCCTTCCAAACTGAACTATCTCCCTGCAACAGATTAGAACCAGCAGATGGATTCGAAGGCATACCGTAACCCCACCAGTTAGCAGGCGCTGGATGATTCTAGATAGCAGGTCCTGACATTGCCGACGCCACTGGATCTGCATTAAGCTTGGTGGCGCTTTCAGGACTTTGCTTTGGTGGTGTGGCCACATCGGCAGACGGATCCACGGGAGTGGAAGACGCCATTGGGGCTGCCGATGGGCTTATAGATGCCGATCCAGGTTGATGATACGCTGGACCAACATACTGAGGTGCATGTCCTTCTTTGAATGATTGCATAACAGTATTTTACACGGTATTGGACAACACATTGTAGTGGCTAATTAATGCTTGATTTAAGGCAGAATTAACCATCTCTTGTAACTTACCAGGATTGGCGTCATACGTGACCTGCCGCGGTAACGGCGGATCTTGCTTCTGGATTGCTTTGTCACTCCTGCTTAGGCTGAAGGATTTCAGATACAATTGCTTGTACTCCTCCATAGCCCGCTCCATAGCCAGCCTCTGATCATCTTTTAGATCGGCCTCGGAGACTTCAATGACGTTCCTTTGTTTAACGTCGGTATGATCACCCATGATAGATGTATAATTTGTATAATCGGGTCCCACCGGGTGTGCCAAAAGAGGTGTTGACACAAAAAGCGTTAGGATCTGCGAACACCTCGGGCTATTACCCGAAATTCGATATCCAAGGTGTGCCAGTCGATTTGACCAGTTAATCGACAAGGACAATAACTGGAACAAGATCCAAACAAGACAACGACGATACGCCCGGATGTCAAGACTCAGACTTGATCAGGATAACTAGAGCAGAGTTGAACGAGACAACAGCGATGCGCCTGGATGTCAAGGCTCAGATTACTCCCACGCGGAACTTGCAAGGATTTGACGGAGATCAAGGTGATGCAGCCCGTCGAAGCTTGAAGAACTCGTAAATAAGCTAAGACTAATGCAATAAAAGGGTAAATTGCAGTAAAGGTAAATAAGAGTAAATTGATTTGTTTTTGATAGGATTGATATCTTCCTTTACGCAACCCTTGGGCACATATTTATACTCCCGCATGGAGAGTTGTACAGAGACACGACTCGTACCTTCCCTAAACAAAACTCCTAACTTTCAGGAAATAACAGACTCGCGCAGGAGCCGGACCCAAATAACAATATTATTTTCCTAAACAGACAACCCTATTGTTAAGGAAATAAATGACTCGTGCAAGAGTCAGACTCAAACTACTATAACAATACTGGTATAAAATCACCAGTTTCCTTATGTCCTTCCTTCGATGAAAACTTTCCATCGGCAGATTCCTTCAATCCGCGACTTCCTTCTTTCGCCACCGGCAATCTTCTGCTGACGTCAACCGCCATGTCACCCTGTACCCATCGGCATTCCATGCCCATCGGCATCGGCAATACTTCTCGATCGGCAACCTTATACTTCTGGTAACTTGTCTTCACCAATTAATTCTTATTAGCAAGAATCATCCAGCTCCCATCGGCAACATCCTTATCGGCAATACCCTTATCGGTAAGAAATGTCTAGCTTCCATCGGCAACAGACTTAACCTTTTCACAGCACCTACCTCCATCGGTAATATTGACTTATGACTTCCCGATGCCGATGGAAAACGGCTGCCAATCAATACAAGTCTTAGCTTATTTGACACGTGCCGAAAAACGGTGTCAACACCATCATTGTTCACCAATTCTTTAAAGGTTAGGCAAGGTGTGCAAGATTGTTTAATTTCTACCTCAACCCTTGACTTGTCTCTAATGAAAGATCTCATGACTTAACCACCAAAATTTTGAAGTTATCATGCATTGGTTAGTCCAAGAGCACAACCAAATTCCATACAAGTATACTTTAGGTTCATTAATCAAACTTGACACCATGTCTAATTTGATTAAGGAAGGCTATTTAACCTAAGCACCATGCTTAAGTTAAAGAGCTTATAGGAGTATGCGCACTACTCCCAAACCAAAGCATACTCATAACAGAACCAGGAAGCATGAAGGCATCAAGAGGTTCAAAAATGAGTCAGGATCATGGATGGTGAACCGGATGAGCATTTGTAGATTTTTATTTTATTTTATTTTATTTTTATTTTTATGACTTAGCGAGATGAGCAAGGTAAAAAGAGAAAGCAAGGTAGACATAACCAAACAAAATTAAGAATGAAGCATGATATAAATTTCTTAGAGAAATCCACTCCCCCATACTTGGATTTTGCAACATTTTACAATGTGAAAATCCAAGTCTAGGATGTGAAATTTTCTTTTAAATGTGCTTCATTATTGAAGGATGTTTGGTTGGACATACCTTGTGTTTTGCTCCATTGTTCTTTTTGTTCAAACCTGAAATGGTTAGTGACAAAAATACCCGAAGGAACACTTTCACAAATATTCCCTTAATCTCTTTTTACAAAGTCATTTTATTCATTTTAGAATTTTAGGAAAATAAAAATATTTATTTTGTCTCATATTTTTTTAAGCAAACTTTAATAGAAAATAAGAAGACTTGGGTTAGCTCCCAAAAGTGCTTAATTTTAAGACACAAGCTTGTCTTTGGGAAACCTTCAAGTTGTAACTCATGTTGGTGAAGCGGTTTCCCCTTCAACTCCAACATTTTCAAACCTATCCTCAAGACCAAAACCACTAAGAAATTTGCAAAATTTATGGTAGACAAACACATCTACAACCAACCTTGCAAAGATTTTAGAAGCAAGAAGCATGAAGGGGTTGTAGATCATGTGTGTGGTGATGGTAGAGGGAAGGATTGAATTGGGAGATTTCTCATTTGAGCATGGATTTGATTGGAAGATTGGGGAATAACTTTCATGCTCATTTGTAGAATCTTCGGTGAGAACTTTCTTTCTCATGACATTTCAAGTCATTCTCAAGGCTTGAATGGGTCATGGTTGTTGGCGAGATTGACATTAGCTCACCCCTTGGATCAAGAATTGGTTGGGATTCTAACCCTTTGATGAGAGGTCGGGAAGACCAAACGGGTAGATAATCTTCACCTATTGTATGACCAAACTTCTCATTTCTTATCGTGTTCTCCAAGATTCTCACGATTGGCCTTCCGATACAGGTGAGATGAAAGGAAAGTCCAGAAAGGTCAAAGATATGGAAATCTAGAAAGATCTTGAAATCATCAACCACTACAAGAACATCATGAAGGACTCCTAAACAATAAAGGATTTGACCATTGGGGAGTCTAAGGTGTTTTTATGATTGGGATAGATGATCCTTTGATGATGTCGGAACATGGAAATGAGAAAGGATGTTGATCCCGAGGCTAGGATCGTAGCAAATTTCACCATCAATGCCCAACACTTGATAGGATATTCTCCTTACATGTGTGGTCATTTTAGTGACTTCCTTTGAAGATTTGGCCTCGTCCAACCATTCTTGACTTACACCGGTAGACAGAGGCTCTAACCGTTGATTATGCTTCTCTTGGTCAGATGTATGGCCTTCATGGCTTTCATGCCTCGGGTGTCTTAATGAATTCCCAAAGTCATTAAGTGGGTCATCATAAGACTTGAATAAAGGAACACATGGGGGATCATTAGGATCAAAGATGGGTTTGTAAGATAAGTCAGATGTGGGCATAGAGAAGGAGAGGATAGATTTGGCTTCTAAACACTTTAGTTCTTCTTCTATAAGCTCACTCGACATTTCTTCATCAAATATCCCAAGCTTTTCCTGATGTGCCATGTGGGAAGTCGAGGCGCAAGATGATGTTGTTTTGGGAGGTTTTCGAAGAGATTGCTTCAGGGGAGGTCTAAAAAGATGTTTCTTAGAAGGTCTCTTTTGGATAGGATAATTTTGGGCATTCCCAAAACCAGCAAGATCATATGAAAGGTTAGCCTCGAACTCGAAGGGATGGTTTAGATGTTGAATTTCTTCTTCCTTCGAGATTTGTGGTATTTGTGGTTCAGGATCGATGGCAGAATCTTTGATTAGGAGTGGTGGTGATTCGGCTATCGAGATTTCTTTTCTAGGGGATGGTTTTTCTCCTTCTATAGGTCCTTCATTATAAACGTTAGTGTAGGGGGTGTTTTCAAGAATCTTCATAAGAAGACTCTTCCCTTCACTAACGGGTAAACACAAGAAGGCTCCCCTAGAAGTCATGTCAAGAATTTGTGCAGAATCTTTGCTAAGACCGTCATAAAACTGTTGTAACAATGTTGGCTCGGTTATAGCAAGATCAGGGCCAGATGATACTAGATCTAAGAGACGGGCCCATGCCGCACCAAGAGGTTCTTTCTCCTTTTGCGAGAAATTGATGACCTCTTTTTGAAGACGAACAACTCGAGAGGTGGGGAAGAAAGCTAGACAGAATTTGGATTTTAACTTTTCCCATTCTCCATTTGCGTCATCCACGTGGTGAAGGTACCATTGTTTGGCTATTCCCATCAAAGAAAACGGAAATAGCTTCCACTTAAGGGTACCTCGCCTCATCCCATGGATGTGGACACATGAACACAATTGTTCAAAGTCACGTAGATGAGTGTAGGGATTTTTGTCTTCGTCCCTAGAAAAAGGTTTGTTCTGAACCATCCTTATGAGGCTTGGGCGAAGCTCATCAGGAATATCCAATATGTCCTGAGATGAACTAGGTGGCTCCAACCTACCGCCCGTTGGAGCACCATACTCGAAAAGAGGTGTTTGATCCATAGATGTATATGTGGAAATAAAGGTTTAAATCAAACAAGGATAATAGGACAAAAAGGTTCTAGTTAAAACAGCTACCGTTCCCCGGCAACGGCGCCAGAAATGCTTGTTGGTATTTCTAATGACTATTGGATAAATCCACAAGTGCACAGATTATACCGTTGTAGCACTTCACCGGGAGTATTCCAGGTATTGTATTTTCAACAGGGAACGCGTAGTGAGTTAACTAGGAATATGGTTATGTCCTATGATGGATCAAGGGAGACTATGATAACGGGGTTGAGAGGTTCGATATAGCAAAGATATCTAACAAGGCAAAGTGAAGGACCTAGAACGGTGACCAGAGAGGGGGTGAATGGGAGCCTCAAATTTCTCTCGAAATATTTGGGCCACTCTTTCCAAAAACAACCCCAGCAAGAAAACTTACTCCACCAGCAAGATCACAACCCTAGAGAGGGTGGATACCTTTGGTGATGACCAAGAGGTACAATGGATCTTCCAGAAACCGAAAGCTCAAACCGAAACACCGATAGTGAGGCTCTCAAACTTTATGGAGAAGGGAAGAGAGCTCACCCAAAAACACTTATGAGACCTAGTCTCACAAGTGCTTCATCAAGTTCCCTACGTTATTACGAAACCAACGCAACAAACGGAACTCAATTCGGAGTCCGGACGAGTGAGAAACACCCAAAACAGCGATCAACCGTGACCACAGGACCACTTGCTATGGTCCGGTGGTATGGTCCGACGCTTAGGTCCGAAGCTAGGTGATTCCCTGCAGATTTTCGGCGAGACCACAGGACCACTCGCTATGGTCCGGTGCTATGGTCCGGAGGGTAGTCCGATGGAAAAATCAGCAACCCAGTGAACACCCGAGCTCCGAACAAGTGGTCCGACGGTACCACAGGACCAATGCAAGTGGTCCGGTGGTATGGTCCGGTGCTAGGGGCTGTTCTGCTGGAATTTGGGCAGACCACCGGACCAATGGGATATGGTCCAGAGCCTGTGCAAAGTGGCCCGACGCCTGGTCCGACGCTCACAAACAGAGCGCATAAAACCCGCGAAAACCGATTTCACTCCGCCAAATCTTCCCAAAACGCAACCAAATGAACTCCAACTGCAACCAAACTTTGTAGGCATGATCCTTGTACAGTTGGGGAGCTATCCCAAAGAAATCATCGCTCAATTTGGATAGGATAAACAGGAACACTCGGATTTGGGGGAGAAGAGAGCAAAACGAAGAACGCTGCAAAGAAATCGCCCGATCTACGCACTTGTGAGGTTTGAGGAGAATACCTTCAGTGCAAAGATGCTCCTCACGAATACAAACAACTTGGTTCAAACGGATTAGCAAGACCTACTCCCCACAAAGAGAAATCATCTTGGGAAAAAGAGGGAGCAAAAGCAAAACGGGGACACAATCAAGAAAGCGAAGCCACCATGGCTTATGGAGGTTACGGCCTCCGATTCCTCGCAACAAACTCAAGTTCTTACAGAGGTTGGTGAAATCAACCTAGGGATCTCATGAAATAGAGAGATGGTAGAGAGAGAGATTTGGGGCAAATGATTAGGATTCAAGAGATAGGATGAGGATACCCCTTCATCCTCTATTTATCAGGGCTTTGGCTATTTCCCAAAGACCCCCTAGATACATGACCGAATTACCTAGCCCTAAGACATTGTAATCCAAGTCAATAACTCTCAGCCACTCGTTTGAATGGATGACCCCGCTTCCTGCCAGGAGTTGTCGTCGCCTCGACGCAACCTCCAGGATTCCGCCACGTGCCATCCTCGCTTCCTCGGAAGCTCCGCCCGGGTTTTGAGGCCCAAACCCACGAAACCCGCCACCGGTAGCTTTCGGCTCAACTACCGAACCCTGAGTTTTGAGGCCCAAACTCAGAAACCGTCCTCCGATGGTTTTGAGGCCCAAACCACCAAACCGTTCGACTCGAGCCACCTTGTCCTCGCCCAGTCGGACTCCGAGTCCCATGAGCCTACGCTCGACCCGCTCGTCCGCCGTCTTGACTTGGTCAACTCGGTCTACCCCCATGTCTTCTCGCACTCGCTGGTGCCAAGTACTAGCCACCATAGCTAGTCCGTTGGCGCCCATGGTCTCTCAGTCCGAGCCCCGCTTCCGCCCTTCATCGCTCTCAGTCCATCAGCACGGCAAGCCTCAACTCGACCTTCTCCACGCCATTGACCACTGTCACTAGGCATAGCACCTGCACACCACAAGCCGATAGACAGGCACACATTTGCTTTCGCAAAGAGGTTAGGGTAAGCCACTCAAACTGAAACGCTCAAATGTTGGTCAATCACTCATCATCAAAACTGAACATTCATGGGTACTTATCTACCATGTGTTCGCAATCTCCCCCTTGATGAGTGCATTATCAACACAAGTGCATTTCAGATTTGAGCCACAAGGTAAAGCTCTCCAAATGACCAAAAAGCTAAGAAAGCCAAAACGGGATCACTTGAGAGAATTAAAGCGACTCCAAAAATTGGTTCCCAAAGACATGGGCAATGGCTCGACGCAACCAAGAAAAACGAAGCTAGCCCTCAAGAAAAGGTAGAAATGGGCTCAACGCTACTAGCAAGTCAAAGATACCAATCAAAGCTCTCAAAGCTCAGAGTACCAATTGAAGCACTAAGGGAGCTCAAAGATACCAATTAAAGCGCATAAAACTCAAGAATCCAAACGAAACCTGTCGGAGCCAAAACACAAGCTAGACCCTCCAGAAGAGGCAAAGGCTCAACACATCTAGCAAAAGCTCCCCCTGGGCGAAAGCATACACAATATACCAAGGAAGGGTGAAAGGAGCCAACACATTTTCTCCCCCTTGATCACATATCTCTCCCCCATGCTTTCTTCCCACAAAAGGATGATAACTAGAACAAACTGAACGAGATGACAGCGATGCGCCCGGACATCAAGGCTCAGATTAATCAAGGATAACTAGACCAGAGCTGAACGAGGCAAACAGCGATGCGCCCGAATTGCCAAAGCTCAGAGGTACTCCCACGCGGAACTAGCAAGGATTTGACGGAGATCAGGATGATGCAGCCCATCGAAAGCTTGAAGAACTCGTTGATAACTACAGCTAATGCAGTAAAAGGTAAATTGCAATAAAAGGTAGAATAAGATAAAATTGGTTTGTTTTGAATTGGATTTGTTGTTTATTCCATAGCCCTCGGGCACATATTTATACTCCCGCATGGAGAGTTGTACAAAGACACGACACATATCCTTTCTAAAACAAACTCCTACTAAAAAGGAAACTGACTCGCGCAGGAGCCGGATAACAATATTTGTTTCCTAAACAAACACACCTATTTTAAAGGAACATAAACGACTCATGCAAGAGCCGGACTCAAACTACCATATCAACACTGGTAAAACACCAGTTTCCTTATACTTTTCCTCAATGGAAGCTTTCCATCGGCAGATCCCTGCAACTTCCTTCTTTGGCCACCCGTAGTCTTCTGCTGCCACCAAGTGCTAAGTCACGCCCATCGGCATCGGCAATACTTTCCCGATCGGCAATCGGCAACATCTCCCAATTAGCGACCTTGCGCTGGTAACCGTCTTCACCGATCATTCCCAATCGACAACCACCCTTCATCGGCAATCGGCAATGACCCCTCATCGGCAATCGGCAAGGACTCTTCATCGGCAATCGGCAATACCTCTTTGTCGGCTATCGGCATCAGCAACATAGCTTTTCACCAATTAACCTTTGTCGGCAAGAACCATCCAGTCTCCATCGGCAGCACACTTGGCCTTCCCGCTATACTCCCATCGGCAATATTGGTTCATACTTCACCGATGCCGATGGTAAACGGCTGCTGACCAGTCATAACTTAGCTCATTTGACACGTGCTGAAAAACGGTGTCAACAGCAGGCACATGGAGAGCAAAACCATAGCCAAAACCCTGCAAAGCAAGAACACATCAGACAAAGACAACAAAAATAGATCAAGGATATAAACGCTTACATCAGGCGGAGGATTGGCAGCACTATACTCTTGAATCTCGATAGTAAGAATAACAACACTACCCAGTACTCTATTCATCATCTCAAGAACAGTATCATCCGAAAGTTCAGTCTTAAGGATAAGGCGAGATGAATCAGAAGGACCACTATATTCAAAACCTAGATGATCCTTTTTCATCAATGGCTGAACTCGGCGACGTAAGAAGCTAGCAACAATACCATTGCCTATCAAACCAGATTGCTTCAAGAAACTAAGACGATCAATCAAAGGCTTAAGAGTTCGCTTCTCAGAAGTGGTGATTTTGTCAGACTAACAAGGAAGAGAAACTAGGAAAGAAGACAAATCAAAGGGCTTAGGAAAAGATGGTTGAGAAACATAAAACCACTTTTCAACCCAGTCACGAACGGAATCAGAGAGGGACAAAGAAGGAAAGGCATTCTTGTGACTCTACCTAGATTGAATCATGCAGCAACCACAACTAGGAACCCTAGATCTACTAGTAAAACGGACCCGAAAGAAATAGCAGAAGAACAAGAGGCAAGGAGGAATTCCTATGAAAACCTCACAAAGATGCACAAAGTAGGAAAAGAAGAGGATAGCATTAGGAACAAGATGGTGAAGTTGAAGACCATAGAATTCAAGGAATTGAACTAAGAAATCAGATGGTGGAAAACAAAGTCTAGATCGAACAAAAGAAACAAAAAGAGGAGATGGATTTGGGGACAATAGATCACCGGGCAATTGGTAGGCAGAAAGAGCCGACCTTGAAAGAAGCCCTTGCACAACTAAGAGATCAAGATCACCTTGCTGAGTGCAAGACTTCGGAATACCTTTGCCCTTCATTGCAAAATTATCTCAAGAAGAATGATAGAAGAGGGTTAAGCCGAAAGCAAAGAACAGAAATTTTCCGTTAGTCAAAGAAAGAGACAGTAACAAAGGGCGAAGAAACTTATATAAGGCTAAAACAAAAAGGTTGGTTCCCATAAATAGTTGTTACCCAAAAGCAGTAATTACGGAAAAATAGCGGAACGGCTACCAAAACCATCGCCTCCTAGAATCGCGCAACAGAAAAGGAAAAAACAACGTCAGATTAGGCCAATCAAATACCATCACACCCTGCATAATACAACGTGACAAAGAACCAGCTAGTCGAAAATGAAAACAACTTTGCAGGACATCAGATACACAGATTAAAGGGATTCCTTAATTGAGAAATATCAGCACACAGCCGAGTTACATCAGAATACAGTGCCTCAACAGATACAAAAATACCCCGATAAGCAGGGAAGAAGTAAAAATTACACAAACAGAACCAGTAATTGTCGTGCAGGAAGTAGCAGTTTGGAACTACTTGATTTCAGATGAGAAAGAGCTCCTCCTAGCTGATTGTAGGCGGCAGAACCAAGAAGTCGTCCAAGACGAGCATCATCAAAGGCAGCAAATCCAGAACAACCGGAGGGAAACACAAACAAACGACCGAAGGGTCCATGACAGTACACACCAATACCATCACAAGGACTACACCATTCGCTTCGATTCCTCCATAGAATCCTGCTACCTCAAACTTAGCCTGCAACTAAGTTCTATCACAAGAACTACACCATTCACCAGATTACAACCAAGGAAAAGAAGAAAGAAGCCCGGGGCTCGTCAAGCTCGCCAATTACAATATCCATGATACAACAAGAACCTTTACAAGGGCAAGAAGAAGATATGCGATAAGGAAACCATGCTACAGCTATTTATAGAAGAACAATGAGTGCACATACACCAGGTCCATGAAGAAAAGACAACAACAGCAATGTCACATAAAGGAAGCAGTAAAGGCAAAAGATTCTTCAAGGACTACATGGATGAGATGCAAATGGCTACAATAAAAGCAGCACATTAGGGTACTATATAGAAATATCTAGGAGAATATTCCAAGGACAATCATACAACCAGCAACACTCAATGGGTGCCAAAAACAACTCGGTCAAATACAACAACCAAGAAGTACCAATATAAGGCCAATATAAGCCTCATCTACAACAAAATACCACAAGTGACAAAATATAAAGGATATATCCAGGATTATGTCAGGTCTACCACCAAAGAAGGCCTGATACCCGGACAGAAACCTTACAAGTCAAGACAACCCAGAACCTCCACACAGCGTGAAGAAGTGTTGGATCTTAGGTAGAAAGCCACCCCCAACAAATGAGATTGGACAGCTCCAACTCTAGTCCTTCCAACAAGAATTCGACGTAAGCATGGACGGCCAGACAGATGAAGCATACCACTTCAACCAACTCAGGAGCAGCAACGATGACAGTCCGGAGTTCAGTAAACAGATAGAGAAGGCATGGAAGTCACATCACAAGACTTCTTCTACCTACTGCACCAAACTTTGCAGGAAAATCTCACCGAGGAGTTAGTCTACCTCTAACTCCATTCACAACAACTCTTCTACCCACTCAACTACCAGAAGGCGGACATAAGCCCGGGGGCTGCTCAGTTTCACTCTGCAGCATGATCGTCAATATAACCCTCAACCTCAACTACCAGTACAACACACAATCAAAGACCACAGAATTTATAGCAAGGAAGGACCACCAAAGGCCAAAAGTCACGAGAGAGAAAAGGAAGAAAACCACAAAAGCTGACCAAAGCAAATAGTGAAAGCAAG
The DNA here is from genome assembly GCA_022036555.1 of Microstegium vimineum. Taxonomy (NCBI): domain Eukaryota; kingdom Viridiplantae; phylum Streptophyta; class Magnoliopsida; order Poales; family Poaceae; genus Microstegium; species Microstegium vimineum. The sequence goes on from CM039121.1 coordinate 27,026,072, forward strand.
ATTCCACACATCCATGAAAGAACAGTACCCACCCGTGAACAAAAGCAGACAGAAGCAAAGTATTTCAGACCCTTCTACCGAGCTCTTTTTCACTAAAAAGAACTCGGAGAAAGCTCGGGGGCTGGAAATACATACCACACAAAGTTTTTTCTTGGATCCTCCGAATACTTGTACCAAGTAATCAGAGGCTCATGGGCTACACTCAATAAGTGCACCAAGGTGCAGAAAGACCACAAGACAAAGACACAGAAGATCATCCCATGATTTTTGCTTCAACAAAGGACCCGGCTTGCTTTTAAATCAACCCAACATATTGAAGAAAAATCATGAGATGCTCAGGGGCTTGTCGATGGGATATCCTATAGGGTACTCATAGACCGACCTACCTGAGCCTTGGGCCACCATCACTCGGCCCGTGAAGGAAGACAGACTAGTAAGACCGAATTCTACTCGGTAAGGACGATAGGACCGAAGCGCAGCTTAGGACTCTAAGTTTGTAACCAAGTAGGATTAGAAAAGCCCTCGGCCAGTCCCTGGACTATAAAGGGCTGGTGAGGGTATCACCCAAAACACATCTGAACATACTGCACAACACCTGATACGTAGAGCAACACACAACACCTTGTATTACGAGATCAGAGCAATAACAAGCGACCCAACTGGACGTAGGGTTATTACTCGACTGTGTCGAGGGCCTGAACCAGTATAAACCGTGTGTCCCTGCATGTCCAACCACCAAGGTTTCACTATTCACCAAGGCACGAACAACTGTCTCGGGTAACCCCGTGGCAGGCTATTGGTGGTAAAACATCGACAGGCTGATCTCCTTTTCTTCCTCTAATCTCATTATTTTTCTTCTTTTCTCCCTTTTTTCCCCTCCATCCCTTTATATTTCTATTAATATATTTGTTGTAGGGGGACTGGAGCCCGACCAACCCCCCTTTAGATCCACCCCTGTATATATACATAATATAACTATAATAATATAGATATAGATTATAATTGAAGGATCAGAAACGGCGACCAGAGGGGGGGTGAATGGGAGCCAAATAAAAATTCCTTTCGGAACACCTTGACCCTTGTCCCAAACACAACCCAAAACACGAACTAGGCTCACGACCCACAAGTGGGTGGATGTTCTAGGAGATGTCCTAGGAACACAGCGGAGCTAGCCACAAATTCGAAGAAACAAGCCATGAGATAGCCGAACAAAAACGACAAGCACAGAGGCCGACGGACGCTGAGAAACAAGGCGTCCGACGGTCTGATGCAGTGCAATGGACGCCGGCGTCGAAGGCTTGCATGAGCGTCCGTCGCCCTTCTAGAGAGCACTGCAGAGAAGGAAGCAGACGGCTGGGCGTCGGACGAGTCTGGCGCACCGCCAACGGACGCTGAGGAGCGTCCAACGCAAAACACACAGAGAGCCCTGTGGACCGAAAAAACGACGGACGCGTCTGGCAGGTAAGCGACGGACGATGGCCAGCGTCCGGTGCAACCTTGAACTGAGTAGACAAGGATCGCGATGGACGCTGACATCAGCACGTCCTAGCGTCCGACACAAAAATGCAGAGCGTCTGACGCAGCGTCCGACGCTCACGAGCAGAGTGCAGTAACACGAAAACCGATTTTCTCTACGCCAAATCTTCCCAAAACCTAACCAAATGATCACCAACTGCAACTTAACTTTGTAGGCATGATCCTAGTATAGTTGGGGAGCTATCCTGAAGAAATCATCGCTCAATTCGGTCTAGATCAAAGGGAAGAGAAGGAAATTGGGGGATAACTCAAGAACGAAGAACTTCACAAAGAAATTGCCCGATCTACGTACTCGTGAGGTTTGAGGAGGAATCCTGTGGTGCAAAGATGCTCCTCACGATTACGAACAACATGGTTCAAACGGATTTGCAAGAACTACTCCAATTAAAAGAGATCACAACTCGGGATCAAGGAGAGCCAAAAAGCAAAATGCGAAGAACACAAGCAAACGCGAGACACGATCAAGAAAACAATCCAACCATAGCTTATGCAGGGTAAGGGCTCCGATTCCCACCAAAAGATTCACGAGTTCTTACAAAGGTTGGAGAGATCAACCAAGGGCTCTCATGAACTAGAGAGAGATTAGAGAGAGAGAGAGAGTTGGAGAAAAATGAAAGGTGGTCAAGAGTTGGGATGAGGGATACCCCTTTATCCCCTACTTAACGGGCTTTGGCTATTTCCCAAAGACCCCCCTAGATAAATGAGTGAACTACCTAGCCTAAGCATTGCAGTCCAAGCTCCAGAAAATATCTCCCGCATTTTGAATGGATGACCCCGCTTCCTGCCAGGAGTTGTTGTCGCCTCGACGCAACCTCCAGGATTCCGCCACGTGCCATCCTCGCTTCCTCGGAACCTCCGCCTGGGTTTTGAGGCCCAAACCCGCGAAACCCGCCACCGGTAGCTTTCGGCTCAACTACCGAACCCCGAGTTTTGAGGCCCAAACTCAGTAACTGTTGGTATTTCTTAACGCACAAAGATAAATCCGCAAGTGCACGGATACCGCTGCAGCTTTCACCCGTGAGTACTCCAAGGGTATCGATTTCCACGGGGAACGTGAAGTGTACTAGATAGGAACTAAGAGCATCCAAGGATAGATAAGATAACTAGGTAGAGAGATTTTAGAGTTTTCTAAGGGAGATATCTAATCAAAGGTCCACGATACTCTACTTACTTCAGAGCAATAGTACCTTCCTGACTCTCGACAAAGCCTAGGAAAAAGGTAGTCGAGAGAGGCTGCCAAAAGCTCTATGAAAACACCAACCCGAACGTGGTGGACTACAAAGGCCTTACAGAGCTGTCACCCCTGGGGCTAGCACAACTATCCGTAGGATTGGGCGCAAACTCAGGTAATTGCAAGACTAGGCACCACACCTAACCTATTAATTACTACTCTAGCTCTGCAAAGACTAGAGCACTCGATACGAGCGGAGATCTCGTAAATAGAATAAAGCAAGAACTGAAATAAGATACATAGAAATAATAAATGAAGAATCTGGAGATTGCTCCGAATCAGATGATGCAAAGGTACAATGTTGAGGAAGATCCGACAGATCCAGCTCCTCCTAGCTCTCTCCTCCTCTCTCTCACCTCTAATTACAACTAGATGAACTAGAACTAGAAGAACTAGATCTAGACAACTAGAGGGACCTCTCTCCTTCTCTACATCTAACTAAAACTCTAGCTTTTGCTCTAGAGAAGAATAATGAGATGAGATGATCCTGAGGGGGTCAGGGGCCTTCCTTATATAGCCTCCTCAAACGAACGTCGGTCGTCGGATCAAACCGACCTTAAGAGAAGGGTTTAGATTGATCCTCAAAGGCGGTGGAGCACGATCCGCGAAGTGGAAGCTGATTGGCTTCAGGGGCAGGGCAGGCGCCCTAGACCCTAGGGCGGGCGCCCTGGGCCTGGCCCCACTCGTCCTCCGGCTTGTTCTGGTGTCTCCTGGAAGCCTCTAGAGTATAGAAAATTGTTCGGTTGATAATTATCTCTATGTAAACATGACATGTGGGCCTTTCCTTAGTATTTCCTGATTACCCCTTGCAGAAACATACATTCACCAAAACTCGTGGAATTTTGTCAGTATAAACCCAAATTCTAGTTATGGGTTTCATTTAGATCCGTTTCCTTGTTTAGTTGACGGTTAAAATTAGTACTTAAGGACCGTCAACAGTAACCGTCCTCTGATGGTTTTGAGGCCCAAACCACCAAACCGCTCGACTTGAGCCACCTTATCCTCGCCCGGTCAGACTCTGAGTCCCATGAGCCTCCGCTCGACCCGCTCGTCCACCGTCTTGACTTGGTCGACTTGGTCTACCTCCATGTCTTCTCGCACTCGCCGGTGCCAAGTACTTGCCACTATAGCTAGTCCGTCGGTGCCCATGGTCCCTCAGTTCGAGCTCTGCTTCTGCCCTTCACCGCTCTCAGTCCATCGGCACGGCAAACCTCTACTTGACCTTCTCCATGCCATTGACCACTGTCTCTTGGCATAGCACCTGCACACCACAAGCCGATAGACAGGCACACATTTGCTTTCGCAAGAGGTTAGTTCAAGCCACTCTAACTGAAACTCTCAAGTGTTGGATGATCACTCATCACAAAACTGAACATACATGGGTACATGTCAACCATGTGTTCGCAATATCCCCCTTGATGAGTGCATTGTCAACACAAGTGCATTTCAGATTTGAGCCACAAGGTAAAGCTCTCCAAATGACCAAAAAGCTAAGAAAGCCAAAACGGGGTCACTTGAGAGAAGCAAAACGAGTCCAAAACTGGGTTCCCAAAGACATGGGCAACCAAGCAAATCAAAGCTAGCCCTCAAGAAGAGGCAAAAAACGAGCTCAACACCGCTAGCAAGCCAAAGATACCAATCAAAGCTCTCATAGCTCAAAATGTCAATCGAAACCTGTCGGAGCCAACAAGGCAAGCTAGACCCTCCAGAAGAGGCAACGGCTCAACACATCTAGCATGAACTCCCCCTGGGCACATGCACACTCAAGATACCAAGAAAAGGTGAAAAGAGCAAAAAAAGCAAGTTTTTCACAAAAGCCACAAGTTCTGCCCCTTGGACCACAATTCCTCCCCCTTGGATGAATATGATGAAATGCACATGATTCTCCCCCTTGTTGACACATGTAGCTCATCAAAGCTCAAAACGCGAGATTTTTGCCACAAAAGCCATGAAATGCAAAATGAGTGCAAAAGCTTCATACATAGAGCTAAGACAATGAATGGATGCTCTAAGTGATGTGATCATGTTAGAATAGGAAAAGCTCTACGTGCCCAACAAATACTCAAGTTGAGCTTAAGATCACTTTAGAAGCTATTTTAGAGAAGATTACATGTGTGAGCAGAGAAACGGTATCACCTCCTAGAGACAACTAAACATGGTAAACAAGATATGATCAACCTCAAAACTATCTCATGTATAGCAAGTAAAACTATCCCTAGCAAAGTTCATACAACAAGCCAATGACCCAATTGAATCAATTTTTCAAGTTTCAGAGTTTTGCAGCCAAAATTTAGTTTTAGGCACATTACAAGTGTATGTGAGTGGTTGTAAGCAAAGTGATGCCACTTATCAACCGGGCAAAGCCAAAGAGCTTGACACACCGGTTTCGGTCATACACGACACCGCTCAAGTTCAACCCATATGGGAAGCAATCTCGAACACACGGTGAAGTGCTCACAAATGCAAACCCAACTTGATCTTTTCAATTCACTATTCATAGAGTTATTTCATTTTAGATCAATTTTAATCATGGTGCTCAAAGGAAGTGAATGAAGCAATGAAGAGCCATAGATACATGCTATATACAAAACAACCAAGAAGAATCTTCAAAAGCCTACACATGCTAGTGTCATTTCAGAGGTGACATGGGGAATTAAATTTAGTTTTAAAACTTTTCTAACTTAGCTCTATTGCATATCAAGAGATCAAAGAGAGTCTAAGTTAGGCAACACCATAGACACATAAAGCACCTCAAACAGAGCATAGATTCATTATATCGGCTATATGTATGAAGCTTATATCGGCTATAGGTATGAAGCTTAAAATGAACTATGTCACAAATGCAATGAGATGCAAAATGCAATGACACCAATTAAAAGCTAAGAAGACACCAATTGAAAGAAGGTAAAATAAAAGACAAATAAGAACCAAAAATAACTATGATACACACAGAGCTTCCCTCAACTAAAAAGGGAAGCAAACACCCAACTCGCCCCTAAGGCGAGAAAACGCAGCTTGATCCAAAGGTTTCGTGAGAATGTCCGCAAGCTGACTGTGGGTCTCGACATGCCAGAGATCAATGTCGCCCTTCTCGTAGTGATCACGCAAGAAGTGAAAGTGAACGTCAATGTGCTTGGTCTTAGAGTAAAGCACGGGATTTTTGGCCACACTAATTGCACTCGTGCTATCGCAAAGCAGAGGCACCTTAGTAAGCACAAGACCAAAATCCTTCAAAGTTGCAATCATCCAAATCAACTGCGAACAACAGCTAGCAGCGGCAACGTATTCAGCTTTGCAGGTCAACTGAGCCACGCTAGACTATTTACGAGAAGACCAAGACACAAGAGAAGACCCGAGAATTGGCAAGCCCCAGAAGTGGACTTCCGATCAAGACGACAACCGGCGAAATCGACATCAGAATAACCGCAAAGCACAAAAGAGGAGGAGGCGGAAAACCAAAGACCAAATTTGGGAGTGAAGCGCAAGTACCTCATGATGCGTTTCACCGCCTGCTTGTGCGAAGTGCATGGCGACGCCTAAAAGCGCGCACACAAGCAGACGGCGAACTGAATGTCCGGCTGGGTCGCCGTCAAGTACAAAAGCGACCTAATCATGCTTCGGTACTCCGTCTGATCCACCGCCTCTCCTTCCTCGTCCGCATCCAAGGCAGTCGTAGTTGACATGGGTGTCAAAAGAGGCTTTGCCTCACCCATGTCAAACTTCTTCAGGATATCCTTCGTGTACTTGCCTTGGTGCACAAACATCCCTTCCTGGGTTTGTTTAATTTGCAACCCGAGAAAGAAAGTCAACTCTCCCATCATGCTCATCTCAAATTCCTTGCTCATAAGATCTGCAAACTTGGCAACAAGAGCATGAGAAGAACCACCAAAGATGATATCATCCACGTAAATTTGGACTAGGAGAGTGTCTTTGCCTTGCTTGAGGAGAAAAAGCGTCTTATCTATCGATCCCATTTTAAAATCCTTAGCAAGCAAGAAGGTTCGCAATCTATCATACCATGCTCTAGGGGATTATTTCAAACCATACAAAGCTTTGTGATGTTTAAAAACATGGTTTGGAAACTTGGGATTTTCAAAACCAGGAGGTTGTCTAGCATACACTTCCTCCTCTATGTAGCCATTTAAGAAAGCACTTTTAACGCCCATTTGAAAAAGTTTAAAACCCTTAGAAGCCACAAAAGCTAGAAGGATCCTAATTGCCTCTAAACGAGCTATAGGAGCAAAGGCTTCCTCATAATCTATCCCCTCCTTTTGAAAAAAGTCTTGCGCTACCAACCTAGCCTTGTTACGCACTACCACCCCATCCTCACTTTGTTTTTTTTTGAAAACCCATTTGGTACCTATGCGGTGGCAACTTGGTGGTGGTGGCACTAAGACCCAAACGCGGTTTCGCTCAAAGTTTTCTAACTCCTCATGCATGGCATTGACCCAATTCGGATCCATCAAAGCGTGTCCAACATCTTGGGGCTCAAAAGAAGTGACAAAAGCCGAATGAGCACAGTGAGAGAGGTAGGACCTGGACCGCGTGACTCGACGGTCAATATCGTCGATGATGTTCTCCGGCGGGTGCTGCTGCTGGACGTAACGAGGAGCTTGCCTGGACGAAGTGGCCTCCCCCTTGACAGCAGCTGGAGCTCCCTCAGGTGCAACGGGCACCAACTGAGGAAGCTGCTCGAACGGCCCCCATGTAGAGGTAGTAGACGGGTCGGGGCCGTGAGCCAAAGTGGACATCACAGGGTCGACAGGGGCAGCTGGTGGAGTCGGCTCGGGATCACCCCAATCGGCATCGTCCTGCTCCTCCTCCACAAAGATGCTAAAGTGCAACTCATCCTCACATGCAAGCTCAAAAGCAGTAGAACTACAAGGCATAGTTTCATCCAATGTAATCTCATAAGTCTCCATCACTTGGTTAGTCTCAAGGTTAAGAGCACGATAAGCACGAGAGTGAGTAGAATAACCAAGAAAGATACCGTCAGAAGACCAAGACTCAAATTTATCCAACTTACCTCCCTTTTGAGGATGAAGCACCTGCATCCAAACACCCGTAGGTGACTTACCTTGGGTGGTCTCCCAAACTGCAACTCATAAGAGGTCTTTTTTTTGAAAGCTCGGAGAAAAATACGATTGGAGACATAGCAAGCATAACTGATCGCTGCGGCCCAATACCTCCTAGGAGTCCTGTGCTCATCGAGCATCATCCTAGCCATCTCAACAAGGGTTCGATTCTTGCGCTCAACAACACCGTTCTGCTGGGGAGTGTGAGGAGAGGAAAACTGGTGATCGAGACCCAAAGCAAAGCAAAGAGTGGCAAAGTGAGCATTCTTGAATTTTGTGCCATTGTCACTGCGAATCGCTCTCATGGCATGCTTAGGTAACTCATTTTGCAATCTCAAAATCAGATCTCGAACAAGTGGAAAAGCCTCATCCTAACTCTCCAAAAATAACACCCAAGAGTATCTCGCATAGTCATCAACAACTACAACCACATACCACTTCCCTCCTTCCGACCTAACCCGAGCTGGACCAACTGTGTCCATGTGTAAGAGCTCGCCAGGTTGTTTGGTCATGATCTCAGTCATGGGAGGATGGGAAGAGGCAACCATCTTGCCATGCCTGCAAGGATGGCAAACCAAATCCTTCTCGAACTTCAGCTTTGGCAATCCTTGGATAAGGTTCATCAATCTAAGCCTTGCAAGCAAGTCGAAGCTTAGATTTCCCAATCTCCTATGCCACTTCCAAAGATCGGAAGAAGAGCCGGCAAGAAGACAACAAGAAGGTTTGAAAGAGATAGAAAAATCCGCATGAAAAACCTTCCTGAAGGGTAAAATCCTGCAAACAAGCTCACCCCGAGAGTCCAAAATCCGAGAAAGATTAGGCTTGAAACTCACTTCATAATCGTCTTCAAGGAGTTGCGAAACCGAAAGAAGGTTAAAATGCAAATTCGCAACCAAAGCAACATCCTTGAGAACAAAAGACGAATTAACACGGATGGACCCTCGGGACACAACCTTACCTCTACTCTTGTCCCTGAATGTGATGTACTCGGTGTGGCGTACGGGGGTCGAGGCTAGAGAACCACTTGGCACTTCCGGTCATATGGCGTGAACATTCGGAATCCACAAGCCAAGTCTCCTCCAGTCCTCCTTCCTACATTAATAAAAATACATAGGGTGAGCAAACGGTGCAACACTGGGGTTAGTAAACTGTGAAGGATACCAGTGTTGTCCCATTTGCCCAAAGAATGGGTTAGGAGGAAAACCAAACATCTCCTCTCCCATGGGAGGATAGCGATCACCACGATAGGGAAAACATGGTCCGCTAGCGAAAGAAGGAGTAAAGCCACCGCCACGAGGCCCGTAGTCGTATGGGTCACGACCGGTACCCCACCGGGCATGACCACCACGTGGTCTCGCTTCCTGAGGCCTAGAACCTTGAGGCATTGCACCTCTAGGCCTAGTAGTGCACCTCTGAACTTCCGGTGCACGTACCCCAATCGGTGGGTGGTACATGTCCCGGTTGTTCAACTCAACCTGCCTCCGATCATCTCTCTTCCTCCTAAAGCAAAACTCAACCAAGTGCTCATCCCTCTCACAGTACTCGCAGTGGTACCTCACCGCACTCTTGGTAGGCATTCTCTTGGTGGGTTGGGGTGGCTCTAGCTCTCTTAGGAAGGGGATCACTAGAGATATCTGGCAAGGTGTCAAGTGGGTTCCGAAGATGATTTGGTTTGGAAATCCACACTTGCTTCCATGGAGTGGTTTTGGGTGGTTCCTCAAACACACCATCTCTCACAGGAAACTCAGAGGGGTTGGTAGCCTTAGGTGGAGTTGTGGTGGGTTTTTCACTCTCGCTCAAACCACTGCACTCACCAATCTTACCAAACATGCTATTGTCCTTCCCACCTATAGCAAAGCCTACTCTTGTTCTGCAAGCCCGCTTGCATTGGCTAAGTAACATCCCCAACTATGGCTCTCGACAAGACACCCAGCTCAAGATGGACCGAAGGTATGTGTTTTCCTCATCGGTGCGCATCTTGTCATGTCTGCACGACGCAATCTCAAGCTCCAAAGCCTCAAAGTGATCCGACTCTCTAGTGCTATCTGAGCTGACCTTCTCTAACACAGTGATCCTAGCATCCATCTCTGCCAGCTCAGAACGCAAGCCTAAGCAAGACTTGCATGCACCAAGTAAGCTAGGCCTAGCCTTTATCTCACTAATCTCCTCAAGTAGAGTGCCATACTTGTCCTGGAGAGTGACAAGATCAAACATGTGCATGGCACAAACATCACACTCTACCTCCTCGGTAACCACCACCTCTGCTCTCGCTAAATCTAGCTCATGAAGTGCGTTAAGGTACTTTGCCTTAAAATCATTTCTCTCACAAGCGGCACGCTTGAGCAAAGCATCCTGACTAAGCAAGGTATCGTTCAAAGACTCAAGCTCGAGAGAGAGAGATTCAAGGGTGGGTGATACCTCGGGTGTGTCGTAGTCGTAGTCGGAGTCGTTCTTGCGTTCGCTGACCTTGCCTGCTTCAATCGCCATGGTGCAAAAGACACCATGCTTGGCGTCAGCGTAGAAACAGATGTCATTGAGCTTGTCCTCAACCTTCCCATTCAACTCATCGTCGCTCGAGGAAGATCCTCCGTTGGAGGAGGCATCGATGTCACTGAGGGAGGCGAGGAAGGCTCGATGCTTGGCCTTCACCTTGTCGATTACCTTCTTCGAGGATCTCCGACTGTAGCCGCCCTTGCCTTTGTGCTTGTCCTCGAAGTGGTGCTCGCGCTTGTCCTTGCGCTTGGTGAAGTCACCCGCAGCTTTCTTGGGGCAGTTTGCGATGAAGTAATCCTCATCACCGCAACGGTAGCATCCCTTGGTCGTGCCACCACGTCGTCGGTTCAAACGGTTGTTGTGAAACCGTGAGAACCTAGTGAACCAAGGCCAGCTCATCATCTCCAAGAGCCTCCACTTGTTGCTTTGTCACAGAGATCAAAGACAAAGCGAACAAAGAGTGTGAAGGGTTAGAGGAAGAAGAAGACACAGCCGGGGCCGGAAACCAACGCCATGGATGGGTTCGATGGGTTCTCAAGCTTGGCCCGGGTCTGGTAGTCAATCTTCGAGGACTTGAGCTTGCTGAACAGCTTGTCCACGGTCAGGGCATCATAGCCTGGTCACTCCTGAATGGCAGCCACCTTCATCTCCCACACCTTCCGATCAAGAGCATGCAAAAGCTTGATAGCCATCTCATGATCATCATAAGGAAAGTTGGCTCGATTAGCACGCATCTTGTTGATGATAGATTGGAAGCGAGTGAACATCCCGTCAACAGATTCGTCGGCCAACTGAACAAAGTTCTCGTACTCTCTACGGTACGTGTCAAAGAGTCTAGAATTGATCTGAGGGTTACCCTCATGATATCTCAAGAGTGTTTGCTAGATCTCCCGTGTCGTAGTGAGACTAGAAACTCGCTCAAACTCAGGAAAAGATAAACTCAAGAAGAGAATGCTACAGGCTCTTGCGTTTGACGCATGTTGCGTAACTTGGAGATCGATGATCCGAGCGCCAAGAACCACGTAGTCCTCATTCTCACAAATCTCCCAAATCTTCGAATCAAGCCCTTGAAGGTAAGCGCACCTTCCAATAGGCGAAATTCGTTTCATCGAAGAACGGAGGTTTGCGTGCACCTCGCTCCATGTCGCCTTCATGGATCAATAACCGTGTAAGGTAGAAAGATCCTTAACCGGCTCTGATCCTAATTGAAGGACCAGAAATGGCGACCAGAGGGGGGTGAATGGGAGCCAAATAAAAATTCATTTCGGAAGATCTTGACCCTTGTCCCAAACACAAACCAAAACACGAACTAGGCTCATGACCCACAAGTGGGTGGATGTTCTAGGAGATGTCTTAGGAACACAGTGAAGCTAGCCACGAATTCGAAGAAACAAGCCACAAGATAGCCGGACAAAAACGACAAGCATAGAGGCCGACGGACGTTGAGACACAAGGCGTCGGACGGTCTGATGCAGTGCAACGAACGCTGGCGTCAGATGCTTGGATGAGCGTTCGTCGCCCTTCCAGAGAGCACTGCAGAGAAGGAAGCAGGCGGCTAGGTGTCGGACGCGTCTGGCGCACCGCCGACGGACTCTGAGGAGCGTCCGACGCAAAACACATAGAGAGCCCTGCGGACCGAAAAACCGACGGACGCGTCTGGCAGGTAAGCGACGGACGATGGCGAGCATCCAGCGCAACCTTGAACAGCGTAGATAAGGATCGCGACGGACGCTGACGTCAGCACGTCCCAGCGTCCGACGCAAAAACGCAGAGCGTCCGACGCTCACGAGCAGAGCGCAGAAACGTGAAAACCGATTTTCTCTCCGCCAAATCTTCCCAAAACCTAACCAAATGATCACCAACTGCAACCAAACTTTGTAGGAATGATCCTAGTGCAGTTGAGGAGCTATCCCGAAGAAATCATCACTCAATTCAGTCTAGATCAAAGGGAAGAGAAGAGATTTGGGGGATAACTCAAGAATGAAGAACTTCGCAAAGAAATTACCCGATCTACGTACTCGTGAGGTTTGAGGAGGAATCCTATGGTGCAAAGATGTTCCTCACGATTACGAACAACTTGGTTCAAACGGATTTGCAAGAACTACTCCATACAAAGAGATCTCAACTCGGGATCAAGGAGAGCCAAAAAGAAAAACGCGAAGAACACAAGCAAATGTGGGACACGATCAAGAAAATTAACCAACCATGGCTTACGGAGGGTAAGGCCTCCGATTTCCACCAAAAGATTCGCGAGTTCTTACAAAGGTTGGAGAGATCAACCTAGGGTCCTTCTGTACTAGAGAGAGATTAGAGAGAGAGAGTTGGAGAAAAATGAAAGGTGTTCAAGAGGTGGGATGAGTAATACCCCTTCATCCCCTATTTAACGGGCTTTGGCTATTTCCCAAAGACCCCCTAGATACATGAGTGAACTACCTAGCCTAAGCATTGCAGTCCATGCTCCGGAAAATATCTCCGCATTTTGAATGGACGGCCCTGCTTCCTGCCAGGAGTTGTCGTCGCCTCGACGCAACCTCCAGGATGCTGCCACGTGCCATCCCTGCTTCCTCGGAAGCTCCGTCCGGGTTTGTGGCCCAAACCCGCGAAACCCGCCACCGGTAGCTTTCGACTCAACTACTGTACCCCGAGTTTTGAGGCCCAAACTGAGAAACCGTCCTCCGATGGTTTTGAGGCCCAAACCACCAAACCGCTCGACTCGAGCCACCTTGTTCTCGTCCGGTCGGACTCTGAGTCCCATGAGCCTCCGCTCGACCCGCTCGTCCACCGTCTTGACTTGGTCGACTCGGTCTACCTCCATGTCTTCTCGCACTCGCCGGTGTCAAGTACTAGCCACTACAGCTAGTCCGCAGGCGCCGATGGTCCCTCAATTCGAGCCCCGCTTCCACCCTTCACCGCTCTCAGTACATCGGCACGGCAAGCCTCTACTCGACCTTCTCCACGTCATTGACCACTGTCTTCGGGCATAGCACCTGCACACCACAAGCCAATAGACAGGCATTATTTGCTTTCGCAAGAGGTTAGTTCAAGCCACTCAAACTGAAACACTCAAGTGTTGGACGATCACTCATCACAAAACTGAACATACATGGGTACATGTCAACCATGTGTTCGCAATAATATTAATATTAAAATTGTCATAATTATAGGTTTCAATAGTTCTAAACTATCATACATTTGAGTTTCAAATTGTTACAAATTAAACTTAACCTTTATGATTAACCATATGAGACAAAGAGATAACTTTAAAATAGTTTGAATGAGTTATATTAAAATAATTTTTATTGTAGAATGTAGATTATTCATAACTATAAGTTTATTAGATAGTACTTTGTTCTCTAGATGAGATCGGATATTTTATAATTTCTCTAATTCGAATTTATGAATGAAAACCATAAAAAGCGAAGCACTGCTATTTGACACCCATATTAAAATTGAATTTATATTATAAATCTCTACAACTAAAACATACGGATGCATTCCGTCTACATACGACAACAAACTACCCGGCGACGCAAACTCACACAAAAGAAAAGGAAACCCCCGGCGTAGCGTCGCGCGAAAAGGAAAAGGAAACCCCCGGCGGCTTCCACGCGCTTCCGCACGCGCGATCGCTCCCGGCGGGGCTCCCTTCAATCACGCTGCCTACCCTTCGAATCGCGTACTCCAATCACGCCCCCAGGTCTCCAATCGTCCTCCAGCACACACTCCACTCCGTCGTCGCCCACCGCCGCCGCCCAGGTCCCCTGTAGCGCCTCGACTCCCCTCCCACGAAGCCTGCACCAATGGCGGCAGCGACAGCTCCAAGCTCGATTGAGGAGTTCAGCGCAGCCTCCGCCTTCGTCGCAGCCTCTGGCACATGCGTATTCGTCACGGCCTCAGCGGTCTCCGGTCGCGTGCCCGTGCTGTCATTGTCGTCCTCGCCGTCGCGCAACGCGTCCGCTCTCGCCCGTCGCACACAGCCACTAAGATCCGTTTGAATAATGGCACAAAGCCACGTGCACGCAGCTGGTAAGATCCGTTTGTCTGATTACATGGCCTTGGTGATTTCTGATCACAAAACCCCACCCGCCATCTTTTCTTCCCTCTCTGAATGCGACGTCAGAGTTCAGCTTCAGAACTCCCTCATCAAGTTTGATCCACCTTTGCCTTTGTTGGTTTTCAGACAACAGTTCAGTTAGTATTGAATTCACATTATTGTGCAAGGATTCCCATTCAATCTTGAGTGAATTCTTACAGGAAGGTGAGCTGGCTTAAGTCTCCTATCTCTTTATGAAACATCCCTCTAGAATCCGAAAAAACTTATTTTGTTGGCTACATTGGTTATTTTTTTCACGAACTATGGAGTAAAAGTACTCGCAGGTTGTCTACATGATCACGCGGATCCAAATACAGTCATGCACAAGCGTAGCAATATGCTAATAGTATTAGAAAGGATATCCCCTCTTTAATCAATGGATTATCATCATGGGGAGTTTCTGAATTTGGCCATACACAACATTGCTGCTAAAGACGGCGCGGGTCGGGTTCAGGACGGGTACCCGCGGGTTTTGAACCCAGCGAGGGCGGGTCTACTTTTCCCCCGTGGGTCTACGGGTTCGGGGACCCAAACTGTTGCGGAGCGGGGGCGGGTTTGATATTAGACCCGCGGGGAACTGAAATATACAAACTAATGCACAAAGTATTGCATCAATCTTATTGTGGCTAACTATTAAAATTAAATTATGGGTTATTGACAAACTTTAATTCCTAAAGAAGTGCAAGCTTATATTTCATGCACCATATGCATGAAGTGATTCCATACATTCTTTCATTATAGACAATTGAAGTTGATATTTTATTTTTGCATTCAAATTTAGAGTTATATTTTAACTATCTATCTTTCTAGAAGAAGACTTATGTAATATTGATTGAAACATCAAGATTGTAGTATTTATTTTAGGTAATAGTATAACACACACTTATACATATGTTATCATAGCATTATATTGTT
The DNA here is from genome assembly GCA_022036555.1 of Microstegium vimineum. Taxonomy (NCBI): domain Eukaryota; kingdom Viridiplantae; phylum Streptophyta; class Magnoliopsida; order Poales; family Poaceae; genus Microstegium; species Microstegium vimineum. The sequence goes on from CM039121.1 coordinate 27,041,415, forward strand.
CCCGTTGCTTTTAGGTAATAGTATAACACACGCTCATACATATATTATCATGATATTATGTGTTCCCGTTGCAAGACACGGGTATTTACCTAGTATAAATAAATATCTATATTGATGCAGTGATGCTAACGGTATTTTGGATCCGTGGATGTCCAGTGTCACGGAACCGCCCAACTAATATAAGATCAAGCACGACTGTCCCCGTTTAACACGTTGACACGCACATGGGCCTCGCCCTGGGCCTGTGCTTCGACCTTAACCGTGGCGGGCCTTATAAGATGTTCGTTGCGGTAAATTGATTTACCGCAGCGGGCACATTAAAACGTCCGCTGCGGTAAATACCCTATTTACCGCAGCGGGCACCTTAAGATGTCCGCTGCGGTAAATCAATTTACCGCAACGGACAAAAATGCCCGTCACGGTAAATAAAAAATGCCCGCGGTGGGAAATCATGGGAATTTCTGCAGCGGGAAAAATAAGTGTCCGCCACGGCTTTTAGGCAACGCTGCGGAAGCTCGATTTTGACGTAGTGATAATTGAGTACCGCTTCGACGACGAAGGCAACAAGTTCGAGGTCATCACCACAATCACCCCCGTCGGCAAGGTCGCGCGCGCTCCCACCACCAGGAGCTCCATCCGCAACCCGGTGCCCAGTTACGCCGACGCCATGGAGGATGATGCTAAATTGGGACTTACAAACGTCTCAACGAAACGGATCCTCCCCGAGCATCCGCACTTCTCAGGTCGTTGTTTGATTCAGCTCTTTGCATTCATCTGCAGTATTTTTAGACGTAATTCTACCAAAAAAATGGATTCATCTTTTGTGTTAGGTGTTAGGGAATTAGGAATAGGAGAATAGAAGAACAATAGCACGAGAGAGATAGGATGAATCACGATGAATGATTCATTAGTAATCCAGTGTTGTGTTCGTTCTTGTACTCTCCTCTCTTACAATCCCTCCATATATTACAACTTGTCTCTCGCACTATCACCAAGGTTCAAAAAAGCGCCAACGCCTAGGCTGAGTAACTGTAGATTAAACGCGATTAAGTGTTTCTCTTCTTTTTTGGTTTCTAGGAGCAAGAGGGGGTACCAGCACACAAACGTAGACCAAAACGGCTTGTAGTATATATCCAGAGGCATCCAAAGACAAACATGTGAATCATAATTCAAACACTAGCCTATGTACATTAAATTAGGACAAGAGAACAATTAGTAAAGACTACAAACTGACTTGTTCAAATGTGTTCCTATTCCTTTCACATCCAGAAGAGCTAGAGGTCAATGAGGGAACTCTAACAGTCATTCTTTGTAAATATGGTGCTTCACCTCCATAAAGTCAGCATGCTACAAAATGTGAAATGAAATTCATCAAACAATGCAGATTGATGCAGGCAAGATCAGGACAGAATTGATGCAAAAGCACTTGGATTGAATTCAAAATGTTCACATCTCCTTGCTAGCTTCTATGAGAAGGATCCATGTCTCTTCGGGAATTTCGTCAAATCCTCATTAATAGTCCTATATATTCCTTATTATCATCACCATGATACGCATTGCATGTTTTTTCCAATACAATTGGATCAGAGAAGATTGTTATAACTATAGTAGGGATTCAATAGGGAAGATTGTTGAATTGTTATAACTATAGTAGGGATGCAACAAAGAAGATCGCTGAATTGCTATTACCTTTAATAAGGATTCATCATGTACATATGGTGGAGAATCATGCCTATCTTTCGTTTTCTTGTGTACAATAGTCATGACTTCTTTATAGTTCTTTTCCACATTGCCAAATGGGCTCGATCTCCCTCTTTGCCTTGATAAGTTCTCCATACGCAAAACCCATAGATGGCTTCACATCCCCATCAACCAAATGTAGAAAACTTTCACCAAGGGATCACAGGCATTCAAACAAAATGACACATCTTTCCAAAAGCGAATGTTCAACATTGTGGCTGTAGCATCCTTTCCCTTTTTTGTCTTGACACCAGATAAGACATAGCACGTTGAATCAACCACCATCTTCCTTAGAGAATCCTTGTTTTCCATCAGGCTTTGCATTGTAAGATAAGTTATAGCAAATTTGGTTACCCTTGGCCTTAATATTTTTTCTCTTCAAGGTGAAGGACCTCAAACATGCCAAGGTGCGATGGTGGCCATAGACAAAGATATTTAATGCTTTTGCTAGATTAATTGTCTTCTTGAATTTTGGAAGGTTGTCAATACCTTGAAGCAGAAGTCCAAAATATGTTTGGCCTATTGAGATGAAACAATGCCTTTGCTCCCGTGTTGCTAGAAGCATTATCTGTCACAACTTGAACCACATTTCAGCACCTACATCCTGGATTGTTTTGTCCGCCAGCTCATATATAACTACACTAGTGTGTGACATCTGACATCTCTTTTGACTTCATAAAACTTATCCCCTCACTAGAATAGGTACACAAATTCATAATACTCCTCTTATTATCTGTCTATAAGTAACAGTCACAATGGAGCAACCATGCTTGTTCTTCTCATCTTCATGATCTTTTAGTAAGCTCTTGGTTCTTACATGCTCCTCTTCCAACAATTTTCCCAGGAGATCATGCTGAGTTGGAGGATGGAAACTAGAACCAAATTGACCAATAGCTTCAACCATTTCCTTGAACTCATCATTGTCACAAGCATTGAATGGAATAGCTAGAAAATAGATTTGTGCTGAAGATTAATTTGTTTGCAACATATTAATGGAATGGAAGGCTGCAACATTATGAATAGAAGTACATAACATATCATTGTGTATACACCCATCCAGCAACATATTGCTTCACTTGGTGTCTTCTCTCTTTCCAAAAAGCCTCATTTATGTTTTGTTGCCTTTTAGCTTCAGCCTTACTTGCTTTGGGACCAATGGGGTGTACAAATTTGTCCATGGGGCCTAACATGTGAGGGTCTATTGAGCTTCCAACAGGTGACTGAACTTCTGTCACTTTCTCTTTAGCTGCTGAAATTTGTACATTTTCCAAAATCTCTTTATCATGTTGTTTGTTATCCATCTTCTTTGTTGTCGTTATAATTGAAAAATCAATCTTTCGTTTTTTTCTTAACTTCCTCACTTTTGGGCGCTTTAACACAGATGTGCCAACATGAGCAAGATGTTGCTTGAAGCGATAAATTACTGATGTGCTTTCATGGCCAGAAATCAGACACTTCACTCTGTTCTTGTCATTGGAATTACAGAGCTTCCCCGCATCCCAACCTATTTCCATGACTTCCTCTTCAAGTGGTTGTCAACAGCTGCCGATTCTGGAGCCGTCGTAGCTGCAGCCTCAGACGTTGACATCCTACAAGCAATGATACTACAGTACTGAAGTACTGAATAGAGTAGAATTGTAAACCAATAATACTATACTACTGAATGATACAAGGCAGCACATGAACATCAAAATAAGAGACCACATATTCACTACATGTTCAGATTCATACAAATGCAAAAAAACTGGGCCGATACTTTGTTTTCTATTTCTTCGTCTAATATAAATCGCGGGAAAGCTTTTGCCATCCCTTCTAAAACAACAAATGCATCATGTATTCAGGTTTAGCCTTCAGGTTCTGTAGTTGGCTTTAGAAATTCAGAGCATCTGAAGATAGTAAGGGATTAGCATTTAGCAATCCACAGTCCAATTCAAAGTTGTTGGACAAAACAGTTCAAGGTATACAGACTAAGGAGTTAACCCACAGTCAATCACTCAATCTAGACCCCAATCCAATTCATCAATCTTCAATCAACATGTAGACTTTGAACTTGCAGAAAATATAGTGAAGGACAGGGAGGGACTGAGGGAGAATCTGGAGTAGAGCTGTGGCGTCGACAACACAAATGAGGAGTGAGGGGCAGGAGAATGATGTGGGCCTGCACCAGGCATGCTTGCAAGTCAAGCTCAGGTTGCTCTCTAGGCTGCACCGACAGCTGGAGCTGGGGCTTGTAAAGGTTATGGGAACGGGATACCTATCACAGTACCCGGCTATTCCTTATATAGCTCAGGGAAGAACCCCCTGGCGATGGATCATGTACATGACTCAGTTGTTACAACAACCGTATCTATCCAAGCTAACTTGGCCTACAATCTAGATACAACTTGATACACACTATACACTAGCCCTAGACTCTAGGATATACACCAGCCCTGGACTCTAGGATATACACGTTATCTTAACATTCCCCCTCAATCTTAACCTGCCACAAGGTTGAGATTGCCTCTGAACAGCATCATCTTAGCTAAAGGCAAAGCCTTTGTAAACCCATCCGCTAATTGATCATTGGTGCCAATAAGTCTAACATCCAACAATCCTTGAGTTGCTCGTTCTCGAACAAAATGATAATCGATCTCAATGTGTTTGGTTCTTGCGTGGAACACTGGGTTAGCAGTCAAATATGTGGCACCAAGATTATCACACCAAAGCCTGGCTACTGGGGGGTGCTCGATCTTCAGTTCCTTCAAAAGTTTCTGAACCCACATCATCTCAGTAGTAGCATCAGCTAATGCCTTGTATTCCGCCTCGGTACTAGAACGTGAAACCGTGGCTTGCTTCCTCGCACTCCAAGAGATCAAATTTGGACCGAGAAAGACTGCAAATCCATTGGTAGAACGTCGATCATCAACACTTCCAGCCCAATCTGCATTTGAGAAGGAACTGACTAACATTGAGTTTGATCTTCTGAAGAGGAGACCAAGTCCTGTAGTCCCATGCACATACCGAAGTATCCTCTTGGCTGCTTCCCAATGAGCAGTTGTAGGAGCATGAAGGAATTGGCACACCTTATTCACAGCAAAGGAGATATCTGGTCGTGTCAATGTAAGATACTGCATGGCTCCCACAACACTCCGGTACCTCACCGCGTCCTCTGGCCCAAGCAGACTGCCCTCTGTCACGCTCAGCTTCTCAATGCTGGAGAGCGGTGTATTCACCGGTTTATAGCTGCTCATGCCTGTTCTCTTGAGAATGTCCTTGGCATATTTTTCTTGACTCAGAACCAGACCATCGGAGTTCTTCTTGACTTCAATGTCAAGGAAATAATGTAAGTCACCGAGATCCTTTAGAGCAAAATCTCTTTCTAGATCCTTTAGCAAGGCACTTGTTGACTCTTGAGATGAACTCGCCACTATGATGTCATCCACATAAACCAAAATGAACATTGTATGTTTCCCTCGGCTATAATAGAACAAAGATGTATCTACTCGTGAGGGCTTGAAGCCGAGAGCTTGAAGCTTTCCATTCAGTCGAGCGTGCTAAGCACGTGGTGCTTGCTTAAGCCCATACAAGGCTTTGTCTAGCTTGCACACGTAGTTCGGTGTAGAGTTGTCTGCAAAGCCGGGAGGTTAACACATGTAAACTTCCTCTTCTAATACACCATGCAGGAAGGCATTCTGAACATCAAGTTGCCGCAAGAACCATCCCCTTGACATAGCAATAGAGAGCACAAGTCTGATGGTGGCAGCTTTCACAACAGGGCTAAAGGTGTCTTCATAATCGATCTCGTACCTTTGTTTGAATCCCTTTGCAACAAGATGTGCCTTGTATCTGTCCAACGTTCCATCTGCCTTTCTTTTGATCTTATATACCCACTTGCAATCAATAACATTCCTCCCCTTGGACGGAGGGACCAAGTGCCAGGTGTTGTTCTTCAAGAGAGCTTCATATTCGCATAGCATCGACCCATCTTGGATCATGAAACGCTTCTTCAACAGACACTGGTTCACTGGCCTGAGACACGGCAGAAAGACCCCAGCGAACTGTACCATCGGTGTACACCTTCGGCTTGCGAATGCCATGCTACAGGCGGGTAGTAGGACCAGAGAGTGGAGCTTGATCAGACGAGGCCGCACCCGAAGCCACAGGCGCACCAGGTTCACTGGATCCTGGCGGCAGATCCAGCAACACCTCCGGCGCGGGATCAGATTGCGGCACGATTGGAGGTGATGCAGATGGAGCAGGAGGCGATTGCTGCGTAGAAGATCCAGGAGCCACACTGCCCTGAGGTGAGGCCAACACCGATCCCAAAGCTGATTCTGGGACAGCTGCAGCGCGTACAGGAACCGAATCCGCCTCGGATCCTTCACCGGTTGTGTCTCCGCCTGGGGGACACATACTATAGCGTGCATCGCCGACTGGATCTACTCCCTGGGAGCACTGTTTTTGACCTGATTCATGAACAAAATTGCTGGGACATGATCCCTGATTAGTGGATACAGAAGTAGAATCATATTGGTCAAGTAAAGTTGCATCCCCAAAGTTTGAATCTGGATTCAGGAGGATATCAGGAAGGATGGCAAGCTCACCACGGAGCCGTGCTCCAGCGTTTGTATGGAGGCGTGCAAAAGGGAAAACATGTTCGTCAAAAACGACATCTCATGAGATGTAAACACGACCAATAGAGGGATCAAGACACTTAAAACCCTTATGCATACTACTATACCCAAGAAAAACACATTGCTTAGATCTAAACTAGAGTTTTCTTGAGTTGTATGGTCTTAAGTTCGGCCAACATGCACAGCCAAAGGATCTTAGGAAGGAATAATCGGGTGGACTTTTGAGTAGACGTTCATAGGGTGTGTCATTGTGGATAACCTTGGAGGGTAATCTATTTATGAGGAAGACCGCAGTGGCAAATGCTTCATCCCAGAATTTTAAAGGCATGGACGCATGAGCTAGAAGAGAGAGACCAACCTCTACTATGTGACGATGTTTATGCTCTAATTCCTACACGCCTAAAGGAGTTCAAAGATTGATATTCGCCACCCCAATCTGTTTGCATAGCTAGGATTTTGCATTCAAATTTGCATTCAACAAGGTGCTAAAAATCATGAAAACAATGGAATACTTCTGATTTGTGGCGCAAAAAATATATCCAAGTATACTTGGAGTAGTCATCAATGAAACTGACATAATATGTTTTGCGACCAATAGAGGAGGGGGACGGACCCCATACATCTGAGTACACAAGCTTAAGAGGACCAGCAGAAGTACTAGTTGATCTAGGGTATGGGAGTTGATGACTCTTTCCCTGTTGACACGCATCACACACTGACACTTTATTCGACTCACTAGCAAAAGGAAGCTTATGACGACTAAGGACATGTTTCACTACATTGGTTGACGCATGACCTAATCGGTGGTGCCACAGAGACACGGACGGCTTGACCATGGAACCAAGAGCTTCTTTGTTTGGACTCGACTTGTACGATGACTTCAAAGGATAGAGGCCCCCTTCACATCTACCACTGTGAAGGATCCTCCTCGTCCCCTGTTCCTTGATAGAAAAATGACATGGATGAAATTCTAAGAATGCATTATTATCAGAGGCAAGTCGATGAACAGATAGAAGATTTTTGGATGCTTTTGGTACATGAAGAATTTTTCTTAGATGTATATCACTGGAGGGGGTATGCAAAATACTTGAACCAATGTGATCTATTTCCATACCTACCCCAGATGTTGAGTGCACCTGATCATGTCCTCCATACTTGTCGCGGATCGTGAGCTTCTCAAGCTCGCTTGTGACGTGGTCGGTGGCGCCGGAGTCGGTGTACCAGTTGGTGTCGACGTCGTACGAAGTCCTGGCAGATGCGGCGCTCTTCTGGGGAGCCCCAGTGAACGAGGTATCAAACCTCTTGAAGCACTTGATCACCGCATGTCCTTCCTTGCCGCAGAGCTGACAGAAGACTCACTGCTGGAAGCTGCTGCCGCGCCCACCACCGTTCCGGCCTCCCTTCTAGAAGCCGCGTCCATAACCGCCGCGGCCGCCTCCACCACGGCCACGTGCGTTGTTGTTGATGTTGCCTCCACCATGGCCGCCCTTGGCGACCATGTAGCAGATGAGCTCTGCTGACCACCCCGCATATCAATGCGTTGCTCAAAGGTGGTGAGTGGGGTGAACAATTCCCCAACCGTGATCGGCTCAACGCGTGTAGTGACCGATGTCACCACGACATCATAGATGTCCTCACTGAGGCCAGTCAAGATGTACGAGACCAACTCGTCGTCTCCAAGCCTCTTCCCGGCAGCCGCCATATCGTCTGCTAGGGACTTCATCTTCGTGAAGTATTCCGCCATGGTGGATGATCCCTTGGTCGCCGTGGCCAGGGCCATCCGAGTGGTGATCACCCGGTCCCTGGACTGCGATGCGAACAACGCCTCAATGGCCTCCCAGGACGAGGCTGCTGAAGTTGCCGACGAAGTGATCTGGGCAAAGATCTCTTTGGAAAGAGAGGAGAACAAGTAGTTTAGGACCGTTTGATCCTTGGCAAACCACTTGGTGTAGGCAGGATTGATGACTGACGGCTTCTTCTCATCAGCAGTGTCGTCTTCTTTCACTGGAGGCACGAACTTCTTTGGAGCCACCGTCGTTGGCTCGATGAGATCACCAAGTTGGATGCCGCAAATCGCCAAGAGGACGGTGAGGCGCCACATCTGATAGTTGGACTTGGTGAGCTTGTCGCTGACCGGCAAGAAACCGATCTGTTGCGATGGAAACACAGCGTAGTCGGAAGAGGTCGCCATGGATCAGTTCCGTAAGGAAATGGGCTCTGAATACCATGTAAAGGTTATGGGAACGGGATACCTATCACGGTACCCGACTATTCCTTATATAGCTCAGGGAAGAGCCCCCTGGCGATGGCACATGTACATGACTCGGTTGTTACAAACATCCGTATCTATCCAAGCTAACTTGGCCTACAATCTAGATACAACTTGATACACACGATACACTAGCCCTGGACTCTAGGATATACACCAGCCCTGGACTCTAGGATATACACGTTATCTTAACAGGGCTCCCCTCATAATCGGTAGCAAGGAATGATGGCGGGTCGTAGCATGCGAACACGGTGTGAGGAGCCTCTTTGATTTCTTTCTGGACCATATCTACACGTGTGTGCTATAGCTCTGTTTTTTGCGCTCCCGCGTGCACCTTTTTTCCCACCTGCGCGCCAGTGATGCCAAGCGCTGCTTTTCTCTGCTTACATGCCGCTATTTAGAACACTAACTATCACACACAACACTACACCCACTCTGGGCCGTTGTAGTGGTTCTTAGGCCGAGTACATCAACTCGAGTAGCAAGGTCCATTATCAGCGGATTCCTCTTCTACTGCATGTGTAGTAGTAGCTAGCATGGCATTTTGTTAGGAACATTCTAGTTGACCAAAATATGGGGTGAGTTTGATTGCTTAAGTCCTGTTATGCTTGTTATTCATAAACGTTTTTTAGGATTGTGACTGGGTATTATCTATGGTAACGGTTGTGATTGGTTTCCATCTATGGTAATGGTACAATGTGGCTTGTATGTTGTGAAGGTTATATATTGAACTAATATCTAGAAAAAAATCTGAATGTTATTGGTTTGTTGGTATTTCTATTGTTTGCTTGGTTACCAAATCTAGGTGCATTATATGGCAATGTTTCTAATAGGAATTTGTTGAAGTGATAAATCAGTGTTGCAATATGGCAAATATTTTTGTTAGTGGAGGTGACATTTATATTTTTGTAAGCAATGTCTGGGTTTGATCAGAGGATAGCCATGTTATATGTAGATGTATCTGACGAAAAAAAATTTAGTGAAGGAGATGCTGCTATTGAATGTTATTATATTGGTATAGTTGGTTTTAAAATCGAAACTCACATACTGGTTTTAACCTTACCATCTTTGCTTTTGTGATTCTGTTTTCTAACAGCCAACTTAATTTCAGGGCACAAAGCTCAGGAACGTGGTGTTCCAATGGTATCTGTTGCAGTAAGGGGCATCACTGGACCATAAAATGTCCTTCGCTAGCTCAAGCCAATGTGTCTCCTATTGCTCATGGCCCTTCACCCCCAAGAGAAACCGATAAGCGAGCATATCGTGTGAGAAGGCCTGATAGAATTAAAAATGATGTGAAGAGGATTATGACTGATGACAGATGTGTCCGGGTGACCAATCTTTCAAAGGAGGCTCGCGAACATCATCTTGTTGATTTGTTCCATAGATTTGGCTTCGTGACCCATGTCTACATTCTTGTGGATGAGAATGCAACAGGCAGGGGAGTTGGCTATGTCAAATTTGCTCATAGACGTGAAGCTGAGTCTGCCATCGAAAGTGTCAATGGGTGGGTTTATGAAAACCTTACTCTCCAAGTTGGGTGGGCAGCACCAAGGCTTAACTAGTTTTCACACTATGCACTTGCATATCATATTACAGTGTGGTGTCAATGTTGGTCCTTATGTTTAGTATAAACATCTAGTGTTGTTCGTTTGGGCAGTTATGATGCCAGTGTTATTTTATTGTGACGAGAATATTGTTATCTTGTTATTTTGTTGGGATGAATTAAAAATAGTTATCTTGCGCGGATGAGAATAATACCTGCTTCTGTCTTATGTGTGCCAATCTTCCAAATTTGCATGAGAAAATTGTACATTTAAGACTCCAAACGACGCACTTCCTAAATATAGGACTTCAACCTTGACTTCGTAAAAAAGACCCTCAAAACATTAGTTTCTTGATTTCCATGACATTATGTATATTTCTTTATGTATTTTATACTTGGAATGACCCTTTTGACCTTGTGTGTTTGGATCTGCATGATCACACCGCCAGCCTTCACGACCATGGAGGGCAGCCACACGCCGGCGTCCTCTCCCCTGCCCCACCGGCCTGTGGACTAGCCCGCCTGGGCAGTGGGCACGATCAGCAAGGTGCAGCACTGGCCACGGTAGCCGCCTCGGTCAAAGGCCTGGCCGCCGGCCGCGCCGGCCACTGGCCCAGCCGCGTCGGCCACCGGACATGCAATTGTTGTTTTTAGTTATTTTATTTAAAAATAGGCCAATTAGGACATCAAGCAATCAGATTAGGCGATCAGCCTGCTGGTGCTCTCTCGGTTTGTAATCACGTTTTTGTTATATATATGTTCCTTTAAATTCTTGTGTACTACTTAATTATTTGTGTTTTTTTCTATTTTGTGTGAATTTTTATCTATAAAAATATGAAATTAATATTCACACCGGCTGCCATCACGTCAAGCTATGGCCGGGGAGGACTAATTTTATGGAAGGCTAAAAGTCTTAGTAGTTGTATACAAATGAATCAGAGTCTCCTAGTCGCTACAACCGCATGCAGCAACTGGCTGGAGAGCAATCCATGCTAGGATTCGCTAGGCAGCCTAGGCTAGGAGCTTTAACATCGTTGCCCTGGCTGAGTTCTTTGAAGACCTGTTCCTAGAGTTTGTGGACTGTGCCCCGGGCTACAGCCCCCCTAGCCCGGGTCGTAGATCCGTCCCTGCCCGACGACACAGATGCCCAGGGCGAGCCAGCTCGCCACGACGGCTAGCAACCTAAGAGGAGCAACGTTTCCAAAAGAAAAGAGGAATATCTCTGTGTGAGAATGTTCAGCAGTACCCAGCCTAGCCCAGCTCACCGGATTATAAACTAATTAATTAGCCAATAAGTGAGTCGACTCCCTCGCGTCGCTCTCCCTGGGGGGCGAATCGGGGGCCCCCGCCGCCGTCCCCAGCTCCCTCACTCTCCACCATCGACAGGGCCGCCGCCGCCGCTCCTCCTCGCCGGCGGCGGCCATCGGGGAGGGCCCAAGGCCTCCCCCCCCCCGCTCCTCCTCGTCTGGTGCGCCCCCGTATCTTCTCTCTCCCCTCCCCTCTCTCCTTCGGCGTTGGTGGCCGCCGGTCGGCGGGGTGGCGGATCTGGCCCCTCGTTGGCCGGATCCGACCCCTCCGCGCCCGGATCACGTGCATGGGTGACCCGGCCGACCGCGCTCGTCCGGCGGAGGCGGCGGCTAGGGTTTGAGGCCGTCGACGGGGGTCGGCTCCCGGCCTGCTGCCCGCGACGCCCCTCTGGCGGCCCGGGCTCGCGGCTCCACCGTCGCGCGCACCACCACCTCCTCCGACCCCGCCGACCATGGATCCAGCGTCGGCCTGTGAGGATCCGGCGGCCCTGACCGGCGTCGCCGCCACCGGGGCCTGGGGGCCAGGCCCGTTGCGCCGGTCCGGTACCTGGTTCAGCCCGGCTTGGTCGGTGGGCTACACGAAGACATTTGGCGGCGTCACCGGGATGGCCGCTTCCATCACTCTCGCTGAGGCGTCGAAGCTGCGGTAGGCTCCGCCCCGGCGTGGTGATGGTCGGCCTCTCGCCAGCAGGTGGTCCATGGCAGCACGGGTGAAAACCCCTTCCCAGGCCTCACGGCTAGGACCGACGACGGTGGCGCGCTAGGGTCATTACCTTTTTGAAGGCATCATCACTTTCTCTGCTTGTCGACCGCTGCTCGGGGAGCCGGACCGGGAGCGAAAGCTCCCTAGGGTGCGCTCTAAATGAAGTTGGCATCCGCGAGCGTCATCTTCTTCATGAAGGCTATATTGTTGCACCCTCGATGCTCCCATCCGACGTCCCGCCCTGCCCCTGCCGGTCTGCCTGCTTAGCGTTCTAAACCTGATTAGACGTAATGTCTCTCTTCACCTTGGTTTGTCTGGTGGGTGTTGGTCATAGTTGTAGTTGTGGTCGTCGTTGCCGGCGGATGCTTTGTCGCCGAGGTCGTCCAGGTTCTCACTCCTCACCCGTGGTCCTGAGGATGTTGCCTTGAGTGACTCGGAGGAGCTTTTAGAGAGGTCGCGTTTCCGGCGGATGCTTTAAGATGCGTGCAAATTTTAAAGAAAGGAGTACCGGAGCGGATGCCATAAAAGTTATGTGGTTTATGTTAGCTGCAGGCTAGGCTGGGCTGGGTACTGATTACTGAACATCCTCACAGAGAGATATTCCTCTTTTCTTTTGGAAACGTTGCTCCTCTTAGGTTGCCGGCCGTCATGGCGAGCTGGCTTGCCCTGGGCATCTGTGCCGTCGGCAGGACGTGATGGCTGGGTTTAATTTGGTGCTTTAAGTAATGTCTGGGTTTGATCAGAGGATAGCCATGCTATTAGCAAAGTCACGTGTTTACGAGTCTTAGAATAGTAATTTTCTCGCCATGCTATATGTAGATGTATCTGACGAAAAAAAAAATTTAGTGAAGGAGATGCTGCTATTGAATGTTATTATATTGGTATAGTTGGTTTTAAAACTCGAACCTCACATGCTGGTTTTAACCTTATCATCTTTGCTTTTGTGATTCTGTTTTCTACGAGCCCGCTTAATTTCAGGGAACAAACATAAACCACATAACTAGGTAAGCAAAAGCTATTTTGCTTGGACACTATCGATCATCAGCTGCTAGCGCTGCCCTCGCTAGGAATGGATGTCGCCCCGAAGGAAATCCTGCATCACCCACTACATCCGCCAACGATGTTTGAGTGTTGCAGACTTTCAGTGATCTCGGCAACTGGAAAACGCAAGATGCTCAATCATCTGCGGCATTATGCAACTCTTTCCGGGCACTAAGCAACACATCCACACCTATCTAGTAGATTGCAAGTTCTGATCGCTGTAAACGCTGAAGGAACAAAGCCTGTAAACCTGAAGCTTGTGCTTGTGAGCACCTGCCATCCGACATTGGGTTCGGCAGCTTCTGGAACTCCTACACTGGCTTCCAAGATTCACTTGCAGGCTGCTGCAAGGATCTAGTGGACCAGTGGTATCTTCAGGCTCAGGGGGAATTTGTTGCTCCCAACTTCCAGCTACCAACTCCTGCTCAAACAAGAACAAATTCCAATGCAAGCAGGTTCAGTGCCAAGTTCGCAGCATGTTTGCAGGCACCCTTAGAAGCTTAATTAAAATGGTCACACAAGTATATTCAGTCATTAGCAGAGCAGGTAGCAGCACCATCCTGTATGTAATGGCAATGTCTTTCAGGGTTATATTGCAGATGGATTAACCATGGTAAATGCAGTGATTACCACTCTTATCACCCAGACCCAGTGTAGCATGCATGATGCATCGGTCTCTTTTACTACATGACAGTACCAGAAACGTCAATGATGCTGCTGCTCCTGCTCCTGTAGGGGAGGGAAGGTACTTAACTTATTAACTTATTGATGAGAAAACACAGGGAGGTGGGACCCACAGGTGCAAAAGGGTTTTCTGGCACGCGTACACGTACGCAACCACACAAGCGTACTGTAGTATATCTCAGAGGGACTTTTCCTGTTTGGTGGCTCTCCCTGACGTGATTTTAACCCTCTACTAGCTGAAATGGCCACAATGCCCCTCCTGCTGCCTGGTTAAGCTAACTGCGACAGTGGGTTACCCGCTCAGGCTGGCATCGCTTCACTGAAAATGGACCGAATAAAGTGGTGGCGTATATATACGTATACACCGGTATACTAGTAGTACTATGATTCATACGCCGTGGGTCCCACCCTCTGGGGATATTTATGAGCCCCACTTCCTTTCACATGCAGGGTGCTCTCTGTTAACGTCACACCTCCGGCCAATAATTATTAAAGTCTTTTTTTATATAAAATTCAGAATTAAGTTATATATATACATCGTCCGGCATCTGAAATTGCTTTAATAGTACAATAGTGCACTTTGTCCTGGTGGCGAAATGACAGCATAGTCCTTGTGCTACTCTGAACTGTGGTTAAGTTTGGGGCACCCATAAAAATTAGTATTTGGCATCAAATGAGGGCAAAAGTTCAAAACTTGCAGGGCAGCAAAACGGACACGGACTCGGAATTTTTTTTTACTCTACCTTGCTGGAAGTCACCTACTTTTTTTCCTACAAATACCCCCGGCACCAAAATTTTTTTGCGAGTTTGACTGAAAGTTTGAGCAAAAAGAGAAAAATAAAAAAAGGTCTGTATTTTAAGCCCCTGAATAAATTTGGGGGAAAAAAATACAATTTCAGAGGTGTTCGTGGCTTCGAATCTCCGTCAATTCGCTCCACTCCTCGAACGGATCCACTCAGGTACTTCAGACATCGATTCCTCTCCTTCTTAGCTTCCGATCGAGCTACACTTCACGGCTCATGGTGGCGTGGGGCGGCAGATCGAGGCGCTAGGGTTTGGGGTGCCGCCTTTGGGGTCAGCCTGCGCCGCTTGCCCGGCCGGAGCTTCTCTCCCACCACAGCGCTCGCCGGCCGCCGCCAGATCTCGCCCGCACCGACGGAGCTCCTCTTCCTACATCTTAGCTGGCCCGCGCCGCCGTAGCTCTTAGTATTCCTCTAGCGGATCGCCCCATCCCCGATCCCATCCAAACGCCTCTGAAAATTCGGGATCGCCCCGTCCCGTCGCTAACTTCACACGGTAGGTTCGATTCGAGCTGGATTGGTGGGGTGGGGTATCTGCTGTCTAGTGTTGATTTCGGATTCAGCTGCTCTGCTCCTCCTTTCGCGGCCTGGCCTGCTAAAGATGGGGGTTCTAGGTTTTCTGCTTCTCGTGTGCAGCTGTGCTGCAAGTCCCATTTCCGAGCAAATTTTAGTAACTGACGCTTCGTTTCTTTCATCTGTTCTCGGATATTCCTCACGCTGTCACATTTTGTGCAGGTTGTGCAGCTTTGGGATTGATGCAAGTGTAGTAAGTTCTTGCTCGGTGGTTGGTCTGGGGCTCTTCTGTTCCAGTCCAGGAGTCAAGACCAACCGAGTTCTGTGCTGAAGATGAAGATGGGTGCAGACCCAAGTACCAAAGATGCCATGGAAGAGGCAGCCCTCAAAGCAAAGCATGCAGCAGAGCGCAAGTTCCATGCACATAACATCAAGGGTGCCCGGAGGTCAGCGCTCAAGGCACATAGCTTCTGCCCATCACTTGAGGGCATATCTCAGATGATCTCCACACTTGATGTTCACCTTGCATCTGAGTCGAAGATTGATGGGGAGAGTGACTGGTACAGGATACTGTCTCTCGATGCCATGGCTGATGAAGAGGAGGTGAAGAAACAGTACAGAAAGCTAGCTCTCCAGTTGCACCCAGACAAGAACAAGTCGGTTGGTGCAGAGGTTGCCTTCAGACTTATCTCGGAGGCATGGAGTGTATTGTCTGACAAGAGCAGGAAGATGCTTTATGATCAGAAGAGGAGAGATCATTGTGCGGTGAATGTGTCCAACGGTTTGTATGCTTGTGATACAAAGGTGAGTAAGCGAGCACGAAAAAATGCCGCTGCCGCTGCTTCTGCCTCAGCAGCTGTCGAGGCCACTACTCGTCCTGGAGGGGCTAAGACATTCTGGACATCATGCAACCGCTGCAGGATGCAGTATGAGTACTTGAGAATTTATCTGAACCACAACCTTCTGTGTCCAAACTGTCACAATGCATTCATGGCTGTAGAAACTGGATTTCCCTGCAATGGAACCAGTTCTTCATTCAGCTGGACAACCAAGCCACAGCAGCAGCAGAACCACAATACTGTCGTTGACCATTCATACCAATCAGCAAGCAAAACATCAAGCATTCCAGGCACTGCACATGGAGCATACCAGCAAGAGAACACTTACGAGTTGTACAATAACCAAAGTTTCCAGTTCACTGAGTACCCCAAGACAACAGGTGTTGCTGCTACAAATGGTTACAGTACACAGGCCCTAGAGAAATCAAAGAGAAAACATGAAGAGAACTATATATACAATTATTTTTCAAGTGGCAATAACAATGAGTATCTATCAGGGCGTGGACGGCATTCTAAAAGGAGGCGGAATTTCAGTAATGGCTATGCATCTATGGACTGTAATGGGGAGACTCTGGCTGTAACTGCAGGTTCTGTGGTTGCCGATGGAGGAAGAGTTAATGGTACATCAGGGGAAAAGTTTAGATCTGCAGTAAGTGCAAGAAAAGCTAATGTCTTGAGGGAGATCTTCCAACTTGACACCCGTGGTCTTCTTCTTGAGAAAGCCAAAGCAGAAATTCGTGAAAAATTACAAGGCTGGAATATTTCGACATCTAGCCAGTTTGCTGAGAAAGGGAAATCAGAAAGAAGAGAGAAACATGTTGAAAACAATATAAAGGTTAATGGCATCCTCTCTGACAACCCAATCAATAAATGCAAGAAATACAGTTCAAAAGATGCAGACATCAAGATCCCTGTGACTGATGTAATGAATCCAGAACAGATGCGTGTACCTATGTCCATTGATGTCCCTGACCCAGATTTCCATGATTTTGATAAAGATCGAACAGAAAGAGCCTTTGGCAACGATCAGATCTGGGCTACGTATGATAGTGAAGATGGCATGCCTCGCCTATATGCAATGGTACAGAAAGTTATTTCAATGAAACCTTTCAGGATACGAATGAGCTTCCTCAATTCTAAGTCCAACAATGAACTGGCACCAATAAACTGGATCGCCTCAGGTTTTACGAAGACATGTGGTGATTTTAGGATTGGAAGATACCATATTACTGAAACAGTCAACATCTTTTCCCACAGAGTTTGCTGGAGTAAAGGTCCTCGTGGAATTATCAGGATTATTCCCCAAAAAGGTGATACATGGGCTGTGTACCGGAACTGGTCTCCTGATTGGAATGAACTTACACCAGATGATGTGATATATAAGTATGAGATAGTAGAAGTGATCGATGATTTCACTGAAGAGCAAGGTGTGGGCGTTGTCCCATTGCTGAAGGTAGCTGGTTTCAAAGCAGTGTTCCACAGGCTGACGGGCCCCGATGTGGCTAGAAGAATACCAAAGGAAGAGCTTTTCCGTTTCTCTCATCGGGTTCCTTCTCGCCTGCTCACTGGGGAAGAAAGAAATAATGCTCCAAAAGGTTGCCATGAGTTGGACCCTGCTGCAACTCCAGTTGACCTTCTTAAGATTATTACAGATGTTAAGGAAGATGCCACACAGTGAAGCTCCGAGTAGAACTCAACTTGTCTGTCCTCCATACTTGCAACTGCCAGCTAGCATGGCTGAAGTTTCAATATGTGCTTCACTGACTGGTCAGCATCATTTGGCTCCCTTGCCTTAATCTATCATTGAACTTCTGGATGACGATGAGGACTTTATTAGGCATTTCTAACATTCAATTTTATTGTAAAATCGATATCGTATAGAGCAAACGATTATCGAGAGGCTGCATATTGTGCTGAGGCCAGTTCTAAAAATGGCAGGCCTCATGACTTGCTGCGAGGTAGGTGCCAGTGTGCCACTAAGTGATACTCGTGACTCGTCTGTAAGGTTATGTCAAGTAAGAGCGTAGTTTGAGACTGCTGCCAGGCTTTACTCTGTACCCGCACTCATTTACTTATCTGTTGTATTTTCATTAATGCATAGCATAATCCTTATTTAATCTATCCTATTCAGTTATTTTGATTAAATATTATGTCTTTTTCTGTGGTGCTAATTACTCTTTTACTCTTGTTCAAAGATTTATGTATGCAAGGGTCTTACAAATGGTCTGTAAATGTTCAGAGGTTAATCGGTGTCGCATATTTACAGTATGGAAGACAGACTATAATTGTGGTTGAAATATGGTTCCTGTAGACTATATACGGTATACCATTCTAGAAGAATATGTGAATTGACCGTACTAACACCATTCTAGAAGAATGCGTGAATGGTATTAATACCGATCATTAATACCGATCTTATGGATGGATGGTTTGCCTTCATACCACGGCAAATTGACAGTAATTTCATCATTCTAGACCAAAGAAGCATAATTGTCCTGATTCCAACTCCAACATGAACTGCATCTTGTTGATCAGTGTATGATACATTCCATGCCGTTTGAAGGCGGTGTTGTCAGTCCAGTGATCAAAATTTGTCCAATGAATCCAACAAACTGCAGTGTGATCCCGAAAAAATGGGTGGGTATGCTAAATGCTGCCCTCAAAGTAGAATCAGCAGCTGCATACAACGATGGGCTGATGCTTCAGGCCAACATCGAGGATCCAGAAATGATAATGATGTCTGTGATTTTGCAGTAAGCCACAGATTGATAATCTCGTAGTGAATCACAAAATAATTGAGATACAGACATTTCAGAGATAGACGACAATGGCACCTTATCAGTATCGCTAAAGGCCCAATTATTACCAGATATCTTGAGAGCACAATATGTGGATGGTGTTGTTCACTGCTATGATGCTAACATTGAACATGGCTGTCAATGACGATGCAACTCATTTCTGTTCTCCTTTATCTTTTTTGTAACACTTTCGCCTGATGAAAATAATAATGAGAACAAAAAAGGGAAAAAGTATAATACATTTAAGTCTCTCATAAACGATCAAGTTGCAAGACTGGCACCGAAGATGCCAACTGTTTCACCATCGCACTAACTGTCTGTAAGGGTACGCTTGGATGTACTGATGTACAGAACTGCATTCAGAAGACTGCTGTCAGAATTTGCGCCGCATAGATCTCAGAATATCCACTATCATATTGTACGTACCATTATTTCCTCTTATGAAGGCATCACCGTATTTATTCTTTAGCTGACCATTGACATATTCTTCAGTTTGCTCCATCGCAATGTTCATGTATCCATCAAGACATGCCAGAATACCTTATTAGGATCATGAAAACTCCACTAGTGTGATTGAACAAGCAATTGGTTTAACAAATTCGTGTTTCAGTTATTCATACAATAGAAATAGAAACAGAGAGAAACATATTTTTCAGCATGTAAGCGATCTTCATCCATAAATATGAGCACTGATTATTGAACACCATGAGTATCAAACTCGAGAAATATATCTCCAGCCACATGTAGTCGCAAGGAAACTAATGTAATTAATAACATGACTAACAACTAGTAACTGCATATGGACAATTTTGAGAAACCCAACCATATCATCATAGCATCCATCATTTCGTTTAAGGGCAGGAATCAGATCAGAAAGAAACTGAAATTTCGAAGTATATCACTAAATTTTGGCTTGGCTCGTCCAGGGCACAAACCAAACACACCCCCTCTGACAGTAATATCTCACCTCTCCAATGCCCCCCTGAATCATAATCCTTGTTAGAGCACCAGGCAATTATCTTTGAAGTCATAACACAATCCATGACTTTGAACTGGCAAAGTAATCCATGATGCTAACAGCACAGGACAGGAGTATGCATAACCAAAACACCAGGCTTAAAACTCTACAGGGGATTTGTTCAAAAGACAAATCCACAGGTGATTCCTAGGGTATCCTTTAATTTAATGTATGATGAATCTGATTAGGCACGTTGAAATCACTTGAGCTAGACCAAAATTCTCATGGGATTCAAAACAATATCATATAGGGATCCCTATCATATTCTATCCGGGCTGTCTCACTCCATCAAGCACAAGTTATGTTTATAAGGAACAATAAACAAAATTTGCCCCATTGTTCTAGATCACCTAAAAATAGTTGAGCAAGCATGATTGTACCTCCATGAGGGTTTGGAACATTGTTATAGATGTGGGCGAAAGGGGAGGAAACGGAGCAGAGGGCTCGAGGTGACCTCGGTAGTCGACGCCAGAGTTGAGCTTGACAACGACGGGGCGGCCCCTGATGGACTTGAGGAAGTCCGATGGCGTCTTCACTGTCCCGCCGGCGACCAAGCCGGGCCTGCCCCCGCCGCTCATCTTACGCGTTGTGCCCCTGTGCCCCGTGTGGCTGGTGTTCCTGTGTTGCGGATTGCGGGTGGCCAGGTGGACCCGACCCGTTTGGACTCCGACCAGAGCCGCCACCACGTCCCTGACCGGTGTCACTGTAGTGCCATTTACTCTGGGTCCCACGTGTCAGTACCGTCTGTAGTAGTACCGT
This sequence comes from Microstegium vimineum, assembly GCA_022036555.1. Classification (NCBI taxonomy): domain Eukaryota; kingdom Viridiplantae; phylum Streptophyta; class Magnoliopsida; order Poales; family Poaceae; genus Microstegium; species Microstegium vimineum. Next base: position 27,062,048 of record CM039121.1, read on the forward strand.
ACTTCTTCCGTCCCAAAATATCTATCTTTCTCACTTCCCGAAAAATAACTTAAATTAATTTTATATAAAAAATTATTAATAGTTATGATATATAATTGATATCATTAGATAGATCTTTTAATCTAATTTTTTAATAAAATTATTTGTAGACATAAATGTTGCACGTATTTTATATAAATCTAGTTAAAGTTATGACACGAAAACCTAAAACGACAGTTAATTTAGGATGGAGGGAGTAGATGACAACAACCCGTCGTCCACGAAGTCTAAAATATCCTCTCTCTCTCTCTTTCCTTTTTAAACAGTCCAAAATCTCCCTGAAGCACTCTGTCGTTTGTAACAGAGGCCGACACGTCGGTCCCACGTAGACAGGCTCCACCGACCAGTGCGTATTCGGGCGACGGACGTGTCGTCGTAGTCTCTCCCATCTCCATCTGAGCCACACATCTCTGAACAAAAGCAGGGAGGCCTCCACCTCCACGCACGCACATCCCCCTCCGTGCCACCCGCTCCAAACCCTCGCGCCGCCTCCGAGACAGCCGCCGCAACCATGACCACCGCCGCCGCCGCCGCCACGGCCGCCGCTCTCAGCGGCACCACTACCGCTGCGCCCAAGGCGAGGCGCCGGGCGCACCTCCTGGCCACCCGGCGCGCCGTCGCCGCGCCCATCAGGTGCTCCGCGGCGTTACCCGCCACACTGACGGCTCCCCCGGCCACCCCACTCCGGCCGTGGGGCCCCACCGAGCCCCGCAAGGGCGCCGACATCCTCGTCGAGGCCCTCGAGCGCTGCGGCGTCCGCGACGTCTTCGCCTACCCCGGCGGCGCGTCCATGGAGATCCACCAGGCACTCACCCGCTCCCCCGTCATCGCCAACCACCTCTTCCGCCACGAGCAAGGGGAGGCCTTCGCCGCCTCCGGCTTCGCGCGCTCCTCTGGCCGCGTCGGCGTCTGCGTCGCCACCTCCGGACCCGGCGCCACCAACCTAGTCTCCGCGCTCGCCGACGCGCTGCTCGACTCCGTCCCCATGGTCGCCATCACGGGACAGGTGCCGCGGCGCATGATTGGCACCGACGCCTTCCAGGAGACGCCCATCGTCGAGGTCACCCGCTCCATCACCAAGCACAACTACCTTGTCCTCGACGTCGACGACATCCCCCGCGTCGTGCAGGAGGCTTTCTTCCTCGCCTCCTCTGGTCGCCCCGGGCCGGTGCTTGTCGACATCCCCAAGGACATCCAGCAGCAGATGGCGGTGCCGGTCTGGGACACGCCCATGAGTCTGCCTGGGTACATTGCGCGCCTTCCCAAGCCTCCTGCGACCGAATTGCTTGAGCAGGTGCTGCGTCTTGTTGGTGAATCACGGCGCCCTGTCCTTTATGTTGGCGGTGGCTGCGCAGCATGTGGTGAGGAGTTGCGCCGCTTTGTGGAGGTGACTGGAATCCCAGTCACAACTACTCTTATGGGCCTTGGCAACTTCCCCAGCGACGCCCCACTGTCTCTGCGCATGCTTGGTATGCATGGCACAGTGTATGCAAATTATGCGGTGGACAAGGCTGATCTGTTGCTCGCATTTGGTGTGCGGTTTGATGATCGTGTGACAGGGAAGATCGAGGCTTTTGCAAGCAGGGCTAAGATTGTGCACATTGATATTGATCCGGCTGAGATTGGCAAGAACAAGCAGCCACATGTTTCCATCTGTGCAGATGTTAAGCTTGCTTTGCAGGGCATGAATGCTCTTCTGGAAGGAAGCACATCCAAGAAGAGCTTTGACTTTGGCTCATGGCACGATGAGTTGGATCAGCAGAAGAGAGAATTCCCCCTTGGGTATAAAACTTTTGATGAGGAGATCCAGCCACAATATGCTATCCAGGTTCTTGATGAGCTGACAAAAGGGGAGGCCATCATTGCCACAGGTGTTGGGCAGCACCAGATGTGGGCGGCACAGTACTACACTTACAAGCGGCCAAGGCAGTGGTTGTCTTCAGCTGGTCTTGGGGCTATGGGATTTGGTTTGCCAGCTGCTGCCGGTGCTGCTGTGGCCAACCCAGGTGTCACTGTTGTTGACATCGACGGGGATGGTAGCTTCCTCATGAACATTCAGGAGCTAGCTATGATCCGAATTGAGAACCTCCCAGTGAAGGTCTTTGTGCTAAACAACCAGCACCTGGGGATGGTGGTGCAGTGGGAGGACAGGTTCTATAAGGCCAACAGAGCACACACATACCTGGGAAACCCAGAGAATGAAAGCGAGATATATCCAGATTTCGTGACGATTGCCAAAGGGTTCAACATTCCAGCAGTCCGTGTAACAAAGAAGAGCGAAGTCCATGCAGCAATCAAGAAGATGCTCGAGACTCCAGGGCCGTACCTCTTGGATATAATCGTCCCGCACCAGGAGCATGTGTTGCCTATGATCCCTAGTGGCGGAGCTTTCAAGGATATGATCCTGGATGGTGATGGCAGGACTGTGTATTGATCCAAATTTCAGCAAGCACCGCCTCCCTGGCTTTCCTTGGCATGCATATGAGCTATATGTGTTATCTATGTGATGTTCTCATGTGTTCTATCTTTTTGAAAGCGTTCAAGTATCTATAGTGTGGTTGTTTGATGTACTCTGTTATGGTAATCTTAAGTAGCTTCCAACCTTGTAGTTGTGTAGACTGTTGTTTTCGTGCTGGCATATCCGTTATAAGAGATCATGTAAGTGCCTTTTGCTACATATAAATAAGGTAATAAGCATTGCTATGCAGTGGTTCTGAATCGGCTTCTGTTGCCAAAGTTAGGTGTCCAACTGGCCCATGCTTTTGTTTTAGCTATTTTTTCCTTGTTTATTTATTTATTTATTATTATTGCTACTTCCAAGTTTCCAACACAACATATAATGCATGGAAGGATGCGCATTTGTTCATGAAAGGGCTACTTATATCCAATTTCTTCTTATTAGCATGTTCCATCATGCGCACTCGAATCGGCTCAATGTGTTATGTGCCATTACAAAAGTCGTTCAATCCTGCGCACTCAAATTGGGCTGAAGTTCCATTTTAATAAAGTATAAATAAATAAATAAAATTGGCTAAAGTTTCCTTGTGTGCGGACACAATGCACGCGAAACGCTGGTCAAACAAGCCTAACGCTTTCCACGACGCCGATGTGCTGGGGCCTGGGGATAACAAAGACCATGGTTGCCGGTGCTGAACGAGACAGCGGAGGCTGAGGCTTGATCGGTAAAGCTATCGTTTGTTTTGATCGATTGCCAAATCCATTTTCCAAAGATATGGATCAAACATCTCAACTTCTTAAAAAGTTTCATTTCCATCACTACATATGTTTCATATATTTTGCTATATTAAGGCTGATACCAGCAAGACTTCCTTTCTTGCGGTTCAACGAGGGGCATTCTATCCACTCGTTATTCCTTGAGCTATATCATTCCACTATCAAAAGAAAATAACCAGATAGAAGTAAATACATGCCACAAAAAATCAAAAGGTCATGCTATAGTTCCCTCTTTTAATAACCACCTGGAATCAAAATGCTTTCCTTCTCAAGTTGGATTTGGCAAAAGGTTTTGATTGCCTGGAATGTGATTTTAACGCTTATGCTCTTCTACGTCAACGGTATCATCGTCAATTCATCAACCTCATCAGAACCTGTATCCACTCCCACATTCTCGGTCCTTGTCAATGGACAACCTCTCCTGCTTTCTTTTCAAGCAATGACCATCCTCTCCTACTTTTCGAGCGTGATGAGATATCCACCAAGGTTGTTGCCTTACCTTTTTGTTATTGCAATCAATCCACTATCCAACAGGCTTCAATCTGAGATGCAAAATAGCAATCTGACTGGTATCTCTCTAGGTCCAAACTGTCCTCCTATCCACTCCATGCTTTTTGCAAATGACGTGATTCTTTGTTGCAGTGCCTCAGTTGCCGAAGCTACCACCATTTGCCATATTTGTAGGAATTCTCACCTGCTTCGGGCCAAATTCCAAACTTCCAAAAATCAGCCACTATTTGTAGCAAGAGAGTTGACAGCTACACCAAAGGGCAAAGGCTAAATCAAATCTATCTTCTCGGTCCTTGAACTCCTACCCAACACATGCACCTAGGACACCCCCATGATCTTCAACATAGAGACATAACCAAAGCCTGTGAGCTCATCATCAACAAATTCTAACCACAGTCAAAGCAAATATGTTAAACCATGCTGGGCGACTCAACTACATCAAATCTATTCTTGCATCGATTCCGATATATTACATGTCAACTGTCCTCTTCTCCAAGACTTTTGTGGAAAAGGATTAATACCATTATTATAAGATTTTGGTGGGCAGGTGTCCAAGATGACAATTCTACTTCTCCCATTGCCTTTTGCTCTTGAGAGGACACTTTTCAACCCTAAGAAAATGGAGGATTGGGAATCAGAGACCTTTACACTGTCAACAAGAGCTCATCACTCAAGCTGCTTGGAACATAGTCACCAATAAAAACAATTTCTTCCCTGCGATTCTTCAAGCAAAATATTTCCCAACTAATCCTTTCTAGACTGCAAAAAGTAATGGATGTTGCTCTATTTTCTAGTTCTCTATTCTACATGTAAAGAAGGATATCAAGCAAAACTCAGTCTACTAAATTCACTTAGGTGACACCTCCATCTGGTCTAGCTCATGGTGCCTTATATTGTGATGAAGAGGATGAAACCTTTGTTTGAATTCTAATGTGATGAATTAGTTCATGTCACATGCTCAAGGAAGACATGCTCAATCTGTCAAGTGATGAAAGCCCTCAAAGATTGCATGATCAAGTGTTGGCAAGCAAATGACAAGCAAGATAAGTTGAAGTTTAATTGTTATCTTTTATTCTTGAGTATATGTATGTTGCAATATTAAGAGTGATGAATCAATGCACTAATGACAATTTAAACCGTACTGAGAAACCATGGTTAGAAACCTAGAGAGAGAGAGAGAGTGAAAAGAGAGTTTCTAGAACCAACATGAATTGGAAGCAGGTCTGTGCAAAATTGGCCTAGCTGGGTTGGAAAACCAGCTTAGCTGGCTTTGGTACAGTAGTCGGGTTTGTTCGACTTAGCCTTCAATGGCTAGTTTTTAGGAGAAACCTTTAAATAACTTCTCTTATCCTCTTTGTGCTAGTTTGCTGAAGCTTTTTGCATTGCATACATTACCAAGAGCCAGTGGTTATCTCTCCAAAACCTCCCTTTGCGGGTGTTGATGGTCGATAACATAAACTATAAACCATTAATATGACCATCATTTATCCTTAATATCAATCACCAACATAAGTCTAGTGGTTTAAACTAAGTATTTCAATCACTTTTGGTGATTCTGTGAATATAGGAGGGTTTATCTAGAAAATGGACTAAGATGGTTAAGAATTCAATGATACAAACACTTCCAAGAACTTACACCCACTCATGACAAGTGGACCAAGCATCCCATAGGACAAGAGGGTCCGCGGGCCAGTGAGGGTGGGTTGGCCAACCTAAACTCTAGGTTGGCTTACCCACATTTTTTCACCAATCAAGTTCCTACACATAAGAAGAGTGTACAAGGTTCCACATGGAAGGAGGACGACTCCACCTGCTTAAGGTGGGGTCAGACTCACATGAAGATGCTAGCTTTTCTCCCATGTCATTGAGGATCAATCTCTACCACTTGTTTAGGTTAGTTCACATTAAAGGACGAGATTTCATGTTGCCATGGATCTATGATGTGGTGATTCCTTGCTCCCTACTCCATCTCCCCTATAAAAGGACCCATAGAACCCCCTCGGGGAAGGCATCTCAATCCATTAAATATCAACAACACTTAACAATAAGGTACTTTCTACAGGAGAAGAGATATGCACGTATTCGATAAAACATATAATCAGGTCACCTTCATCACCTAAGGCATACTGATCATCATTCATCATCTCATGCATCACATTTCTATAATAGTAACATATGCACCTGCATCATACAAGATCACAGGAGGAATTGACAGTAGAAGTAACTAACGAGCTGGTTGTGGTCGAGCCTGAAGCTCCAAACCAAGAGGCACCAGGAGATGAAGGACTGTTGGAGTGCCCCGACCACCGAGCTAGCATATTCGAGAAAGGCAATACCTAGAGCATTCTAACCATGTGGTTTGCAATTAAAATAATTGTGTCCTTACTTGTTTGATGCATTAAGTTATAGGAGTTGATTGATACTGTTGTTGCATTATATTTACACTCCTTGCTTATTCTGTATCCATACGTCCTTGTTACCCTATTAGACTAGAACAAGTCACATGCTTAGCTTTGCTTAGATCGATACGACGTTGATGATCTCCTATCACTTACCACCCAATGTGACACTCCGATGTTGTTGAGAAGTATATCATTACATCATGAGACAACCAAGGATGGTTGAGAAATTGTTCGGATGGAGGACAATAGCAACAACCATGACTCATGGGCTATTCTCCTTCGTGTGTGCCCATTTAACGGCTGATCGTGTGGCGTCCCTCTTGTCATGTTGAACACAGCCTCACATTTAGCTGGCCAGATAAGACATTTTGACCGTGAAGCTAGTGTACGTTTTGTGCCAGACCGAGATCCAGATGCGCTTTATAGGTGCTGTAGAGGGAACGACGGGGGAAGGAAGAGTGAGCCCAAGGATAGATAAGGTCTAATTCCTAGCAATCAGGCGGGCCCCAGATATCGTGACTGTGACTTGGTCCGTGCTTTTCGGAATGTGTCTCTAGTGATCTATAGCAACCCTAGTAGGGGAAGCTTAGTTTGTGTGAGGAATACCCCTCCAGCTGGATAGGAAGTTGATTTGAATCGTGGTCTCTCCCCGTTAGTGAGAACTTTACTTGAGCTATGTCTATCATGGGATGAACAAATGAACTAATGGATACTAAGATGATACAAATGGACCAGAAGGGTGAACCAGTTATCATTGTTTGTTAACCAAGTGTATTGCTCTAGTACAGGTGCTAACGTAGTTGGCAGGTAATTGTTACTAAAACCTGGCTAAGAACCACAAGGATGTAACTTGTACAACTTAACGCTTTTTCACAATGTCGAGTTAGTAGTCCACTACCAAAGCCTGCATGATCCTTGGTGCTATTTATTTTAGTTTATGATGAGTAAGTCTAGTTGAGTACATTCTTGTACTGAGGGCTTTGTTCCCATGTTATTGCAGATGGTGAGGTGTACTTCGGTTACTGTTGGCATTTCTAACGTCATCACTAAGAACATAAGTTCCTAGCAATGACGCTAAAAATGTATGGTATGTAATTAACTTGTCTTTAGCAACTAGCCACTATCTTTTACCTTATACTCCTAAGCATGGAACTAGGTTGTCATCCCTAATTATAGAGCTAGGAATAATTAATGGTACTTACAAAATATTCTATTTTATGTGTAACTAGGAAAAAATAAATAATGATGAATATGAAATTATAAAGAACAATTGATTCTACAAGCGGACAGATTAATACACCATTGTAGCATTTTACCTAGAGTATTACCAGGTTGTCGATTTATATTTTTACCACTTGGATGGTCTAGTTAAACTGTTAATCTATAGTATTGATAACATGCATATGAAATGAATGAAGGGATTAACCAACCAAGAATTCTACTCGTAACAGGGGTATGTCACATAATAAATATATATATATGATAAGGGTACAATGATCAGTCATCATAATAATAAAAATAAAGTTCCTAAAGCACTCTAGTCACTACACAAGCGTCGTCCAATGCAAGTAATAAAGAAATAACTCCTAAGTATTCTAGCTATCGTCAAAGCTACGCTATTTAGTGCAAGTACATCTAGCAATCATCGTTAAGTAATACTACCAATGTTCCCAACCACAATGGGGCCATGAACAGGATGAGTTGAGTTCAGAAACCTTAGATATCCGAAGATATCCTGAACCTGACAATCCCTCCCTACCAAACCACTACACGGAGGAGGCCTACAAAGGACTCAATGGACCTGTCACGTCCACAATCTACCTCACGACTAGACACAGATGGGGGCATCCGCAGATAAGCAATGTATCTAAGCACCACACCTACATACTGCCTACCACTTTCCACACGATCGAGTAGACGAGCACTATACGAATATGTGCATGAACTCAATAGCAAACTAACTATACTAGACATATTAACGTAAATAATGAACAAAGTAAACAAGAACATAATAATGAATAATAGTGTTGCCCGTAAATATCATAAAACTACAAATAACCAATAAGAGAGAAGAGAATAAAAACTATACCAGACTCCAATCTCTTGATAACTTCGGGAGTCCAAGATCGATTGACATATCTTGACTTCCTCTTCTCTTGATCTAACTAAGCTATGCTATGAACTAGAGAGGCTCTAGATGAACAAGGGTTTGTGGCTCTGGATGACTAGATCTCCAATGACTTAGACTGAATGTTACTCCAGTACCCGGGGGGGGGGGGGTATTCTATCCTCTATTTATAGCCCAGTGGGGTGCACGACGTCCGTTGGATCAAACCGACTTAATGTAGGGCCGAGATGACTCCTCAAAGGCAATGGAGGAATACTCCAGAAGGCCGTAGAAGGCGGGCCCCGTAGGTGGCCGACCGGCTAGGGGTGGGGCCGGCCTGCCCCACCTGGAAGTGGCTTGCTGCCCACTTCGCTCCGGTGTCCTCTAGATCATTCTTGAACATTATGGCAAATATCTCGTCTCAGGATTTTTTTTGATATTTATTCTGATTTGATTCCCTTTATTACTCTTTTTTGGAATAGTCCCTGGAAAATAATAGAATACCAAAACTCATGGAAATTGTCAGATAAAGCCCTATACTTCTATATTTTCCATGTGGTTGATCCATTTATCATGTTTATAATTATATTAAATGTTGACATTAACAACCGTCAACAAGCTCCCCCATGCTTTCCCTTTGCTAGTCCCTAAGCAAAGCCTATCTAGTAAACTTGGATCAGGAGTTGCTGTAATGCTTTCACACCTCAAAAGTTCACATGGTTTCAAACAAATATTCTTCTTTTAATTAGAAAAAAATTGCTCTAACTTTCGAACTCACCTTACCTTTAACCATTGGGCTTCAACTGTTACTTGGGTCTTGAGCAATCGAAAGACAGAACAATCAAATCAGGCACTATGTCTCAAACTCTTCGCTCTACCAAAATTATGGGTTTTGCAAAGTTTTTAAAATAAAACTCAGAGCTTAATTGTATGACACCCTCAAGTCTCTTATGTATGTAGTATTTGTGGATCTCACTAAGGCATTAATAATGGCATGCCCTCCTATACTAGTAAATATACATAGTGGAGTTCATAGGAATGGCTTAACAAAGTTAACATACTTACTTCATATATATTGTAAAGTCAAACAATAGATCCACAGAGAGTCAAGTCATACAATCAAGATGTGCATGCGTGTGGATATGGTGGATATATGGCGGTGATGATGAAAAACCTAATTCTACTTTGCTCCTTGAAATGAATCTCTCTTTTAGAATTTTGAAATTTTGAACAACATGGCTAGAGAGTATGAGCTATCTTATTCTTTATTTATTTTTTCTGTGAGGTGCGCCAGACACTTGTCCATTTTTAATTCCTCTCTCTTCTCTTATTTTTTGAATTGCTTTTGCATAGATACCTCCGGAGGGTACCATTTGCTAGGAAGATCACTTGTTTCTTGGTCTTCCCAGAAGCAAAATAGCGTGGCATTGTTAACTGCCGAGGCGGAGTACATAGCCGTGGGAGCTTGTTGTGCACAAATCTTATACATGAAACAAACACTCCTTAATTACGACGTTGTTTTAAAAGATGTTACACTCTGGTGTGATAATGAAAGCGTCGTAAAGATTGTTAACAACCCGGTTCAACACTCTCGCACCAAACACATAGATATTCGCCATCACTTTCTTAGAGACCATGTTGCACAAAAGTATCACACTAGTGCGAGTTAGAAGCAAAGAGCAATTGGCGGATATCTTCACTAAACCACTCGATGAATCAACCTTTTGTAGGTTGAGGAATGAGTTAAATGTGCTTGATCACTCTAACTTCACTAAAAAATGAGCTTGTGTGAACCAACCATGCATTCATATGTAAATAACATGTTTAATTCTAGTAATGCACATAGGCTTAGCTAACGCGGTTAAGATAACCAACCTCAAAGCGTGTGACAAAGCCTCACCACGGTTGAAACTTGCAAGCAACCAAGATTCAAATTCCTTGTAATGCATTGCATATGCATTGTTGCTAGTCATTTCTTTTCGGTTAAGTTTGAGCATCTGCTAGGTTCGTCCACTTAGGGGGAGCATTCCAAGCTCAAGTTGTTACTATACCCCTCTTGTGGACCTATGATGTCTCCTTGCTCTTAAATTTGACCTATTTTGAGCTAAAACTAAGTCTAAAGTCTATGACAAACTATTTGTAAAATGAGGGTTTGAGAGATGGTTCTTGATCAAGTCCAATCAGGTGTTATTTCATTCTTATTGGGATTGGAACTTGGTTGGGAGAAAGACGTGAAAAACTGCTTTGAAACATCTTTTGGAAAAGGCGTCGAACGCTGCCACCGGACGCTCGGCGAAAAATGCCCAGCGTCCGATGCGATCGTCCGTTGGATTAACAGACTCAGCCAAGGGGCATCAGACGCTCCCCAGCGTCCGATGCAAGGGCATCAGATGTGTCAGATGCGTCTAGGTGCTCTCTGGACCCTTATTGTATGGGCATCGGACACTATGTCTCAGCGTCCATTGGACATCTTCGGAGCATCCGATGCCACATAAACGAGCTACATTCGTTTTTAAAACTCCTTCTTACTCCTTGGGTCAGTTCAATCTATTCCGTACACCGCCGTATCCGCCGCCATTGTCTCCTCGCCCCTTGCGTCCTCGCTCGCGGCGCTCGCTTGCGCTTGCACCACCGCTCCTCGCCGGAGTCTATCAACGCCGGCGAACTCGTCCCTCCTAGCGCCGCCATGCCGCCCCACTCTTTTCCTTTCATGTGCGTTTTAGCCATGGGACTGCCAGAGCCCCTCCAGTGAATTCACCATGCCAGCTATCTCTCTCGTTGGTGCCTTCACCAAGATCCTCTGGAGAGAGAGGTTCTTCCTCCACTCGGCAGCGCTAGGTGCTTGTCCCCTCTGTTTTCAGTCTGATGAGCTAGGGTTTGGTTCTCATCAACTCCCTACTACCGACATCCAAATTTCCATCAAATTCCAACAGTTTGCTCCTATTGTTGTTTAGGCTACGAATTGGATTGGATCGTCTTGACCGAGGATTGCTTATCTCTTCTCATTTTTCATGTGTTAAGGTAGCTTTGCAGATCCGATCTATTACTCACCTAATTTCATGCTTCTTGATAGACTTACTTACCCCTAGTTACTCATATTGTTATATATATCTACCTATTCTATCAAGCAACGGGTCGTTTGAGATTGATAGTGATAGTTAAACTTGGACCCAACCCCACGAGTACGGAACGAGGCCAAGCCTCGAGAGGGTCAGTCTAGGGCTCAGGGGGAGCCACTCTTGCAGAGATTGGATATCCAATGGATTGATTGGTTCTTTCAGCTGTCAGTTGGATTCTTGTGGATTATTTGTCAGTGTCAGTTGATCTTTCAAGGATAGTTGTTCTTGTTTCTTCCCGTATCCGGCAATGGAACGTGTGAAAAACGTTGGCCCTCCTCCTGGTGGTGACGACCCTCCACCTCCACGTCGTCCTCTCACCGATCAGGAGAAGGGTAAGGACAATTAGATCTCGAAGAAGAGGAAGAGGCCGCTAGTTGACCCATCAGCAGCAGTGATAGCAGCGGCAGAGGCAGCAGAGATAGCTGAGAGGGGTGGACGTCGTGCCAGCTTGAGGATCAACTCTTCACCTCGCCGTGGAGCACATTGCGAGTCACCCTCTAAGTCAGAGCGAGCACAGTCAGCAACAGTGCCAGAGGCTTCATAGGCAGAGCCCCTAGAGGCTACAGAGCAGGCAGAGCAATCTGAGGCCCCAGAGCCCCTTTAGTGGATGACTTGGTCTCACGCCGTGTCACCCGATCTCACTACCCGATGTCACCTCAGCCCGATGGTTCACGACGTGGTGACCAAGCATCTCCTCTACCACGTCTTCCTCTAGTGGCCAGGTACCAGGTCTGCGCTCTCACAACGAAGCAGATTCATGATATGTGATTCGTTGACTTTCAAACATGGTTCCCTGGTCAGCGTGACCCTCGTGCTGGTGATCACTTCTATACCACCTTGCATGAGGACTTCTACAGATCCTATGTTGAGACAAGCGTACACATACGTGCTCAGAGAGTGTGTTCACTCTAGTCGATCATCGATGTCGGAGGCTCGGAGATCAGTCAGTACTTAGAGTATCTACCAGGGTTGACAGGGCTGATAGGCTGTTCAGGTGCTTACCAGGAGGATTGGGTTCGTCCGTTCTATGCTTCCTTGTAGGTGTCTCTAGACCATGAGTTTATTCACTTTGCGTTCAGAGGTCGAGACCACAGGATCTTCGCTGCCAGGTTCCGGGAGATTTTTCACCTAAAGGCTTCCACTACCCGGATCCACTCACTTTGCTATGGACAGCAGGAGGCTCCTCATTGTCCTCACGATGGAGAGGTACCTTCCTCAGACTTTGTACAGGAGTGCTTCATTGAGCCGTTTAGAGATGGTGTTGACACCATTTTTCGGTACGTGTCAAATGAGCTAAGGCTTGTGTCGATCGGCAGCCGTTTTCCATCGGCATCGGGAAGTCGTGAGTCAGTATTGCTGATGGGAGTGTGCTGTGGGAAGACTAAGTGTGCTGCTGATGGAAGCTAGAAGTCTCAGATGTTGCCGATGGAAGCTGGAAGTTTCGGATGTTGCCGATAAGGGTTAATCGGTGAAGTCAAATCGCCTGAGCTGCAAAGTTGCCGATGAAGAGATGTTGCTAATTCCGATTGCCGATAAGGAGATATTGCCGATGCCGATTGCTGATAGGGGTTGATTGGTGGATAAGTTGCCAGTACAAGGTTGCCGATCGGGAAGTATTGCCGATGCCGATGGGTATGGGGTGCCGATGGGCACAGGGTGACAGCGTTCGATGTCAGCAGAGGATTACCGATGGCCAAAGAAGGAAGCCGCGGATTGAAGGGATCTGCCGATGGAAAGTTTTCATCGAGGGAGAGGCATAAGGAAACTGGTGATTTTATACCAGTATTATTATAGTAGTTTGGGTCCGGCTCTTGCATGAGTCGTTTATTTTCCTTTAAAATAGGCGTGTTTGTTTAGGAAAGTAATATTGTTATTTTAGATCCGACTCCTGCGCGAGTCAGTTTCCTTAAAGTTAGGAGTTTGTTTTAGGAAGAATACGGGTCGTATCTCTGTACAACTCTCCATGCGGGAGTATAAATATGTGCCCGAGGGCTACATAAATATCAATCATATCCAATATCAAACAAATCAATTTTACTCCTATTCTACTTTTATCTCAATTTACCCTTTTTTGCATTAGTCTATCAACGAGTTCTTCAAGCTTCGACGGGCTGCATCACCTTGATCTCCGTCAAACCCTTGTAAGTTCTGCGTGGGAGTATCTCTGAGCTTTGACATCCGGGCGCATCGCTGTTGTCTCGTTCAGCTCTGCTCTAGTTATCCTGATCAAGCCTCAATCTCAACATCCGGGCGCATCGTCGTTGTCTAGATTGAATCTTGTTCTAGTTATCGTCCTTTTCGATTAACTAGTCAAATCGACTGGCACGCCTCCGGATATCGAATTTCGGGTATAAGCCCGAGGTGTTCGCAGATCCTGACGCTTTTTGTGTCAACACCTCTTTTGGCACACCCGGTGGGACCCGATTATACAAATTATACATCTATCATGGGTGATAACGCCAACGTTAACCAGAGGAACGTCATTGAAGTCTCCGAGGCCGATCTAAAAGATGATCAGAAGCTGGCCATGGAGCGGGCTATGGAGGAGTACAAGCAGTTATATCTCAAATCCTTCAGCCTAAGCAGGAGCGGCGAAGCAATTCAGAAGCAAGACCCGCCGTTGCCACGACAGGTCACGCACGATGCCAATCCTGGTAAGCTACAAGAGTTGGTCAATTCTGCTCTAAGTCAAGCATTAATTAGCCACTCCAGCGTGCTGTCCAACACTGTCTACAATGCTGTTATGCAATCGTTCAAGGAAGGACATGCACCGCAATATGTTGGTCCAGCGTATCACCAACCTGGATCGGCATCTATAAGTCCATCGGTAGCCCCAGTGACGTCTTCTACTCCTGTGGAGCCGTCTGCCGATGTGGCTCCGCCGCCAAGGCCGAACCCTGAAAGCGTCACCAAGCTCAATACAGATTCAGTGGCGTCGGCAAATTCAGGACCTGCTATCCAGAGTCAATCAGCTCCCACTAACTGGTGGGGATACGGTATGTCTTCAAATCTATCTGCTGGTTCTAATCTGGTGCAGGGAGATAGCTCAGCTTGGAAGGGCTCTATGGCATCGGCAATGCAATCACAGCCGGTGGCCCCTATGATGCATTATTCTACGCCTTCTCCAACTGTACAAGTGTCATCAGAAGATTTTCTAGTAATTCCTAAAATACGTCTGATGCCACCATCAGCGAGCTCTGTGCCGATGCAACACATTATAGCAGCTGGAAGTCAACCTCTGGTGGCAAATCCTCAAGCTGGGGTGCTAGTTCCCCAAGGTAATCTGATGATTGATTGCTCCAGAATACAAGAGCCACACGCTCCAGTTAGCTATCAGCCATCGGTAAGTCATATGCCGATGATTTATAATCCTGGATGGGCCAACCAGCCGCCAGCTCAACAGCCTGGCGTGTCAATGTATCATTATGGAGGCCCAGCACATACTCAGGGCGGACCATCGGTGCAGCAACCGATGAATATGATGACTCAATCTAATCTGCCAAGTGTGCAAAACTATCCATCGGTAAATCAACCGACGCATAGTGTTCAGATGACTGGTGCTGCGCCCGTGACTACTCCGCATCATCTTCAAGAGGCGCATCTGCCGGCTCCACTAGTCAACAACCAGCCAATGAGTCGGTAAGAGCAGGATGCATATTGGACCAATAAGATCGCCGAAATTATGAAAGAACAATTCGGAATTAAACCCAAAGTCAATACATACTCTTATCGGACTCCGTATCCTCCAGTGTATGACTTGATTCCTCTCCCAAATCGGTACAAAGTGCCTGATTTTACTAAGTTCTCCGGCCAAGACGACACATCGACAATGGAGCACATCAACCGCTTCATTATCCAGTGCGGAGAAGCTGCCAGCAGGGAGGAATTGAGAGTGTGATTGTTCTCTTCATCATTGTCTGGATCGGCATTCACATGGTTTATATCTTTGCCTCCAAACTCTGTAATCATATGGGCCGATCTAGAGAGGCAATTTCACAAATACTTCTTCGCTGACATACATGAGAAGAGGCTTACCGGTTTGGTTAAGATGAGGCAACGCAATGACGAATCGGTAGGAAGCTTTGTTTAGAGGCTACGGGACGTGAAAAATAAATGTTACAACCTAGTGCTTGATGATCGGCAACTGGCAGATTTGGCCTTCCAAGGATTACTGCCACACATCAAGGATAAGTATGCGTCCCAAGAATTTGAAAGTCTAAGTCATCTGGTACAAAGAATTGCCGATCAAGATATCAAAACCTTTGAACCCAGGAAGACTTGGAACAAGAAGGTAACTTTCATCGGGCAAGAAGAAGATTCTGGGTCGGATGAAGAGCTGAGCATCGATGCGGCTGAATGGGTGAAGGATAAGAAGTTTGTATCTTGTCCGTTCGGCCAGAAAGAAACCGAAAGGTTCACCTTTGACATCACCAAGGCCGACAGGATGTTTGACTTATTACTTCAAGAGGGCCGAATCAAGTTGGCGCCCAACCAAGTGATTCCATCGGCCGAAGAGCTCAAAAAGATCAGGTACTGCAAGTGGCATAATGCAACTTCGCACAGTACCAATGACTGCAAAGTATTCATGCAGCAGTTGCAGTCAGAGATTGAATCTGGACGAATCAAGTTTGAAAATTCTAAAGTCTAGAAACCAATGAAGATTGATCAGCACCCTTTCCCAAATAATATGGTGGAAGCCAATGGAAAAACCAAAGTGCTGACATCGGAGGCTGCCAGGAAGAACACATCGGTAGATCCTAACCATCAAATAACTGAGCATGATGAAAGGAGGTTTGCCGATGATAGAAAGGGCAAGAAGGTTGCCGATGAGGGTAGCAGTGCCAACAGGCCTCCTGGTATTATAATCACGCATAAGCAGCCAAGGCGAGACTATCGGCAATCGCGGGAAGAACGATATCGGCAAGAAGAAGAAGAGTACCAGGAGTGGCTTCGGCATAAGGACCACTGGAAGTGTCCCTTCTTCGTTCACTGTTGGGAAGAAGGCATCAAGCTGCCTACTGCTGATAATTGCCCCGAGTGCAATGGATATTACACTGCCGATCGGTCAGGTAAGAAACCTTGTGTTGATGATCGGATGCCCAGGTACGCCAAGCAGCTCAGAGAGAAGAAGTCGGCGCATGACCGACTGGGGGGCAAGCTTAGTGCCCATAACAGGCTTGGCAGACGTGTTGATCAAGAGGAGCTGGAGGAGATGGCCAATGCAAGGGTGCCTGACGAAGAAATATTCTCCAGAGATCCCAACATCAGAAGAAGTACCGATGCAAGCGATAGAAGACAACACCAGCCTGTCTGGAAAACCAAGCTTCCTCAGTGGTGCCCTAAGGGTCTGACCAAGACTCAGAAGAGAAGGATTCAGCGCGAACGCCGCAATGACCTGTATGACAATGAAGAACCCTCAAAGGAAAAGCAGTGGAGGCCAAAGCGCAAGGACAGGGATCCATCAGCAGACATCAATATGGTCGTCATGTTGCCGATGGAGTTCATGGCACCCGTCAGCGATGATGAAGAGACTGCTGAGATGGAACAATTGGTGCTGGATCCGATGACGGCTATCTTTGAAAAGCCTGCCGATGATGAGAGGCAGCATCTAAGGGCTTTGTTCGTTAAAGGCAAAGTGGATGGACAGCCTATGACAAAGATGCTGGTAGATGGTGGGACATCGATAAATATAATGCCATACATCGTGTTCAGAAAACTTGGGAAAGGCGACCAAGACTTAGTCAAGACTGACATGAAGCTCAAGGATTTCGAAGGGAATGTGTCGACAGCCATGGGAGCCGTATGTGTTGAATTGACCATCGGCAGCAAAACTTTGCCGACAACGTTTTTCGTGATAAGTGGCAAAGGCACTTACAACTTGCTCCTCGGAAGGGATTGGATCCATGTCAATTGCTGTATTCCTTCTACTATGCATCAGAGTCTTGTGCAGTGGATCGGGGATAGAATTGAGGTCGTCCGGAGTGAAGCCCCATCTACTATCGCATTGGCAGAATCGGAGACTTATGAGCAGACCAGGTGCATATCTGGTGAAGCTTGGGACATGGAGTTCCTCAAAGTTGCCGATTACCGCATTAAACCGATCCAAGCAGTCGGTCCTGAAGAAGAGTTTTAATGGATCGGTTCGCTGATGATGGAAAGCTGGGACAAGGCTTCACGTCCGCCGATGATTTACTTGAGGTTGACATCGGCGATGGTAGTAAACCTAGGCCTACTGCAATTAGTGCTAAGTTAGATTCCCAATGTAAACAACAGTTAATTGATTTATTAAGGGAATATAAAGATTGTTTTGCTTGGGATAATACAGAGATGCTTGGTTTAGACCGATCGATAGTTGAGCATCGGTTACCCATCAAGTCTGGTTTCCAACCACATCGGCAACCCGTGCGCCGATGCAATCCTACTATTCTACCCGACATCAAGGCTGAGATTACTAAGTTAATCGAAGCTGGATTCATTCGGCAATGCCGATATGCCGAATGGATTTCTAATGTGGTTCTTGTGTATAAAAAGAGTGGAAAACTTCGTGTTTGTATTGATTTCAGGAATCTTAACAAGGCTATGCCGATGGATGGCTACCCGATGCCTATCGCCGATCTGCTAATTGATGCTGCTACTGGACATCAAATCATTAGCTTCATGGATGGCAACGCTGGATACAATCAAATATTCATGGCCGAAGAAGACATATCTAAGATTGCTTTCAGATGTCCAGGTCACGTCAGTTTATTTGAGTGCGTTGTCATGACTTTTGGCTTAAAGAATGCCGGTGCTACTTATCAGAGAGCAATGAATTTCATCTTTCATAAGTACATCGACATGATAGTTGAAATCTACATTGATGATGTGGTGGTTAAGTCCGGAGGTTTTGAAAAGCATCTTGCCGATTTGCAAAAAATATTGGAATGCACAAGGGAGCATGGGTTGAAGATGAATCCTAATAAGTGTGCATTTGGCGTATCGGCAGGACAGTTTCTGGGCTTTATGGTGCATCAAAGAGGCATCGAGATCGGCAGAAAGTCTATTGATGCAATTAACAAGGTGGCTGCTCCTACAAACAAGACTGAGTTGCAGTCCTTGATCGGCAAGATTAATTTTATTAGAAGATTTATATCTAACTTATCTGGTAAGATCAAATCTTTTAGTCCATTGCTGAAGCTGAAAGCCGATCAAGAGTTTATATGGAAAGAAGAACAACAGTTAGCCTTGGAGGAGATCAAAAGATATCTGGTGAACCCTCCAGTCTTGGTTCCACCTCAACACGGGAAGCCTTTCAGATTGTATTTGTCTACCGATGACAGTGTTATCGGATCGGCTTTAATTCAAGAATTTGAAGGAAAAGAACGTGTGATATATTATCTAAGCAGAAGGTTGGGGGATGCTGAGACTAGGTATTCGGCCATAGAGAGACTATGCTTATGTTTGTATTTCTCTTGTATAAAATTGAGGCATTATTTATTGTCGGCTG
Source organism: Microstegium vimineum (assembly GCA_022036555.1). Taxonomy (NCBI): domain Eukaryota; kingdom Viridiplantae; phylum Streptophyta; class Magnoliopsida; order Poales; family Poaceae; genus Microstegium; species Microstegium vimineum. The sequence goes on from CM039121.1 coordinate 27,080,945, forward strand.
AATGCACTGTTATCTGCAAAAATGATGTGGTTAAGTACATGCTGTCAATGCCGATATTAAGTGGACGAATCGGTAAGTGGATTCTAGCACTTTCGGAGTTTGACCTAAGGTATGAATCGGCTAAGGCTGTTAAGGGTCAGGTAATGGCTGATTTTGTTACTCAGCATTGCAATATGGTAAGCTCTGTAGAAATTGCTCCTTGGACTTTATTCTTTGATGGGTCTACGTGCAAGGATGGAGCAGGTATCGGTATTCTCTTAATTTCACCCCGAGGACGGAAGTATGAAATTTCGTTGCCGATTGTGGCTACTTCTACAAACAATCAGGCTGAGTACCAGGCTTTACTTAAGGGGTTAGAGTTACTCAGAGAAGTACATGCCGATGCTGTTGAAATCTTCGGTGACTCTATGTTGGTGATCAACCAGTTGATTGGGACATATGAATGCCGAAGTGAAGCTTTAATTGCAGCCCATGGAAAGTGTTTGCAATTATTGAAAGAGTTCAAAGAGTACCACCTTGAGCATATTTCTAGATTGCATAATGAAGAGGCCAATCGGTTAGCACAGAATGTTTCAGGATATCAGCCGATCCAAGAAGTCATGACATCGGTAACGGTTACCGATGACTGGAAAAGTGACATTACTGATTACTTAAGGAACCTGTCTAAGAAGGTTGAAAGGCGTCTAAGATTCCAAGCCACCAAGTATGTACTCCTTGACGATGAATTGTATTATCGGACGATTGATGGAGTCTTGCTCAGATGCCTCGGTAAAGAAGAATCAAAAGAGTTGATGGGTGAAATCCATGAAGGTGTGTGTGGAGCGCATCAATCGGCATTCAAGATGAAGTGGATGATTAGGCGGAATGGATATTATTGGCTGACGATCCTTGAAGATTGCTTCAATTATTTCAAAGGGTGCCAGGATTGTCAGAAGTTTGGTAACGTACAGAGGGCACCTGCATCGGCAATGAATCCTATAATCAAGCCTTGGCCGTTCAGAGGATGGGCTATTGATCTCATCGGCCAAATTTATCCGCCATCGAGTAAGGGGCATAAGTTTATACTTGTTGCTACCGATTACTTCACTAAATGGGTTGAAGCGATTCCTTTGAAGAAGGTGACATCGGCAAACATGGTGGATTTTGTTAAAGAACACATTGTTTACCGATTCAGTATTCCTCAAACTATTACTACCGATCAAGGAACCATGTTCACATCGGGAGAGTTTGATGAATTTGCTGCTAATATGGGGTTCAAGGTGTTAAACTCTTCTCCTTATTATGCTCAAGCCAACGGTCAGGCTGAAGCGACTTATAAGGGAGTTATTAAACTTATCAAGCGCAAGATTGAGGAGAACCCTAGAAGGTGGCATGTGGTGTTAAACGAAGCCTTATGGTCGTATCGGATGGCTTTTCATGGTGCAACCAAAGTCTCGCCGTATCAGTTGGTCTATGGACACGATGTTGTCCTGCCTTGGGAAATTAAAACTGGCTCTAGGCGATTATCTTTTCAAGATCAATTGACGACCGATGATTATGCTACTCTGATGAAAGATGAGTTAGAGGACTTAGCAGGTCATCGGTTGAGGGCATTGATCAGCATTGAGGAGAATAAGAAGAGGGTTGCCAGATGGTATGACAAGAAAGTAAAGGTAAAAGAATTTGCCGATGGCGATTTGGTTTGGAAGTTGATTTTACCGATTGGGACTAAGAGTTCTAAGTTTGGAAAATGGTCTCCTAATTGGGAAGGTCCTTATCGGATAAAACAATCTGCTCCTAGCAATGCTTACATACTAGAAACTCTCAAAGGAGTTGCATTTTCTAGGGCAATTAACGGTAAATACTTGAAGAAATATTACCCTAGTATTTGAGTGGACGCATAGTGTTCGTTTGAATATCGATGAAAAGAGAAAATTATAATACATCGGTAAAAGCATATAGAAATTATGTTACAAGAGGCAAAATCAAGTATCAATGTTACATTTGCCGATACAATAAATAAATTACAACAAGGATTGGATGGCTAATATCGCACGCAGGCGAATTTGCTCTATCTCATCCATCTCCTTGGCATCGGCATCGGCAGAGCCCTCGACCGGTTTGATCTTCTTCTTCAGTAAGATTGCTTGTCGGGCATTTTGGTCTCTTTCCTGCCACAGAACCCTGATTGTGTCGGACAGTTGGGCTTTCTGCCGATTGGCTGTGTTCAGAGCTTCCTCAACCCTTTGTAACTCAGCCAATAGCTCTTCCTTCTTTGCCGATAGCTGAGTGATTTCTTGATCAAGGTTGGTGCTGGAGACTTCTGCTTGGCCGATGCTCTTGTGCTTTTCATCGGAAATACTTTTGAATTTGAGCTTCTCTTCCTCAGCCTGAGATTGGGCGACCCTATCAGCTATGCAACGGGAGAGCCTCTGGTATTGAATCTGCTTGCTATCAAGGAAGGTTGCCTGGAAAAGAGTTTCTTCCATATCGGCAGGGAGGTGGCCTTGGATATCCTTGAAAGCTATCCTTGCTGCGGTTGAGTCCTGGATGAGCTGGGATGTGTCTTGTTGTAGCAAGGAAAGCAGTGCTTTGAGCTTGGACTTGACCTCTGCCGATAGAGCTAGAGCAGAGCTTTCTTCGTCCTCATCATCATCGGGAATGTCGATAGCAAAGGAGAATAAGCTGTCTGCTCGAGCTGGGCCTTCTTGGTGTTCATCCTCGTCCTGAAGGTTGAGGCCGAAGGAGAACAGGCTGTCTGGGGAGTCTTGGGCCTGAAAAGGGCGAAGTTAAAATGTGCCGATCATAAGGTTATACTATGAATTTTTAGGTAGCCGACTTACCATCTTAAAGCAAATTTCTTGCCGAGGACTTGGTATATTGGATGGTCCAGCTTCGTCCTGGAGATCGGTGGTAGTTGCCGACGAGTGAGCTTCTGCTTGGGGAGCGGTTGATGCCGTGGGTGCTGGTGGCGCCATCGCTGGTGTTGCTTCCGCTGTGGTGGCCGGTTCCTGTGGTGGCGACACCATTCCTTCATCACGGATTTCGGTTGGTGGTGCCGATGCCGATGTCGCCTCCGCTGTTGCAGCGGGTGGTGTTACCTCCTGATCAGGGATGTCGTCCAATGGGTGATCAAGAGTAGGAGCCGAGGATGGTTCTGCTGTTGGCGCACCGGCAGTCGGTGATGCAACTGGAGCCAATGGCGAAGAAGGCGTGGCCAATCTTAAGCGCCTTTTCTTCCTTGGCGCGACAGCAGGGGATCTAGCCCATTTCGACGAAGGCTGGGGCATCGACAGCAGGACTTGGAGATGCTTGAGTGTTTGAAGCGGCTGCCGATGACCTCATTGCCTGAAAATATTAGTATAAGTTATACAAAGGAATTTGTTGCCGATGAAACAGTATGTAATCGGTATGAGTGAAGATGAGTTTACTACAAAAACCCGCGTCAGGGCAGCAGCAGCCGATGTAGCCTTGGTTTTTGCAGGCGTCGGTGTGGGTACCTGCTGAGGGGTGAAGGCAGCTAGCGTGGGGGCCTTATTGCCGATGAGTGAGATGGGGTTCATCATCCGGAGATTAAAGGTCTTGCCACTCCTGCTCATCTGGGGAATCGGATCGTCAACCTGTTGAGTGTAAAGGGGTCAGATGCCGATGATAAGAATAAAGTAATAAGGAATGCATCGGGATGAAAAAACTTACCGCATCGTCGGGAATTACGTGATTGGCGTCAATTATATTCCGATAGTAGTGCGATGACTTGGCAAACAATTGATACCTCCATTCTTGCCACCAGGACGTATACTCATTTGTGATGAAGGAGGTTGGTGACCAGGAAGACAGATCAATGTCTGACATATCCGCATTAGGAGGGAGATTGACAACTTTGTTCCAGTCTATAGCACTGGAGATAGTCTGCCTGGGCTTCACCACCTTGGAGTAGCAAAGCTTGATCGGCAGTTGGCCAAATGCCAGTTGTCTTGCCGCTGCCGATGGGTAGTAGAACTCGTAGGATGGAGGGGTATTCTTCCCAGTTCCGAAGATATTGACTGAGATAGCACGGGAAACAATACTGGCCTTCATGATTACTTGATTTTGAGGCACATTCCCATCGGTAAGATTGAACAGCAGCGGAAACTGATTGTTCTCATCAACGTATGGCCACTAGAGGCGTTCTGAGGCAGGGATTCTGTTGTAAAATTTCTGAAAGAATAAGCCGAACTGTTCTGCATCGGCATCGGTCCCTGGCAACACTATGATGGCCTCTCCGAAGTTGAGTGGAGGGCGAGTTGCCGATTCATCATCCCTACATTTGTAATCTTTCGATATGTCTCTTGGGAATTGTTGGACGAACAGGTCAAACTGAAGGGTTTTGTATGCATTCAGCCACATGTTGACAAACCACCAAGGACCCCCGAGGTTGCCGATGGACTCGCCTAGCAGTAACTTCTTGGCTACTTGGTGTAGAAGGCGGTATACCGATCCAAGAAGATATCTCCCTAGGGGAAGTCTCGTTCCATCGGCAAGGAGTTCAGCTGTCGGAAGATGCATGGTGGTGGGTCCAACTGCTCTACCACAGAAGATGAATTTTTGCAGCCACATATTCAGAAACGTGGCATGCTCCCTCTGGTTTACCGATCCTGTCTTCTGGTACTCATGGATGTAGCTTGTCCAGCCGCCGATGTTCCGAGTGTTCACTTTGTACTCGGCTTTCCTGTTGAATAGAGTGAAGGTATCGGCAGAAGAGACGTCCAGGCCGGTCAACATATGGACATCGGCAAGCGTAGGAGTGGCTGGTCCATGCCTAAATAGGAAGGCGTTCATGCTCTTAGACCAGAAGTAGGAGGCCGCCATCAGCATGTTCTCATTCTTTTCCATATCGACAATGGAAAGCCTGATGAACTGATCCAAATTGCGCTCTTGCCAATAGACTTGCTGCGTCCTAGCGACCCTAAGGTACCAGTTCTTCCACCCTTTGGTGGGCTTGGGCCATGACCGGAAAGCATCCTTCCATAATCCTAAACCGAAGCATTCAGATCTAAAAGGAATCTGGTTGGTTTCCGCGTTGATCAAATAGCAGGGGTCAGGATTCCCCATTGGGCCTAAGCAGGTGAAGCTAGACTGTTCGAGAGGGATCACTACCTTGTTGTATAGTTCCTAGGGTTCGAAAGAATCAAAGAAGGAAAAGGGAAGATTATGGATTCGTACGGGAAACAACAGGAGATTGGATGAGGAGGAAAGTGGATTTACCTTAGGGATGTCGACTTGGATCGCCATTGGAGTTGAAGGGGTTCTTGCGGTTCGTCCTTGGACTGGGGAGAGAACTGTTGCTCGAGCTCGAACAGGTGCTCTTCGGAGGCGCCGCCGGAGGTTGAAGGCGAAGGCAAGATGTGAAAGTGAAGGTGGACTCAGGGTAAAAAGGCAGATTGGATCCTGGTAACTTTTATAAGCTTACTCAAGGGTATTTTGGGATTTCGGTTCACACTATACAGGAATGTGGAGAGGCCTGCGGTGGATGTGCGCGATAATCAAGGAGGTTTACAACTCTTTGTGCTACAATCAAGGGATTTTATTAATAAATTGCGGTCCTGCGCGCAGAGATCGAGGAAGCTGTGCAGTTATCTCGGAGGTAACGGCTACAGTAGAGAGAATTTCGGCGTGTAATGTATTATACACTCCGAAACTGGGGGACATGTGTTGACACCGTTTTTCGGCATGTGTCAAATGAGCTAAGGCTTGTGTCGATCGGCAGCCATTTTCCATCGGCATCGGGAAGTCGTGAGTCAGTATTGCCGATGGGAATGTGCTGTGGGAAGACTAAGTGTGCTGCTGATGGAAGCTAGAAGTCTCAGATGTTGTCGATGGAAGCTGGAAGTTTCGGATGTTGCCGATAAGGGTTAATCGGTAAAGTCAAATCGCTTGAGTTGCAAAGTTGCCGATGAAGAGATGTTGCTAATTCCGATTGCCGATAAGGAGATATTGCCGATGCCGATTGCTGATAGGGGTTGATTGGTGGATAAGTTGCTAGTATAAGGTTGCCGATCGGGAAGTATTGCCGATGCCAATGGGCATGGGGTGCCGATGGGCACAGGGTGACAACGTTCGATGTCAGCAGAGGATTACCGATGGCCAAAGAAGGAAGCCGCGGATTGAAGGGATCTGCCGATGGAAAGTTTTCATCGAGGGAGAGGCATAAGAAAACTGGTGATTTTATACCAGTATTATTATAGTAGTTTGGGTCCGGCTCTTGCATGAGTCATTTATTTTCCTTTAAAATAGGCGTGTTTGTTTAGGAAAGTAATATTGTTATTTTAGATCCGACTCCTGCGCGAGTCAGTTTCCTTAAAGTTAGGAGTTTGTTTTAGGAAGAATACGGGTCGTATCTCTGTACAACTCTCCATGCGGGAGTATAAATATGTGCTCGAGGGCTACATAAATATCAATCATATCCAATATCAAACAAATCAATTTTACTCTTATTCTACTTTTATCGCAATTTACCCTTTTTTGCATTAGTCTATCAATGAGTTCTTCAAGCTTCGACGGGCTGCATCACCTTGATCTCCGTCAAACCCTTGTAAGTTCCGCGTGGGAGTATCTCTGAGCTTTGACATCCGGGCGCATCGCTGTTGTCTCGTTCAGCTCTGCTCTAGTTATCCTGATCAAGCCTCAATCTCAGCATCCGGGCGCATCGCTGTTGTCTAGATTGAATCTTGTTCTAGTTATCGTCCTTGTCGATTAACTGGTCAAATCGACTGGCACGGCTCCGAATATCGAATTTTGGGTATAAGCCCGAGGGTTTCGCAGATCCTAGCGCTTTTTGTGTCAACAGATGGGTTCAGTTGTCGCCCGCATGACCTCACACCGACTACCCGTGTCCTGAACGAGGTCATGAGATGGACCCTATGTTGACACCAGAAGTGGCAAACGGGTAAAAGACCGCACGCGTATGGTTGTTAAGTGTAGCTTTCATCGGGAGTATTCCAGGTATCATATTTTCCACAGGGAATAAGAAGTGAATTAACTAGCGATCAAGGTTGTCCTAAGATGAGACAAATGAGTCTATGATATTTGGGTAGAGAGGTTTGTTGTAGCAAAGATATCTAACTAGGCAAAACTGGTTATACTGGCTTTATCAGCCCTTCTCTTGCAGGAGGCGATGGGATAGATCAGTAGGAGATGAAACTCCTATCGGACCATGCCATCATGTTATATTGAGGCCCTACCTTTTAAGAACTTATGTTACACACATGGTGGAATACAAAGACTAGACAGGGTTGTTACCACCTGCTAGCTACCACAAACAATCCGTGCCATAAGCTGTTTACAAAGGCAAGATCTAGTCTAGACACCACGTCTACACTATTCTTACTACTTTAACCCAAACTTTAAGGTTAAAGCACTCTACTTAAAGTAAAGCAATGAACAAGCATGAAAACATGTATAACTGCTATGCCAGAATTAGAAGATCAAATACTATAAAGAACTCAGATGTATCACTTACAAGTGTATAACTTATAAGAGGATCGCATCCGCTGAGGTACAGCTTGGAGAAGACGCCAGATAGGCCCGACTCTTCTCCAGACTCTCCTCACTCTCTCCCTATTTTCTATGCTACTAGTAGAACAGGGCTTCGCCTATGTGTAGAATGAGTATCTCCTCCTTGGTGTGTTGAATGAGAGGGAGTGAGGGGGTATTTATAGTGGAGAGGTGGAGTAGGGGCTACTCCATCGCCACGTCATCGATCCGCGTGATGGATGATGAGAGCCCTTGGACCCTAACCGCCTTCAGATCAAGGGTGGAGAGAAATTGCCCATGTGCTTCTTTAATTTGGCATGTGCATCTTTGCATGCAACATGTGCTTCTTTGCATGCAGGCATGCAAATGACGGTGGGATAAAGGAGTGTCCACCAATCCACCTTGGGCGGGGGGGGGGGGGTCGGTCGAGCCCCCTATGATATGTGGACCACTGCCAACCTTCTAGAAGCATGGCCCACCTGTCATGGAGTGGGTGGAGATCTTGGTGGCTGCCATTTATAGGTCGGCCGACCTGGATAAGGGGGTAGTGACCCACTTACTATGACAGGTGGGCCCTCCTATCATGTGGGGTGCTTGGGGAGACTAGTGGGCCCCATAGGGTGGTTGACCGACCCCCCTATGGTGGGTCCCACTAGTCCATTTCTCTCCATTTCCTATAGTCCTGCAAGAAATACTCCATGGACATGTGAAACTATTTTTTGGATAAAATATACTCCCTCCATATCGTAATTAGAGGACGTTTAGGACATGAGTATGATTACCAAGGTGTGATTAATTAGGGGTTAGTTTTTTTTGTTTTGCCCTTATTAAATACAGCCGAGGGTGGTACCTTTACAGCAATCCGTCGTAGCTCTGTTGGCCAAGCTCCGCGGTCTGGGACCCGAGGTCCACGTTTCGAGTACTTATGGCCGTAGTGTTTTTTTGTTGCCACGATTTTTGCATGGATTTGCAAGGCACTATGCGGGTTCTGGGAGGCTTTCGCGGCGTGGGTTTGGCCGCGCGCGTGCGGTTTCGCATTCTGCTGTGTCGCTCGTTGTTTTGCTGGCGCGCGTTACTTCAAAATTTTCGGCAGCAACGCAACCGTGAGCGCGGCTCCAAACTGGAGTCGTATTAAGACGTCTTGTTTCCTTGTTTCTTCATCTTCTCAACGCCTCTTCTTCTTTCCTTTCCTTCTCCATCTACTCCAGAGACAAATGTCTGATTACATTCCAACATTCGATCTCAATGTCCTAGCAACAGAAGATGACGAAGACGACGTTGGGTTCGATCTCAACATCCCGGCTACACAAGTTGACGACTACAACGACATGATCGACGTCAACGATCCACAAGATGACAATGACAATGACGTCGACGTCGATGACGAGCCACAAGATCACCATGGCGGTAATGCATCACTTAGCGCTTGTGTGTTTTTTTTTCCCGTTTTTTGTTCAGTTCTCATCACACTGTTTACGAGCCCCAATATCATTGTTTTTTGTACAGTTGATTTGAACAACATACCGCTTGATGAATTTGGTGTCGTGGATTTCTCTTATGTACAGAACGATGCTGGTAAGTTTTTTAGTGATAATGTTTATCTTTGAATAGAACTTGCTATTGCTAAGAACACTAAGCATCATTTTTTTAACAAAACATGTTGAACAGCCCCACCGAAACAAAGAGATAACAGAACACCTCCGCAAACAAGTTTATCAATCTTTGTTGGCTAGAAGCAACAATGGTAAACTAGGCAAGAAGGACACTACCATTGTTGCCGAGCGATTTGGGCTTAAAATTCGGACAGTTCAAAGGGTATGGAAAAGAGGTAAAACACAACTTGCAAACTCCATTCCGGTTGATGTTTCGAGTCTAAAGAAGGGTAGAGTAGGCCGCAAGAAAATCCCTGTTAACTTAGTTGCATTGAGAAACATTCCTCTAAAGCAAAGAATGACTATAGAGGATGTGTGCACTTCACTAAATTTGAGCAAATGGCAGATTCAAAGGTATTTGAAAAAGGCTACCTTAGGCGCCACTCTAGTAGCATCAAGCCCTATCTCAGTGAAGCTAACAAGCGGGCTAGGTTACAGTGGTGTGTTGACATGGTTAACAGGGAGTTGCTTGATGATCCAAAGTTTAAGGAGTTGTATGATTTTGTTTTTATTGATGAAAAATGGTTTTACCTACATAAAAAAAATGAGAGATATTATTTGCTACCCGAAGAAGATGTACCCATCGGACTTGTAAGAACAAGAACTACATCCCTAGGCTCATGTTCTTGTGTGTTTGTGCTCGACCAAGGTTTAGGGATGGGGTTTGTACTTTTGATGGTAGGATTGGATGTTTCCCACTTGTTCATTTTGAACCGGCTATGAGAGGTAATCGGAGGACCGACCGTGTTCGTGGAGACATGGTTATGAAGCCCATTACATCGATCACTAGAGATGTCATTAGGGATTTCATGATCAACCAAGTGTTGCCGGCCATTAGATCCAAATGCCCAAGAGAAGATGTGGGTAGACCGATATTCATCCAACAAGACAATGCACCCTCTCATTTGAAATTGGATGATCCGGAATTTTGTGCGGCCGCTAAGCTAGGAGGATTTGATATTCGCCTAATTTGTCAACCACCAAACTCGCCAGATTTCAACATTCTTGACTTGGATTTCTTTCGAGCAATACAAGCAATTCAATATAAGAAGGATGCAAAAACTATTGAGGTTCTAGTTCCAGCCGTCAAAGAGGTACTTGCTGTTGCAATTCATGGAAGCAATTCAATTTTTATTAACAACAAATTCTCATTCATTTGTTGCACAATTGTTTTGCAGTCATTCATGGAGTACTCGCCACACCTTGCAAACCGGATGTTTCTAACACTACAAGGTGTCTTTGTCGAAGCAATGAAAGAGAAAGGTTGCAACAAGTTCCAGATACCTCACATGAAAAAAGAAACACTAGAAAGAGAAGATCGGCTGCCTTCTTGTATCCCTTGTGATCCATTGTTGCTCCATGAAGCCGAGGCTACTCTTTCTGCATGAAAAAATTAGATTGATACTGTAATTAGTAGTAGAGGCATTCTTGTAACAGTTTGGCTTCTTACCGATGCTTTATTTGGAGTCGTCCGGCAGCACGTTCTTGTACTGCTCCTTGAAAATCAGGCAGTTCACCTTGATGCAGCCGAACATGGCATCAACGAAGTAGTCCGCGTGGATGAGACCACAGCTAGGGCATGGACGATAGTACCGCGTGTCCGCACGGTCCGGTGCTCTGCGATCCTCATGAACGAGACCACAGCGACCGCATACACACGCCCCCGGCAGCACGGAATTCGGCAACACCTCCAGCAACTCTGGCGTGATGGAGTCCGGTGGCATCTGCGACTCTGGCACCACCTCGTCCGGCTCCTGCGAGTTCTCGGTGTTGAGCAGCAGCGGGTCGACAGAGTCCTCGGCGTTGAGCAGCAGCGGGTCGACGGAGTCCTCGGTGTTGAGCAGCAGCGGGTCGATGGAGTCTGCGTTGGTGAGCTCCTGCGAGTCCTCCAGCCCGACCTCGTCCGCGGCGGCCTCCAGCCTGTCGTCCGACTCCGGCCAGAAATCCTACGAGTCCAGCAGCCCGACGTCCACCGAGCTGGGCTCCATGGCGAGTGAGTTCTGCACGCCGGCCCTAAACCCTAGCCGGCGAGCGAGCTGTGGACGGCGAACCTGGGCGCGCAGCGAGCGAGCTGTGGATGGCGGAGTCGTGACTAATTAAGGACGCGAGGAGTCCCGAGGGAAGTGAGGGGCCGGAAGGCGCGCGTGGGAAGGCGAGTCGAGTGGACGCGCGATCGAGGCACGCGCGTGGACGAGGGAGGCGAGCAGACGGGCGACGCGCGTGCGAGGGCAATTGCGTCAAAAAACTGGTTCCAGCGGGCCGACGTCCTCTTTTGCCACAAACTGCATTTGCTCCAGGACGTCCTCTTTTTCAGATACGGAGGGAGTACTCATGATATGCTTATGTCCCTTCATTGTGAGGCTGTTGACGGTGGTTTTGAGTATGTAAAAGTATGTCATTCTTAGCATCAACACCCTACTCCCATGGGTTGGAGCTCGAGAGGCATTGACACGTCTACAGCTGTGGCTCCTAGCACACTTGGTACGCAGAGAGAAGTTTGATATTTAGGGTTTGATTGTCAGTGAGATGGAGGATATCATTGCAGAGGGTTTTAGAGGCCACCGGCAGCTACATATGCACATTGAATCTCATGGATGCTAGTTGCCCATGGCGAGTCAGCACTTCTCTCCACTACTCTTCTGAGGTTAGCCATAGTATTTACAGAGTACAACATGACCCAGTTAGTTACTCACAGTGGCAGAGGTCATGGTAGAGGCAGATGGGGTCCTCACACTAGACAGACCGGTGTTGTGCCGGACACAGAGGAGCAGTAAGATGCTGTAGTTCAGGGTTGGTAGAATCAGAGCTCGCAGATCTTGACGCCCAGCCAGAGGACGATGCCACCCGAGAGTACCCTCCAGGCTCGTTAGAGGCCACTTTACTTACCATCCTTGCAAGGATGCAAGACGAGTAGCAGTGTTAGGCAGAGGAGCAGCAGAGACAGGCGGAGGAGGTTAGGAGATTAGCAGCATAGCAACACAACAGCTTGCAGCTCAGGCAGAGTCACAGGCTCATCAGGACGCCTTCCAGCTTCAGTTCCTTGAGTACCAGAAGACTCAAACTATGCTTCTTGAGCGACTTCGTAGTTCTAGCTCCGGACCTTCCCAGTCTCCATAGCTTGGGGCTCCTAGTACTTCTCAGCAGCCCACCAGTCAGGCTGGCCCCATACCAGTAGTGGTTCCGACTCCAACATTATTGTCCAGCAGAATTCAAAGTCAGCCACCGCCTTCTCTTGTTTCCAGACACCGATGACATATGTGTCCTCTTGGTGATCCTCCCCGGGTGAGTTCTAGACAGGCTTCACACCTTCCCGGGGTGCTTCCATTGAGGAGATGACGCGGAACCTTTCCGCCACTTATAGCAAGTTGACAGGAGAGGCTACACCTGTCAGAGCAGAGCTTGAGACCGCTACTATAGAGGTGCTTCCCCCAACGACGGGCACACACTTGTCTTCTGTTACTTCATCGGAGGTTGCACCAGACAACTTAGCTCCAGTAGTGATGACACCTCCCACTCCAGCTCCAGCAGTTACCACCCCTCCTCTTGCTCTTACTACTAATGCTACGGCAGTTGCTACAGAGGCAGGGCAGTCAGAGGCACCGGTTGAGCCTCAGAGACACTTGGCAGAGCCTACGATAGTGACTCCAATTTCATAGCCTAGGGTTTACACTCGTCAAGCAGTCGACGCAGCTCCTTCTGAGTCTGTAGCTCTAGCCATAGAGTCTACACCGGTTGAGCCTACCTAGACCACTTTGACTTCAGCGCCAGCTCCAGAGGGTAAGACAACCGATGACAGTAACTCTAGTCCCGACTACTCTCAGTTCATTCAGAGTCCTCGTGACCCAACTGCTCCGCCTCCAGACTCTTAGCTATTTTTGGTGCTTGGCGCCAAAAGGGGAGAGAGGGTAGTCGAGTATCAGAGATAGGGGGAGGGATTTGATTCTCTATGTGATTTACTTTCCCATACTCATGCATCATGTTTACTTTCATACATTGTATATATGTGTGTGGTGCTTATGACTTGTGAGATACCTTGTGTGTGTGACATACTCTTTGTGAGATGTTACCCTTGATCATGATATGCCTATGTTTGAATGTCTACACTTCTGCGACATACTATAATGCATCCTCTGAGCATATCATGTTGTACTTGAGCTTATTTTCACAACTTATTAAGTACTTGTTGTGGCTTGGCTTGGATGAGCAAGTATCATTCACTCTTATTTACTAACCCTTGCTCACTCCATCCAAGTCATTTGAAATGCTCACCATATCTTATTATATATTATACTCGAGGAATATTGTCATCAATCCAAAAAGGGGGAGACTGAAGAATCATGGCCCTATTGGTTTTGGTGATTAACGACATTGCAAGGTTACTGTTGCTAATGTGTGTTTTGCAGAGGCTATGAGTAGCTTAGCCATAGTGACTAATGAGAATGGGCATCAAATGGTTATCTATTGCCCCCAAGATGGATATCGTTTCAGATTTCAAAGAGAGATGATGAAGACCCTAGATTGTATAGGTCTAAGTGCCATAAGGAGATGAAGGGTAGATAGGGCTTTATTTGATCTTTGACTATACTATCAAGAGGGGTTAGAATGAGTAGCTTGACTTAGGAGAGCTTCATGACTTAGGTGTGGTGCATACTTGACAACCTTAGCTCTAAGCAAGCCCTAGATGACCTTAAGATAACCTAGAACAACTTTCATTTTCATCGCGATGAAGTTTGGAGTTAAGAGAGCCCTTCTCTGGGCGACAGACGCTAGGGTCTAAGGCGACGGACGTTGTTCGACGCATTAGACACAGGCAATGGACGATGGCTGAGTTTCTTCAAAGCATCCATTGGTGGTACAGTAAGGTTCTAGAGAGGCTCGAAAGCCATCGGATGTGTCCGTTGGCATGACATCGACACTGGGAGCATCCATTGATTTATTTGAGGAAATTTCCTAGAAACCCGAGAGCACCGAGTTTGCATCGGATGCTGGGGTTTAGCGTCCATTGCAGAGCACCAGAGTGTCCGTTGGACGGGGTTTTAAAAGTGAACTAGCCGTTGGGCAGGGCATTGGAGCATCCAATGCCTAGGCATCGGAGCGTCCGATGCGAGCTTAAAACGCAGAAACACAGTTGCCCGCGGGCTAGAGTTGAGAGGGGGTATTTATACCCTTTTGCTTGCCTTCCCAACCTGCCTTTGCTCATTTGGATAGCTAAGAAACACCTTGAGAGGTTTGGGAAGAGAGCAAGAGCCCTAGTGGGGAAGAGAGCAAGAGCCCTAGTGAGAGAGATTTGCGAATCCATCCATTGAATCCACTCACTAGTGAATCCAAGAGTTCAAGTGTGCATCCATCCATCTCATGAGGCTTGAGTGAGTCAAGTGAGAGTTCGAAGCTTGTTGCTCTTGGTGATCGACATCACCTAGACGGTCCGGTGGTGCTCGGAGGAAGGGGATCGTCAGAGGATTGTCGGCGTCCCTTCTCCATCGACTTGTGATCGGTTGTGGGCAGTTCACTGAGCTGGAGTGGCGAAGAACAAGCCTGCAGAGAACACTCAACCCTTGCGCGGATTCAGGGGGAGCAATACCTTGCATGGTGCTCCAACGAGGACTAGGGAGGAGTGTCGACTCCTCGATACCTCAGCAAAACGTCGTCGTGTCAAGCTTTTATATCCCTAGCTCCTTTACTTTCCACAATTACATTTCGCACTTGCTCTTACTTTCATTTCATACTAGAATTGTGTAGGGTGTTCTTCCATTACTTGACTTGCTACCGCTTTCCTAGCTAGGATACACTTTTAGTAGGCACGAGGGAATTGACATTGCTTAGGATTTCATAATTGCTTTAGAAATTTGAAATAAGCCCAATTCACCCCCCCCCCCTCTTGGGCATCTTGATCCTTTCAGGATTCTACTTTGTCTACTATCACTAACCATGAGCAGGTAAAAGGAATAACTACTAGAAAAGGTAAGTCTACTTGAGATCCACCTTACCTAGAAGGAGCACATAGACCACCATAGTTAGTGCAGGTAGAAAGAGAAGTAGAAAAACTAGAAAAAGAAGTTCTACTACAAGATTTCCCAGAAGAATTAAGCCAAGATTTCCATGACACCCATTTCCTAACATTCCTAGCAGAAATAGAAAGGCCAAAGAAGATGAACAATTTGGTAAGTTTGTAGAGGTAATTCAAAAACTATATGTCAACATTCCGCTGCTAGATGCCATGCAGGTACCTACATACGCGAAATATCTAAGGGACATCCTCAACAATGTTGACACCAAAGGTGGAACAAAGGGTAAACCACAAGCGCACAACTGTCAAGGTAGCTTTCACCCAAGAGTATTCAAGGGTATCGAATCCACAAGGAACGTGAAGTGTACTTAACAAAGAACTAAGTTCGTCCTATGATGACAAGGGGTTTATGATAGGTTGGGTAGAGAGGATCTCTATGGTTATGAAACTAGCAAGGCAAGGTAAGATACAAAGGTTGTTCACTTCGGGCCACCAAGCCACTTAGCAATAGAAAGGGATGAGAAGGGTGCTAAACCGCCTAGCACAAGAAGGCCTACGCTTTAAGAACTTGGCCGAACATAGTGGGATCAAAGCCTAGATAGGTCTGTCACCCCTACTAGGTACCACAAAAAAACCGTTGGACAAGCCGCAGACACAGGTAAGTGTATAGCCTAGACACCATGTCTACACTATATCTTACTACTCTAATCCGGATCCCGGTGAAATTGATTAGAGTACCAGTTTAAGGGCGGTGAACCAATGAATAACAGAAGTAAATACTTTACCAGAACTAAAGATCAATTACCATTAAAGAATCTCAAATGCAGACTTACAAAAGAGAAGGCCACATCTGCTGAGGTACATCTTGGAGAAGACACCAGACAGGCTCGACTCTTCTCTAGACTCCTCTCACTCTCTCCCTATTTTCTGTGCTACTAGTAGTGTTGGGGATATGACCCCCATATACCCTCACGGCTATACATGGGCCACGCCATCAGAGATGGCCCAGCCCATAAGACGTAGACATGCAGCACACGACATGCACCGCACGAATAATATCATATTGGCTACTTTACTTGTAACTCTGTCCCTTCGGAATATATAAGGAGGGACAGGGGACCCCCAAAACACATTCTCATCTACACCTCGTGTAACCTAATACTCATATCAATCTAGCCACCAAAACACAGGACATAGGGTATTACGGCGATTTGCCGGCCTGAACCTGTATAAATCACCGTGTCTATGCTCTCAGTGTTATGCTTCATCGCCGTCGCCACACCTCCGCCTACAATCTATTACCAAAGGGTACCCCCTAGGTAGACTACGACGCATATTTCGTTGATAGTTGGCGTGCCAGGTAGGGGGTGTGTGCAACGACGTCATGGCTCGTCAAGCGATCATCTTTCCCGTCGATGACCCTCATCGATGGATCTCGTTGACGGCCCCCGTCGCTCCTCGCCGCCGATCCCGTCGATGGCCCCTCATCGTCACCCTTGTCAACGATCTGCCGCCGCCACCCTCGTTGTCCCTCGTCACGACTAGATCAGATCTATGATCTGGACCGGCGACAGCACCGTCCTTGCCTTGGAGATCGTCATCAACTTGCCATGGCTTGCCTTGTCGCTAGCCTCACCATCGTCTCGTCCCTCGTCGTGCTCCTTGTCGATGATTCATCACGGATCTCGTCGATCTTTACATGATTGTCGAGTTTCTCCTAATTCCATATGTACATCATGTATTTCCCATTCTACGTGTTTGTATTGCAGGTACTAGGATCCTCGTCAGACCTATTTTTGGTGCTCGGAAGCTAGGTCGGATGATATCATTCCGGACGCCACCGACTTCTCCAAGCAGCCTGGCTGGAGCTGAAGAGCTTCAGAGCCAGGGATGTCGGTCCGCCCATAAGCATGAATGAACGGCTCCCATCTACGCTATGAATGGTTGACAGTCCTCCCGTGTGACGTCCAACCTCTCTACGCGTGCATGAGCGGCTCCCCTCTGCCCTGGAAGGAAGGGATAAGCTCGAGCTGAGGTCTCTAAAAGCTACATGCCCAGTTGCTCGGGGACTGGCCTTGTCGCTCGTCATCACGGCCCATGCCGACCTCATCGCCCCTCGTCGCTCGTCGTCATGGCCCATGTCGACCTCATCGCCCCTCGTCGCTCATCGTCACGGCTCTTGCCGTCCACATCATTCTTTGTCGTCGACCCGCCATGGCTCTTGTCGACCACATTGCTTCTCGTCGCCCATTTTCATGGACTTGTCACAGCTCTTGCCGACCACGTTGCTCCTCATCGCCCCTTGTCATGGACTCGTCACGGCTCTTGCTGACCACTTTGCTCCTCGTCGCCCCTCGTCATGGACTCATCACGGCTCTTGCTAACCACATTGCTCCTCGTCGTCGCTCCTCGTCATACCTCTTCATGGACTCATCGTGGCTCTTGCCGACCACATCTCTCCTCGTCGTCAACCTCATCACCATTCATCGTTGACACCCCATGGCTCTTGCCGACCACGTTGCTTCTCATCGCCCTTCCTTGCTGACTCGCCACGGCTCTTTCCGACCACATCGCTCCTCGTCGTCCCTCGTCATGGACTCGTCATGGCTCTTGCCGACCACATCGCTCCTCGTCGCCTCTTTTCATCGACTCACCATAGCTCTTGCCGACCTCGACGTTCCTCGTTGCTGACTCGCCACGGCTGTCACCGACCTCGTTGCCCCTCGCTGCCGACTATAGTCTCGGGACTAGTCTCGTCGCCGACTACAGTCTCGGGGACTGGCCTCGTCGCCAACTACAGTCTCGGGGACTGGTCTTTTCGTCAACTCGTCTCAACTCTCGTCAACCTCGTCTACGAGTCACCTTCGTCGTCGACCAGAACCTGCTGGTTGAGCTGGTGTGCCATCAAGTTGCTCCATCCTATCCGGATCAGGGTGCTGATTTTGGGTAGCACGTTGGGGGCCTTGATGGGCATGCTAGCCTGTAGTCTCGGGGACTACGCTAGCCATATTATGCTCTATAGCTCGGCACCATGTGTCTACAACACCTACTACACTTCACCTCGCGGTGAATCTATTTTCTTTCTTCTTCGACAAGTGCCAAGATGGACTTGTATAGACTTCTACTAGGACCTTGCTGTTCCTTATAGTCTTGCAAGCTCCAAGTGGATACACTTCACCAAGAAGTTCTTTCAAATTTTTTCTCTAGCACATCACATCCTCCCGACAAGCACCTGGACACCTCTGATGAAGTGACCTGCTCGCTAATCAAGCTTTGATGGTTCTGACCTTCCGACCTGGTCGAAAGGCTTCTCCTAATCACGTCCCGACCAAGCCACCTAGTCGGAGATCTTCGACAATGCTGATAGGAAGGAGACCAGGCTACATCTCCTTGGAAGGCTTCAGGGCAGCTCGCCAGAAGGATATAACGCGCTCGAGGACTTGTTGGGCATATGACCCCCATATACCCTCGTGGCTATACATGGGTCACGCCATCGGAGATGGCCCAGCCCACAAGACGTAGACGTGCAGCACACGACGTGCACCGCACGAATAGTACCATATTTTCTACTTTACTTGTAACTATGTCCCTTCGACATATATATAGAGGGACGGGGGACCCCCAAAACACAATCTCATCTACACCTCGTGTAACCTAATACTCATATCAATTCAGGCACCAAAACATAGAACATAGGGTATTACAGTGATTTGCTGGCCTAAACCTATATAAATCGCCATTTCTACGCTCTCTATGTTACGCTTGATTGCCATCGCCCACACCTCCGTCTACAATCTACTACCGTAGGGTACCCCGTAGGTAGACTGCAACGCATATTTCATCGACAAGTAGAATAGGGCTTCACCTATATGTAGAATGAGTAGCTTCTCCTTGGTGTGTTGAATGAGAGGGAGTGAGGGGGTATTTATAGTGGAGAGGTGGAGTAGGGGCTACTCCACCACCATGTCATCGATCTGCGTGATGGATGATGAGAACCCTTGGATTGTAACCACCTTTAGATCAATGGTGCAAGAGAATTCAGCATGTGCTTCTTTAATTTAGCATGTGCATCTTTGCATGGCGGCATGCAAATGGCAGTTGAGAGAGATAAGTAGCCACCAAGCCACCTTGGGGGGGTTGGCTGACCCCCCTATGACATGTGGGACCACTCCAAACCTTCTAGAAGCATGACCCACATGTCATGGAGTGGTTAGAATATTTGGTGGTGGCCATTTATAGGTCGGCTGACCTACACAAAGGGGGTAATGACCCTCTTTCTATAACAGGTGGGCCCTCCTATCATGTGGGGTGCTTGGGAAGACTGGTGGGCCCCATAGGGTGGTCGGCTGACCCACACTATGGTGGGTCCCACTAGCTCATTTCTCTCCATTTCCTATAGTCCTACAAGAAATACTCCATGGACATGTGGAACTAGTTGTTCGATAAAAATCATTATGTCTTTGCTTGCTAGCTCCTGGAAAAGGTGTTTTGTTTATGGTTTTTATGGTATAAAAACATGGTGAAATTACCGTCAACAAGACCCAACACTTAATTCTTTGCTCATCCTCGAGTAAAGGTTAAAAGCTAACATGAATATAACATCATTAAGGCATATAGCAGGCATAAAGTTTCCTTCAAGACATTTCTTATACAAGTGTGATATGTGGCATTCTCTAACATATATCCTTTAGAAGTTGAAGAATGGAATAGTTTTTAAGGAAAGGTCATCTTCCCATTTTTATATTCTAGTACTTGGAGTTTTTTTTATTTTTTTCAAAGGAAATCACATAGATCATCTTACTCCTCATATAGCACTCTCAAATCACTCAAGAGTGTTTGATTCCTTACCAAGGAATAGCACGAGTTTTCCTTCTTTTGTTTCCTCCTACTTCTATATGGCTTATGTGGAGTTCAGGTAGGGATAAACATGATAGCATACTTGCATTGCATATATTGTAAAGTAAAAACAAGGATCCAAGGAGAAAAGTGTCATAATCCTAGATCAAGATGTGCATGTGTATGGAATATGGAAAAATAATGCTTCTTTATTGAATTGATCTCTCTCTAACTTATTCTATTAAGACATGGCTATCATTTTTTCATGAGCCTTCATGTGCTCACATTTGTTTTCAATACTTGGGACCTTCATGTGTCCCTATTTTTTTCTTTCTTTTTTTTTACTTTTGCATAGCCCATGCCTCTTCTACTAAAATAATACTAAAGAAAGATCAAACTTTTAAAACATGAAGCATTTATTTGTGGAAAATGAAAGACATGTTGTTGCATACTTCTAGTGTAGAAGCAACATATATATATGTGGTGTGTATGTGATCTTGATCTTGAGACTATGACAAAATTCTCAGCATGGGTCAACAAGGTTTGACCAAACTCAAAACAAGTACAGTAGCATATAAAGAAGGTTCTTTGATCATTGCATGAACATATATGGTTGTGGTAGGAATTTTCTCACTATAGAGGAGTAAGTGACACTATGGTTTTATGATATTTTCATAAATTAATCTCCAAGCACTCAGAATAGAAAGGGTATGAATCATGAGCCAAGAACTATATCACATTAATCAACAACTTAGTCAATATGATTTTCCTATCAAAATATTTTTTCCCGCTAGCATAAGCATATGCAAGAAGTCAACTTTATGATGCTTCATCCTTTCAGAATGTCACAAATCATGTCACTTTTCAAAATTTTATTTTCAGCTATGGGTCTTCTTATTTTATTCAATATTAAAAGGGAAATAAACTAAAGAAAAGAAATGTGTTAAAAGAAAAGAGGGGGAAGATTGGCAAACCTGTTGAGAAGTAGGTTGAA
Organism: Microstegium vimineum; assembly: GCA_022036555.1. NCBI lineage: Eukaryota > Viridiplantae > Streptophyta > Magnoliopsida > Poales > Poaceae > Microstegium > Microstegium vimineum. The sequence goes on from CM039121.1 coordinate 27,101,925, forward strand.
AACATGTGGATGTTGAATGGTGGGACTAGGGGTCCATAGTGGGGTCAACCGACCCCACTTTGGTGCCTCTGGCCATTTTGGTGCCTGCATTTGTGAAGGTTGGGGGTCGACTGACCCCCACACTTCATTGAAGGTGTACCTAACCTTTTTTATTCATATAGAACAAACGTGAAAACACAAAGGACTCTACTGGTGGGACACACTAGCGAGTCAAAATTTATTTGAATGGAGCAAGACGTAGAATAATGTTGGACAGAGAAACATGACTAAGCAAAAGACATAAGAATAAGGGACTAGACAAGTTTTTTGTTAAGTTAGGTCATGGAAAGGTTTGAATTCAATCATGTCCATTTTCTCATCTAGTTTATCAGGTTCAAAGAATACTTTTAATCGTTGGCCATTTACCTTAAAGACCTTACCTTCATCATCTTGAAGTGTAATAGCTCCATGAGGTGAAGTGTCGATGACTTGAAATGACCCTTCCCATTTGCTTTGAAGTTTTCCATGTCTAAATAACCTTACTCTTGAGTTGAACGTGAGTACCTTGTCTCCTGGTTTGAACTCCTTTTTCTTTATCCTTTGCCATGCCATCTCTTTGTTCTTTCCTTGTAGATTTTGGCATTGTGGTATGCTTTCTCCCTCCATTCTTCTAATTCTAAAATTTGCATTTTTTATGCCTTCCTGCAGCTTATAGATCCATATTCCAATTCTTTATGGCCCAATGTGCTCGAAACTCCAACTCGATCGGGAGGTGACAAGTCTTCCCATATACTATTTGGTATGATGACATGCCAATGGGTGTCTTGAATGCAGTCTTGTATGCCCATAGTGCATCAGGTAGCTTGTCCCTCCATCTTTTCCCCATCTCATCTACTGCCTTTTGCAGTATGTTCTTGATTTGTTTGTTGGATGTTTCTGCTTGTCCACTTGTTTGGGGATGGTATGGAGTTGCAACATTTTGTCAGATGCATTGCTCTTCTAGGGAGCGTCGGAAGGCCCCTTCAATGATGTGGAAGCCTCTGTCACTTATCACTAGCCTTGGGGTTCCAAACCGTGGAAAGATGGTTTCCTGAAACATCTGTCTTGAGCTTTTGGCATCTACTGCTTTGCATGACATTGCTTCAACCCACTTGGACACATAGTCCACAGCCACTAGGATGTACTCACATCCACAGGACTTGGGAAAAGGTCCCATGAAGTCAATGCCCCTTACGTCAAAAAGCTCCACTTGAAGGTTGTTTCTCAGTGGCATTGCATCTCCAGCATTGATGTTCCCATGCTTTTGGCACCTCACACATCTCTTGATGAAGTTCTTTGTATCTTTATACATGGTTGGATAGAAGAAACCACTTTGCCAAATCTTTGCATGGGTTCTAAATGCTCCATAGTGCCCTCCGTATGGTGCAGCATGACACCTCTCGATGATCTTGATTGATTCTGCTTAAGGGACACATTTCCTTAACAGACCATCATTGCAGACTCTATACAGGTAAGGCTCATCCTAGAGATGTACTCAACTTTCTTGTATGAGCTTTTTCTTGTTTTCTCCTGGTGGTACATGTCCTACAACCATAAAGTTCACAATAGTCATGCACCATGGGCTGGAGTCTGTGATCTTGAGGAGCATGTCGTCCCTTAGGAAGTCATTGATCAACATGTCTTGTGTATCTTGGAATTGCATTCTGGACAACTGATCGTCTACAGAATTTTCTACTCCATTTTTATCTTTTATTTCCAAATCAAATTCTTGGAGTAGCAAGATCCATCTTATTAAACGTGGTTTAGCATCTTTCTTAGTGAGTAAGTATTTCAAGGCAGCATGATCGGTATAAATAATAACTTTTGCTCCAGCTAAGTAAGATCTAAACATGTCAATAGCAAAAACAATAGCTAGAGCTCTTTTTTAGTTGTTGCATAATTAAGATGAGGTCCTACCAAAGTTTTGGTAGCATATAAAATTGCATGATGCTTTTTATTCTTTGTTTGGCCAAGAACGGCACCAATAGCATAATCACTTGCATCACACATTATTTCAAAAGGGAGTGTCCCATCAGGGGGTTGGATGATTGGAGCAGAGACAAGTGCTTTCTTGAGAATATAAAAAGCATTTAAGCACTCATCATTAAAATCAAAGGGTGCATCTTTAGCAAGCAGGTTTGTTAAAGGCCGAGCAATTTGAGAGAAATCTTTTATGAAGCGTCTATAAAAACCAGCATGGCCAAGAAAACATCTAACACCCTTGACATTCATGGGAGGTGGAAGCTGCTCTATGACTTCTATCTTGGCTCTATCCACCTCAATCACATGCTCGGACACTCGATGTCCTAGCACTATGCCTTGCAGAACCATGAAATGTCATTTTTCCTAGTTCAGGACTAAGTGCTTTTCCTCAGATCTTTGTAAGACCTTGTCCACATTTTCAAGGTAATCATCAAAGGTTTTTCCATAGACAGAGAAATCATCCATGAAAACCTCCATGATTTGTTCAATCATATCAGAGAAAATGGACATCATGCACCTTTGGAAAAAAGCTGGAGCATTGCATAAGCCAAAAGACATATGATGATATGCATATGTCCCATAAGGTCATGTGAAGGTGGTCTTACTTTGATCGTCGGGATGGATGAGAATTTGATGATAGCCCGTCTAACCATCAAGGAAACAGAAGAAAGAATGTTTTGCTAACCGTTCCAACATTTCATCAATGAAGGGTAATGGAAAGTGATTTTCTTTGTAGCCTTATTGAGTTTTCGATAATCTATGCACATCCTCCAACCTGTTACGTTTCGTTGAGGGATCAATTCATTTTTCACAACTATCATTCCTCCCTTCTTAGGTACTACTTGCACAGGGCTAACCCACTCACTATAAGGAACAGGGTAGATTATGCCTGCATGTAATAGTTTTAAGACCTCTTTCTTTACAACCTATCTCATCGCGTTGTTAAGCCTCCTTTGAGATTCCCTAGATGGTGTGGATTCATGATCGATAGGGATGCGATGTGTGCAAAGAGAAGGACTAATCCCTATGAGATCTTGAAGAGAGTAGCCTAAGATGGATTGATGTTTCTCCAAAACGGTGTTTAAGGGTATCCACCATAGAAAGCTTATCACTTATGATTACAGGGGATTCTCTATCACCATTGAGGAATGCATACTTGAGGCCAGAAGGAAGGGGTTTGAGCTCGATGGGAGGTTTATGTGGTGGTTCAAATTCCTCCAAATATATAGGTTCATCCAAGTTATCTTCTTCTTGGATGAAATGTTGAGCATCATCTTCAATATTTGGTTGGAAGGTATCTAGAAGAGAGGCTGCCATTACTTCCTCCATTGGCTGACACTCGGGATTTGATTCTACTTTTGAATTGGTAGATTGAGTTAAGGGAACTGAAAGGTTCACTCCTTTCCCGAGGTTGACGTCAAGGCTCCCCGAATATTGACTTTCTTGTAAATTCTTTTCAAGGGGGTGCCCGATCAAAAGATCGAAATCTGAGATCTCAAAGATATAAAAGTTCAAGAGATTCTCGATTTCATTGATTGTGATTGGGACCATGCGTGCAATCCCATGACTCTTGATGACTTCTCCAAATGGAGTCTTGAGGAGTTTGTCACTTGGAGTCAAAGGTTCATTGCCCGTGAAGAGAGCATATGCTAGAGAATTAGACATCATGCTCACTCCGATGGTGGGATTGTAAAGAGAATCTAAAGCAACATTTTTCATGAAACAACGAATGGTTGTGGAGGGAGAAATAATCCGAATTACTTTAGATGAAGTTTCAGCCTCCTTAAGCCATTCATTGCTCATGATGGATGTGAGTTGTTGGATCATTTCCTTTAGATGATTTGGAGAATGAAGGTGTAGCACAGAAGATCCAGAAGATCTCTTTTGCATGGGGAAATTCGAGGTGTTTCCAAAATTGGAATGAGAGAAAAGATCATCCTCGATTTCTAAAGGAAAATCCAAAGGTTGATTTTTTCTTCCTTTGGAGGATTTGTACTTTGGGGTATTTGTGGCTTAGGATTGATAGCTAAATTTTAGGATGGGATTGGTGGTGATTCAGCTATCAAGACTTCTTCTTCTTGTTTGGGGGTGCTTCCTCTTCTTCCTCAGGGAGTTCGTCATGAATGCCAGTGTGAGGAGTGTTTTCAAGGATTTTGTCAAGAATAGACCTTGCTTCACTAGAGGATAAATGAAGGAAGGCTCCTCTAGAGGAACGTGAAGTGCACGATGGTCTGTCTTGGTACAAGTGCACGACTGCCAAGGTAGCTTTCACCCAAGAGTATTCCAGGGTATCGAATCCACGGGGAACGTGAAGTGTACTTAATAAAGAACTAAGTTCGTCCTATGATGACACAAGGGGTTCATGATAGGTTGGGTAGAGAGGATCTCTATGGTTATGAAACTAGCAAGGCAAGGTAAGATACAAAGGTTGTTCACCAGACAGGCCCAGCTATTCTCCAGACTCTCCTCACTCTCTCCCTATTTTCTATGCTACTAGTAGAATAGGGCTTCACTTATATGTAGAATTAGTAGCTCCTCCTTGGTGTGTTGAATGAGAGGGAGTGAGGGGGCATTTATAGTGGAGAGGTGGAGTAGGGGCTACTCCACCGCCATGTCACCGATTTGCGTGATGGATGATGAGAGCCCTTGGATCATAACCGCCTTTAGATCAATGGTGCAAGAGAATTCAGCATGTGATTTTTTAATTTAGCATGTGCATCTTTGCATGGCGGCATGCAAATGGCGGTTGGGAGAGATAAGTAGCCACCAAGCCACCTTGGGGGGGGTGGCCGACCCCCCTATGACATGTGGGACCACTCCAAACCTTCTAGAAGCTGGCCCACATGTCATGGAGTGGTTAGAATCTTTGTTGGTGGCCATTTATAGGTCGGCCGACCTGCACAAAGGGGGTAATGACCCTCTTTCTATGATAGTTGGGCCTTCCTATCATGTGGGGTGCTTGGGAAGACTGGTGGGCCCCATAAGGTGATCGGCCGACCCCCGTATGGTGGGTCCCACTAGCTCATTTCTCTCCATTTGCTGTAGTCCTACAAGAAATACTCCATGGACATGTGGAACTAGTTATTAGATAAAAAATCATTATGTCTTTGCTTGCTAGCTCCTGGAAAAGGTATTTTGTTGACGGTTTTGATGGTATAAAAACATGGTGAGATTACCATCAACAAACAACAAAAGACCATTACCTTCTATTGAAGTCATCAAGTTAATAGAGGAGTGTAGTGCGGAAATTCTGAATTCTTCTCCTATCAAGAAGAAGGATCCAGGGTGCCCCACTATCGATTGTTCGATCGGAAATTAGAATTTCGAGAATGCTTTATGTGATCTTGGAGGAAGCGTTAGTCTCATGCCTAAGAAGGTCTTCGACAAGCTCAACTACTCTACGCTGACACCCACATTAATGTGTCTGCAACTAGCCGACCAATCGGTTCGCTACCCTATAGGGATTGCAAATAATATCCTGATAAAAATTCAAAACTTTTTCATTCCTGTAGACTTTGTAGTACTAGACATGCAGGAAGAAATGAAGACACCACTCATCCTCGGGAGACCATTCCTCAACATTGCAAATGCACACATCAATGTCGGTGCTGGAGAAATCAAATTCATCATCAACGGAGAAGAAGTACGGTTCACATTCAAGCCAAGACCAGAGTAATGTCAGAATTTGGAGTGTCACGAGAAGCAAGAATCAAGGACATCATCTCCAGCGTAGGAGATCAAGCTTGAAGAATAATCAATTTGGAGAAGTCCGGTCGGTGGACTTAAAACCCCAAACCTTCCCTGGGAGGTAACTCAGTAAGTTATCAGGTAATTTAATTCCGCATTACTTTTAAGAATTATTTTAAGCATTGCATTAATAAAACAAAATAAAAAATAGTTATTGCATGGTAGAGTTTTAGTTTCTAGTAATTAATATTCAAAATAAGTAGTTCTTATTGCAGTATCAAAAAAATACAAAAATACCGTCATTAGAATTATTATTTTTCTTAGATTCATAAAAGTAATTTAGTTTTTTATTCTTGCACTTTTATACCGTATAAATACGAGAGACATGTAAGACCCACACATCACATCACCAACATCTCCACCCACCTCACACCTACCACCATGCACTACCATCCACACTCATTCATTCATGCATGCACCACCAGCCAAAACCCTTTCCCACTAGCATCCAATGGGGCAATCATCTGATCAAGATTGGCAATTGGAAATCACTAGCAAGAGGAGGAGGAGGCATGAAGCCAAGAGGTGGGGCCGACTGGCCCCACACCATGCCAGCCAGCCACCCATGATCTCCTCTCTCCCTCTCATTTCTCTCACTCTCTCCACTCTCATTTCCACTCACGAAGAGCACCCTCTCACTCTGTTCTTCACTCTAGAAAACTCGACACACAAAACCCTTCAATTAGTCAAGAAAAATCAAGCGAGAGAGAGTTTTGAGTTAAGCTCAAGGTTTCCTCAACAGAAGTGACCTCTAACCCCGCTAATCTCTCCACTAGTTTTGCTTGTTCTTGATTATTTTGCAGGAAAAATGAGAAAGAAGTTAATCAATGCCGCAAAGAACGTCGGAAGGGCTCTCTCCTTCTGCACCACTCGGAGCCAAACTTCATCAAGAGCACCATCAAGAGCTGGCTCCAAGATGGATGTAGATACTCCATCACCTGTGAGAGCTTCATACTCTTCTCACCATGGTGAGCAAGAGAGGAATGTGCTCACAGGAGATAATCATCTCAAGTTACAAACAATGAAAGAAAGAGGCATCCACGACGCAATCAAGGACAAAGAGTTCACACATACCCTGATCTTCGAAGACACACTACTTCTCGAGACAGGTATGGACTCTGAATTCCAACTCGTTTTTAGAAATATTGGATGGGAAAATGCATGCAACCTGACTGAGGATGGTATCTGTCGATGTTTTACCACTGATAGCCTGCCACGGGGTTACCCGAGACAGTAGTTCGTGCCTCGGTGAATAGTGAAACCTTGGTGGTTGGACACACAGGGACACACGGTTTATACTGGTTCAGGCCCTCGACAAGGTCAAGTAATAACCTTACGTCCAGTTGAGTCGCTTGCTATTGCTCTTGATCGTAATACAAAGTGTTGTGTGCCGCTCGACGTATCGGGTGTTGTGTAGTATGTTCAGGTTGTCTTTTGGGTGATACCCTCACCAGCCCTTTATAGTCCAGGAACTAGTTGAGGGTTGCTCTAATCCTACTCGGTTACAAACTTAGAGTCCTAAGTTGTGCTTCGGTCTTGTCGTCTTTACGAGTAGATTTCGGTTTCTTCTGTCCGTCTTCCTTTGTGGGCTGAGGAAAGGAAGCCCAAAGCTTAGGTGAGCCGGTCCCTGGGTACCCTATGCGATATCCCATCGACAAGCCCCGAGCATCTCATGATTTTTCTTCAATATGTTGGGTTGCTTTTGAAAGCGAGCCGAGATCTTTTTGAAGAAAAATCACGAGATGATCTTCTATGTTCTTCGTCTTGTGATATTTATGCATCTTTGGTGCACTCATTGAGTGTAGCCCCCCGATCCTCTGATTACTTGGTACAAGTATTCGGAGGATCCGAGAAAAACTTTGTGTGGTATGTATTTCCAGCCCCCGAGCCTTCTCCGAGTTCTTTTGAGAAAGACCTCGGTAGAAGGGGCTGAAATGCTCTGCTTTTGTATGATTTGGTTCATGGGTGGGTACTGTGGCTTCACGGGTATGCAGAATCTTGCTTTTACTGTAGGCTTTGGTTAGCTTTTGTCTTTTTCTTGCTTTTCTTTCTTGTGACTCTTGGCTTTTGGTGGTCCTTCCTTGCTATATATTTTGTTGTCCTTGTACTGATAGCTTGATCCTTAGGGTTTAGTGATCATGCTGCTGAGTGAAACTGAGCAGCCCCTGGGCTTATGCCCACCTTCTGGTAGTCGAGTGGGTAGAAGAATTCTTGTGAATAGGGTTGGAGGTAGACGAACTCCTCGGTTATATTTTCCTAGGAAGTTTGGTGTAGCCGGTAGAAGAAGTCTTGTGATGTGGCTTCCATGCCTTCTCTATCTGTCTGCTGAACTTCGGGCTGTAACTGTTGCCGCTCCTGAGTTGATTGAAGTTGTACACTTCATTTTTGTAGCCGTGCATGCTTGCACCGAACTCCTGCTGGAAAGGCTAGAGCTGGAGCTGTTCAATCTCATTTGCTAGGAGTGGCTTTCTGCCTATCGACCAGAACTTTGCTCATGCTGTGCGGGAGTTCTAGGTTGTTTTACTTTGCAAGGTTTTTCGCCAAGTGCTGGGTCTTTTTTGGTGGTAGATCTGATCCATCCTTGGTTTTAGCCCTTATATCTTGTCACTTGTGGTCTTTTGTTGTAGAAGAGGCTTTATTCTGGTCTTGTAGAGTTCTTGTAAGATTGTTGGCCAAGTTGTTTTTGTGGCCTGTGAAGCTGTTGCTAGTTGTATGATTTTCCTTGGAATATTCTTATGAATATTCTATGTAGTATCCTGATGTACTGCCTTTATTGTAACCGTATTTCTCTCATCAATGTAGTCCTTGTAGAATCTTTTGCTTTTACTGATCTCTTTATGTACTATTGCTAATGTCGTCCTTTCTTCCTGGACTTGGTGTATGTGCACCCGTTGTTCTTCTATAAATAGCTGTAGTATTGTTTCCTTGTCACATATCTTCTGTTTTTTCTTGTAAGAGATCCTTTGTTGTATCATGGATATTGTAGTGGGCGAGCTTGACGAGCCCCGGATTTCTTTCTTCTCTTTCTTGGTTGTAATCTAGTGAATGGTGTAGCTCTTGTGATAGAAACCAGTAGACAACTGGTTTCAGGGTAGGACCAAGTTGTGGCCGGTTTTGAGGCAAATGGTGTAGATCTTCTGATGAGGCTGTCGCATATCGCGCTGTCTGATCTACCAGTGTCCTAATCCAGTGCCTCTGACTGTTCTCACGGTCTTGGTTGAAGAAGCATTCCTTGGACAGTCCCGTGCTGTGTTATTTTGGTGCGTGCTGATGCGGATCTGTATGACCTGAATTTGGTCACTACTGTTTTACTGCGTCTCTCGCTGCCAATTTTGAATGGCTTCCGGGTTCTGCTTCTGCTACCTTTGACAGCTTGGGTGTGCATTGCTCTGCTGGGTATTGCACAAATTCGAGTTGTTTGGCTCTGTCTGTCAATATTGAATCTTGGTTCGGGTTGTCCTAACCTCGAATTTGACCGAGTTCTTAGCTATCGACTTGTACTAGCTCCTTTCGGTAGTTATCTGTTTGTAACTTTATATTTAGTCTGTACTCGAGACATGTATTTGAGAAATAAGGAATCAAAGAATTGTTTTCTCAATCTTCCGAGTTTTTGTATCTGTCTTGCTTGTAATGACCGGGTTCTTTTTGTGAGCTGTCTGTGTATTCTGAAAAAGGAGGTGTTGTCTAACTGTTTTAGGTTTCGTTCCATAATTGATGGTATTTTTCATTTACTGTACTTTCTGCTGTAGGTAACGCTTCCTTATAAATCTGTCCTTTTGTTATCTCTTCTTTTTTACCTTGCGGTAAAAAACTCTTCCCTTTACTTGCGAAACCCTAACTACCGCCGCCGCTCTGGTTGTCCTTGATCCGCCGGATGGTGAAGAAGAACAAGAACAAGAGCAAGGCTGAATTTGTGGATGAAGATACCGTGCTGGACCATATAGATAATCCTGAGTTTGTTGAGATGTCTCATCAGATGAAGCGCTCTCCTAAGCCTACGACTCAGGATGCAGATTTGGATCTGTTAGTTGCTCATGGTCTGCTTCAAGCGCGGATTTTTTTCTGAGTACTCTCTTCCTGGTGAGCACGTCATCCCAAGTCCCTCCCCTGATTAGACTATGCTCTTTGTTCCCTTTGTCCGTGCCGGACTCTGCTTCCCTCCATCAGATTTCTTGATGGAGTTCCTTCGTTTCAGCTTCATCATCTGCCTCCTAACAACATTCATTTTCTTTCTTCGTTTGCGCACTTGTGCGAAGCATTTATTAGCATCCCTCCTTGTCTTCTTCTCTTTCGTCATTTCTTTCGTCTTCGATTTCATGAGAATAAGCCCAGTCACTCTTTTGGCTGTTGCGTCGTTCATTTTCGTCAGGGTATGAAGGCTACTTATTTCGCCTTTACCGTTTATGAGTCTGTTAAAGACTGGGTGGATAAGTGGTTCTATATTTCAAAACCTAATGCTTATTTTTCTTCTGATCTTGCTGCTCTTCCGACTCCTCTTCCTTGTTGGAATAATCCTCTGTCTTCTTCTGAGTCCTTGGCTATTAAGCCTCTGCTGACTCGGATAAGTTACCTGAAACAATCCGGGTTGACTGGCAATGGGTTGATTGCCATTTTTCTATCGTCGTCGGGTTCAACCTCTCATGCAGAGGGAAAACCTTGACTTTGAATATATCGGTTCTTCTGATCCCTCTCGGATCATCCCTGAGTCCGAGTTGTCTAAAGATGATATGTTTGATCGTTTGGGGAGAGTCCTGAGTGGTGTGTCTGCCATTCCTCCCAAATTCCTGAGTATCATGCTGGAAATCCTCCTCCTTAGGTTAGTGACTTATTGGTTTGTTTTGATTTCTTTCCTCTGAGTTCTTGTTTTGTTGATGATTTGCTTTGTATTTCAGGATCATGGTCATTATTTTAGGCTAGATTTGCCTTTTGGGCCTGAGGCCTTTGTTCCTGAGGAGACCGTAGCTGAAGTCACTGTGGCTTCGAGTTCTTCTTCCAGGTTGCTCCTGGATTTTGTATTACTGATGGGTAAGTGTCGTATACTCCTGATCCTCAGATTGCTCAACTTATAATGTTTTCTAGGAAAAGGAAGCTTGAGTCTTCTGCTCAACCTTCTTCACTTGCTCCTGCTACTCGTCGTCGGTCTCCTCGGCCGCGTGCTCCCACAGGTAAGATTATTGTAGGTGAGCATTGTGTTTGTCATTCAAGTTGTTTTGTATACAACTCTTCTTTATTCTTCTGTTTTGTTCTTTTTTAGATGGTCAGTTCGTCCTTCTTGATGAGGAATGTTCAGATGATGATCCTCCTCTCACTCATCCTCCGTGAGTTGTTTTCTTGATGTCTTTGTAATTTCTGTCTAGAGATCCTTTCCTTATTGTGAGTTTTATTCAGTCGTAGATCATCTACTGGTCAGTCTTCTAGTGAGGCTGCTCCGATTCCTTCAGCTATTCCGATTTCTTCTTCGTCATTGCTTGATGATGATTTTTCTTTCGACATCCCCAAGCTTTCCTTTGCTTCTGTTGCCGCTTCTTTCAGCAAGTCGGTCAAGTAAGTCAAGCCTTTCTTTGCAGTGTTTAGGTCTTAGTTGTCTTTGCCTAACATTCTTGTTTTTGCTTTCCTTAGGCCTTCTTCTGATGTCCCTGCTTCATCCCGGGACGGTAGGGTTCTTTTGTCCTGTTGATGAAGATTTTTGCTTTTTGTTTTTCTCTTAACTCTTCTTTTCTTATTTCTTGTAGGACTTTGTGCTCTGATGCTGCCAACGTTGCTGGTACCTCCGAATTTGTTGGTGCTTGTCCTCCTGATGGTGTGCCTCTACTTGAGGTTCCTGAGTTGAGTCTCTCTGGTAAGGCTCCAATGCCTCCTTTGCTCCTTCAAGGGCCAGAAGTCCAACTTACCCGTGTTGATCGAGTCCACAAGCTTGTTTCTTCTTGGAATGACTTGTCAAAGTCTTTTGGTGCTGAGCTAAAGGTATTTGCTTTTGTTTTTCTTCTTCTTTTGTATGTCTGTTTATACTTTTGTTTTGATCTTTTATCTCTTGCAGGGAGTCTGTTAGGAATTGACTGCTTCTTCTTCGGAAATTCAGTCGACTACTACTCTTCAGGTTGATCTTGATAGGGTTCAGCTTGAGTTATCTCAAGCTCGTTCTGCTTTTGAGCAAGAAAAGATCTCCGAAGAGTTGTTGAGTCTGCTCTTTCTGATCTTAAAGAGAAGATGGTTGGCAAGTGTCTTTATATTTTCCTTTGTTATTGTGGTTCTCTTTCTTGATATTTGACATATCTGTCTTTCTTGTAGCTGCTGAACAGGCTTCAATTGCTTGGGATGAAGAGAAAAAAGATTTAACTCTTCGTGTTGAATCCTCATAGAAGAGAGCTGAAGCTGTAAGCTGATTATTTATTATCCCCTGATTTTCTTATTGTTTTTTCTCTTTCTGACTTCTCTGCTTTCTTCAGTTATTGAAATCGGAGGGATCTTTGAAGACCCAGCTCTCGGAAGTTCATGAGTGATACAAAAATTTTGTACGCTGTTGTGAGGCCTATTGTGGCTGTTGTTTGTCATGAAGAGGATGCAAAAGAAGGCCTAAGAACCTTGATTCCTGCACTGCCTCTTTGTTTTAGGGAATTTGTTGAGAATGGCTTTGAACATTGTATAAACAATGTTGTTTCTTTTGTTCGAGCTCTTGCTCCTGATATTCCTTTGGCCCGGACTCTTGAAGATCCGATGGACGCTGATCTCTTGACTAGGTGGGGAGCAATCAAAGCCCGAAGTCCAAGATCTTTGTCGCCAAATATTTGGTCAGATGAAAGTATTACCCTCTTCTCCTTGATGAACATGTTAGCTTATCTTTGAGTGATGACTCTTGTAATATACTCTGAATGATACTTTTGCTTAACATATTGTCAGGCTTCGTCCTGATATTGTGATACTCTTGTCCTTGTCTGCTAATGCCATGCAGTTTTCCGATTGATGTAGTTGTCCTTCTGATGAATACCTCATTTTCTTGATATTTGTGAGCTATGTCGAGTTCTTTCTAATTGATATTTGCAATATTGTGCCTCGGTATTGGTCTTTGAAGATGCTTCTGAATTTCTGAGTTCTTTCTGGGTTAATATTATTGGCTTTCGTGCCTTGATGACTATACTGGAGATATTCTTGTTCATAAAATGCCTTGTGCCTTTGAGTTAGGCTTTGAGGATCTTTATCGTTGTTTTTGATAATTTCCGAGTAGTTTTGAGGTAGTCTTGTTATTTTGGATGAGTAGTTTCTGATGCTAGAGTAGTAGATATCATTTTCTGACGTAATAGCATTTGGCTTGTTGTCTTTGTTGTGTCGAGTTTGCGCTGCTCTTCAAGCAGGAATGTTGTGTCACTTTTTGTAAGTGATTATCTTTTGATGTCGTCGAGCTAGACTGTTCTTCTTTATTGCGCCGAGTAGTTTGGTATTTGCCAAGCCGCCTCTTAAAACAGTAGATTTGTAGATGTATGAACCAGACTGTGCCGCTCATGGTGCAAAGCAGTCGGTTTGTCGTCGAGGTAGACTGATGCTTTTTGTTGCGCCGAGTAGTTTGATGTCATGCTGGTAGAGTTGTAGATATGTGAACCGGACTGTGCCGCTCATGGTGCAAAGCAGTCGGTTTGTCGTCGAGGTAGACTGATGTTTTTTGTTGTGCCGAGTAGTTTGATGTCATTGCCGGTAGACTTGTAGATATGTGAACCAGACTGTGCGCTCATGGTGCAAAGCAGTCGGTTTGTCATCGAGGTAGACTGATGCTTTTTGTTGTGCCGAGTAGTTTGATGTCATGCCGGTAGATTGTAGATATGTGAACCAGACTGTGTCGCTCATGGTGCAAAGCAGTCGGTTTATCGTCGAGGTAGACTGATGCTTTTTGTTGTGCCGAGTAGTTTAATGTCATGCCGGTAGACTTGTAGATATATGAACCAGACTGTGCCGCTCATGGTGCAAAGCAGTCGGTTTGTCAGGTTACCTCACGAAACAACTGACTTAAAGATGCTAGACAGTGCTGCTCATGGTGCAAAGCTGTCAGCTTGTCATGCCGCCTCACGAAACGTGTAGACTTATATATGAACCAGACTGTGCCGCTCATGGTGTAAAATAGTCGGTTTGTCAAGTTGCCTCATGAAACAATTGACTTAAAAATGCTAGACAATGCCGCTCATGATGCAAAGCTATCAGCTTGTTATGCCGCGTCACAAAACGGTAGACTTTATATATATGAACCAGACTGTGCCACTCATGGTGCAAAGCAGTCGGTTTGTCGGGTTGCCTCACGAAACAACCGACATAAAAATGCTAGACAGTGCCGCTCATGGTGCAAAGCTGTCAGCTTGTTATGCCGCCTCATAAAATGGTAGACTTATATATGAACCAGACTGTGCGCTCATGGTGCAAAGCAGTCGGTTTGTCGGGTTGCCTCACGAAACAACCGACTTAAAAATGCTAGACAGTGTCACTCATGGTGCAAAGCTATCAGCTTGTCATGCCACCTCACGAAACGGTTAGACTTATATATGAACCAGACGGTGTCGCTCATGGTGCAAAGCAGTCGGTTTGTCAAGTTGCCTCACGAAACAACTGACTCTAGACAGTGTCTCTCATTGTGCAAACTGCCAGTTTGTTCTTGCTGTCTTGTATCTTATGTCTTTAGTTATAGAATTTCTTGAGTTGGCTGATATGCCAGGTATTTCTTAGTTGAATTCCATCTTCTGTCATTAGCTCGTAAGTTCCGGGTTGTATTGTTGTCTTGATGATGAAAGGACCCTCCCATGGGCTGAGTAGTTTATGTCTTCCGTCTTTCTTTTGAATTAGTCGTAGTACCAGATCTTCTGGTTTTAATGTTCTTGGATGCGTATTTTTGTCGTAGTGTCTTCACAAGCCTTGTAAGTATCTTGCATTTTGTATTACTACACATCTCTTATTTCTTCGATTGAGTCAATCTCTAGTCGTCTTGTTTCTTCGGCTTTTCCTTCATCGTATTGTTCGATTCTTGGTGATTATCATATCAAGTCAATTGGTAATGCGGCTTCTGATTCGTTAATACCAGGAAGAAAGGTGAGTAGCCTGTTGTTCTGCTGATTTGGGTTCTTAAGCCCCATATCACTTTTGGTAGTTCTTCTATCCACTTGCTTCCATAGTCTTTTAGGTCTTCATATAATCTTGCTTTAGGCCTTGTAAAATAGCCATTGGCTCTTTCAACTTGTCTGTTTGCCTGAGGGTGAGCTACTGATGCATAATCTATCTCTATTCCGTAATCTCTTGCCCAATATTGGAATTCTTTTGCTGTGAATGGTGATCCGAGATCTGTGATTATTTCGTTGGGCATCCTAAATCTGTGCATGAGTCTTGTATGAATTCTGTTGCTTTTTCTGCGCTATATTTGACAAGTGGCTTGTATTCAATCCATTTGGTGAATTTGTCTACTGCCACAAATATGTATTCAAATCCTCCTTTTGCCTTTTTGAGAGGTCCAAACTTGATCTAGCCCCCAGCATGAAAAAGGCCAGGCTAGTGGTATGCAGATTAGATTGTGTGCTAGAAACATGTGATTGCCTTGAAAACATTTAGTAATTTTTGCATGTCTTGACTAATTGTTCTGCGTCTTTGAGTGTTGTTGGCCAATAAAATCCACTTCTGAATGCTTTGCCGATTAATGTTCTAGATGATGCATGATTTCCACAGCAGCCCGAGTGGATTTCATCCAATATCTCTTTTCCTTCTTGTGTAGATACGCATTTCAATAATACTCCAGAAGATGCTACTCTTTTGTATAATTTATCCATTACGAGGACGTAAGCTTTGCTTTTTCTTATAACCTTGTTGCTTCTGTTTTGTCTCTGGGTAGTTTGTTTTCATTCTATAATCGATGAATGGTTGTCTCCAATCGCTTTCTATGTTGAGGATCTGCCTTGAGGTGCCAGGTTCTTTTATCTTGTCTATGTCCATTAGGTCTTCTTTTTATTTACTGATTTTCTTAGATTGATGGCTTTGCGAGTTCTTCTACAAATATTTCCGGTGGTACTTTTGCTCTATCTAATCCCAATTTTGACAAGATATTGCTGCTACATTTGAATCTTTCAAGACGTGGTGGATTTCTAATCCTTCGAAGTTCTTTTCGACTTTCCTTACTTCTGCCACAGTATGCATCCATGTTGTTTTTTTGAGCAGTCCCACTCTTTGTTTACTTGATTGATTACTACTGCTGAATCTCCATAAGCGGAACTCTTTTGATTCCCAGGGTGGCTGCTACTTTTAATCCGTGTATGAGTGCTTCGTATTCTGCTTCATTATTTGTTGCTTGCCAATATTTGTAGTACGTATTTTAATTGTCTTCCTTCTGGGGAAATCAGTAGTACACCTACTTCAGCCCCTCCAAGTTTCAGAGAACCATCAAAGTACATCTTCCAATGGTCTCTTATTGGTTCCGGGTTCTTTTTGTGCAATTTTTGTCCATTCTACAATGAAGTCGGGGTAATATTTGTGACTTGATTGCTGTCCTTGGTTTGAAATCTATATTTAGAGATCCGAGTTCCACTGCCCATTTAGATATTCGTCCTGTGGCGTCTTTGTTTCTGAGTATGTCTTGTAATGGGAAGTTGGTTGCTACTTTACTTTGTGCTCGTGGAAATAATGCCTCAACTTTCTTGATGATATGAGTATTGCATATAGTAGTTTCTGTATGTGTGGGTATCTGACTTTTGATTCTGTGAGTACTTCGCTGATGTAGTATACTGGTCTTTGTACTTTGTAGGTACGTCCGGGTTCTTCTCTTTCCACGATGATTGTTGCACTTACTATATTTTTGTTTTCGTGATATACAGCATCATGTCCTCCTTATTTCTTGGTGGTGTCATTATTGGGGATGATGATAAATATTCTTTTAGCTTAATGAAAGATTTATTTGCTTCTTCTGTCCATTCGAAGTTCTCTTTTCCTTTTAGGAGTTTGAAGAAGGGTAGTCCTTTTTCTCCCAATTTCGATATGAATCTGTTGAGAGCTGCCATACATCCTGTGAGTTTTTGTATGTCCTTGATCTTTTTGGTGGCTTCATATCCATTATTTCTTTGACTTGTTTTGTGCTTGCTTCAATTCCTCTGTTGCTGACTAGGAAATCGTAGTAGTTGTCCTGATGGTACACCAAAAACGCATTTTGTTTGGATTGAGCTTCCACTTCCATGCTTTTAGATTATTGAAGGTCTCTTCTAGGTCTTCCAACAGTGATTCGGGTTCTTTTGTTTTGACTACTACGTTGTCAATGTATGCTTCAGCGTTTCTTCTGATTTGATCTCCTAGGCAAGTTTGTATTGCTCTTTGATATGTTGCTCCTGCATTTTTCAATCCGAACGGCATTGACTTGTAACAGTATGCCCCGAAAGGTGTTATAAAAGATGTTTTGCTTGATCTTCTTCCCTTAATGATATTTAATGGTATCCTGAGTAGCAGTCGAGAAATGATAGTAGCAATGATCCCGCTATTTGAGTCTAGACTTGATCAATTCTTGGTGGCCCATATGGGTCCTTTGAACAGTGTTTGTTGAGGGCTGTGTAGTCCACACACATACGCCATTCTTTCGAGTTCTTTTCTCCACCAAAGTTGGATTAGCCAACCAATCTTGGTTGATTATTTCTCTGATGAACCCTGCTGCCAGTAATTTTGTAATTTCCTTTTTGATTGCTGCTTTCCTGTCTGGTGCAAATCTGCGTAGCTTCTGTTTTATTGGTCTTGAACCTTTATTTGTGTCAATTTTGTGTTCAACCAACTCCTTTGGGGACTTCTGGCATATCTGCTGGCTTCCATGCAAATATGCTTTGTTGTCCCTTAGAAAGTTGGTGAGCGCGAGTTTCCTATTTAGGATCCAAACTCACGCTGATTATTGCTGTTTTTTCTGGATCTCAGTTAATAGATCAATCGTCTTTGTGGTGCTGCTTCTTAAGGAGGTGTGAAGGTGTGTTGACACCGTTTTTGGTACGTGTCAATATGAACTGAGTGCAATGATTGGCGGGAGGTGGCCCTGTTCCCTATCGGATCAAGATGCTACCGGTTAGATTACCGATGGAAGCAAAGGAGGTTGCGATGGTGAGTCTGATTGAAGAAACAACAAGGAAAAAGTAAGACTACTTGCCGATAGGAGGATGTTGCCGATGAAGGAAAACGGGTGTTGCCGATAGGAAAGTATTGCTGATGGATGCAGGATGACGTGGCTGACGTCAGCAGAAAGCTGCCGATGGCGATAGAAGAGGGTTGCAGATTGGAAGAAGTCTGTCGATGTAAAGTTTCATCGTAAGGAAAACGGATATGGAAACTAGTGATGTAATACCAGTATTATTATTATAGTTTGAGTCCGACTCTTGCACGAGTCGTTTATTTCCTTAAAAATAGGAGTTTTTTGTTTAGAAAGGTATGAGTCGTGTCTGTTTTACAACTCCTCTTGCTAGAGTATAAATATGTACCGAAGGGTGGTGTAAAATAGGAGACACAATCAATCAAACAAATCTATTATTTTCATCTACTTTTCCAGCAAATCTACTTTCATTGCATTAGTTCTAGTTTGTGCACGAGTTCTTACGAAGTTTCGACGGGTTGCATGTACAAGATCTCCGTCAGCTTTGCAAGTTCCGCGTTTTTGAGCAAATCAGAGCCTTGACGTCCGGACGCATCGCCGTCGTCTCGTTCAAATTTGTTCTAGTTATCGTCCTTGTCGATTAACTGGTCAAATCGACTGGCACACTTCGGATATCGAATTTGGGTATAAGCCCGACGTGTTCGCAGATTCGGCAGTTTTTTGTGTCAACACGTCTTTTGGCACACCCGGTGGGGACCAATAAACACATCTTTTGGGCCACGGTTTAACCCATTACAAGCTTATGGACAATTTTGAGGTCAATCCGAGCAATTGTCATTGAAGTCTCCGAAGAAGATCTGAAAGATGATCAAAAGCAGGCTATGGAGCAGGCTATGGAGGAGTACAAGCAGTTATATCTGAAATCCTTCAGCCTAAACAGGAGCGGCAAAGCTATCCAGAAGCAAGATCCACCGTTGCCATGGCAAGTCACTTTCGACGCCAATCTTAGTAAATTATAAGAGATGGTTAATTCTGCATTGAATCATGCGTTAGTTAGCCACTCTAGTGTGTTGTCCAACACTGTATACAATGTTGTTATGCAATCTTTCAAAGAAGGACAAGCACCCCAGTATGTTGGTCCAGCATATCATCAACCTGGGTTGGCATCTGCTACAAATCCATCGGCGGCTCTAGTGGCAGCTTCCCAACCTGTAGATCCCACTGCCAATGAGGTTACACCGCCAAGAATCGAGCCCTATAAGCGTCACTCGATTGAACACAGATCTGGTGGCATCGGCAATGTCAGGACCTTCAATAAAGAGTCACCAACTCCCGCCCACTGGTGGGGATACGGTATGCCTCCAAGTCCATCTGCTGACTCTAGATTGATCCAGATAAAATGCAACGGTGGAAGGTCCCCATGGCATCGGCAATACCTGCAAAGCCGATGATCCCAATGACACATTATGCTACGTCCTCTCCAACTATGCAATTGCCGTCAGGAATCTTTAGATGACGATACCCAAAATGCCTTATGCGCAACCATCGGCAGGACTTTGCCGATGCAACAAGACACGGCAACTGTGAGTCAGCCCATGGCGGTGGCGAATCCTCAAACTGGAGTACCAGCACACCAAGGTGGCCAATTTGTTGACTACTCCAAGGTACAAGAGCACAGGCGCCAGTTAGCTATCAGCCATCGGCGAATTACATGTCGATGACTTGTAATCCTGGATGGAAAAAAATGGTCAAGACCGATTCAACAACAGGTGGTACAAACCATGGGTGTAAATACCTGGAGAACGCTCAAAATGGGGCATCGGCGCATCGACCGATGAATATAATGCCACAAATACATTCCAGTGGGCATTCAAAATTATCCATCGCAAATCAGCCAAGGCATAATATTCAGCGAACTGGTGTTGCGCCTGCGCCAATCGCTCGGCTTATTTGCCACAAAGATATGAGGGGGCGTATCAACCAGCTCAGTCAATCAACATCCAGCCAATGCATCGCAAGATCAAGATGCATTTCTGGACCGATAAGATCGCCAAAGTGATGAAAGAACAATTCGGCATCAAGCCTAAGGTTAATACATACTCTTATCAGACGTCGTACCCTCCGGCATATATTTGATTCCTCTTCCAAATCGGTACAAGGTGCCGGATTTCACAAAGTTTTCTGGCCAAGATGACACGTCAACAATGGAGCACATCAACCGCTTCATTATCCAATGTGGAGAAGCAGCCGACAGGGATGAACTGAGGGGGAGATTGTTCTCGTCATCATTATCTAGATCGGCATTTACAGGTTCATTTCACTGCCTCCAACTTCTGTGATCACTTGGGCCGATTAGAGAAGCAGTTTCATAAGTACTTCGTTCGCTGGCGTACATGAGAAGAAGATTACCAATTTGGTCAAACTGAGGCAGCGTAATGATGAATCAGTAGAAAGCTTCGTCCAGAGGCTGCGAGACGTAAAGAACAAGTGCTACAGCTTGGTGCTAGATGATTGACAATTGGCAGATTTGACCTTTCAGGGATTGCTCCCAACAGATCAAGGATAAATATGCATCTCAAGAGTTTGAAAGTCTAAGCCATCTCATGCAGAGAATTGCCGATCAAGACATTAAAGTTTTCGAACCTAGAAAAACTTGGAATAAAAAGGTATCCTTCATTGTGCAAGAAAAGGATGCTGAAATCGGATAACGAGCCAAGTATCGGTGCTGCTGAATGGATAAAGAACAAGAAGCCGGTGTCCTGTCCGTTTGGCCAGAAAGAAGCTGAAAAGTTCACCTTGACATTACCAATGTCGATAGGATATTTGACATGTTACTTCAAGAAGGACGGATTAAGCTATCGCCTAATCAAGTGATTCCTTCGGTCGAGGAGCTTAAAAAGATCAGGTATTGCAAGTGGCATGATGCAACTTCCACAATACCAATGATTGCAGAGTCTTTAGGCAGCAGTTGTAGTCAGAAATTGAGTCTGGGCAAATTAAGTTTGAAAATTCTAAAGCCCAGAAGTCGATGAAGATCGACCAACGCCCGTTTCCAAATAATTATGGTCGAAACTAATGGAAAGACTAAGGTGCTAACGTCGGAAGCTGCTAAGAAAAGTGCATCGGTAGATCCTGAACATCGATAGTTGTGCATAAAAGTGAAAAGGAAGGGGTTTGCCGATGACAGAAAAGGCAAGAGAATTACCGATGAAAGCAGCAGTGCCAGGAGGCCTCATAGGCATGCACCATATGGCGTTGTAATCATGCACAGGCGGCCACGACAAGAGTATCAGCGATTGCAAGAGGAGCAATATCGGCAGCAGAGGAGGAAGAAAGGCGCCAAGAGTGGCATCGGCATAAAGATCATTGGAGGTGCCCCTTCTTTGTTCATTGATGGAAGAAGGCATAAAGCTACCCACTTCGATAATTGCCCAGAATGCAACGGGTACTATTTTGCCGATCGGTCAGAAAAGAAGTCTTGTTTTAACGATCGGGCATCAAGCTATGATAGGCCGATCAGAGAAAGGAGATCAGTGCATGATCAGCTGGGGGGCAAGATCAGCATATATGATAGGCTTGGCAAGCATGGCCGTCAAGAAGAGCTTGAAGAGATGGCTAGCGCAAGAGTGTCCGACGAAGAGATATTCTTTAGGGATCCAAAACATAAGGAGTGATGCAAAAACAAGCGTGAGAAACAGTACCAAGCCTGTTTGGAAAACTAAGCTTCCTCAATGGTGCCCCAAGGGTCTGACAAAGACTCAGAAAAGGAGGATTCAGCGTGAACACAAGGAGATATGTATCACAGTGAAAATCCTTCAAGGGAGAAAACCAGTTAAGTAGTGGAGGCCGAAACGCAAGGATAGGAGTCCATCGGTAGAGGTCAATATGGTTGTCACATTGCCGAGGGAATTCATGGCGCCTGCCAATGCTGAGGAAGAAGCTGCTGAGATGGCGCAGTTAGTGCTGGACCCGATGGCAGCTGTCTTTGAAAAGCCTACTGATGAGAAAGGCAGCATTTAAGGGCCTTGTTTGTCAAAGGCAAAGTTGATGGGCAGTAGTATCAAAGATGCTAGTAGATGGTGGAGTGGCAGTTAATATAATGCGTGCGTCATGTTCAGAAAGCTCGGCAAAGGTGACCAGGACTTAGCCAAGACAGACATGATACTTAAAGACTTTGAAAGCAATATGTCACCAGCAAAGGGAGCAGTATGCGTTGAGTTAACCATCGGCAGTAAAACTTTGCCGAACAAACGTTTTTTGTGATCAATGGCAAAGGTGCCTACAAACTTGCTCCTGGAAGGGATTGGATCCATGCTAATTGTTGTATCCCTTCCACAAGCACCAAAGCCTCGTGCAATGGGTTGGAGACAAATTTGAAAGTCATCTTAGAGTGAAGCCTCGTCAAATCGTTGCATCGGTAAATCAAAACTTATGAGCAGACCAAGTGCATATCAATTGAATCTTGGGATACGGAGTTCCTCAAGGTTGTCGATTACCGAATCATACCGATCCAAGCAATCGATTCTGAAGAAGAGTTTTAATGGATCAGTTCGCCAATGATGGAAAACTTGGGCAGGGGTTTACATCGGCAGATGATTTACTAGAGATAGATATCGGCGATGGTAGTGAGCATAGGCCAACCTTTATTAGTGCTAAGTTAGATTCCCAATGTAAACAATAGTTGAATGATTTATTAAAAAATAAAAGATTGTTTTGCAGGGGATTATACAGAGATGCCTATCTAACCGATCAATAGTTGAACATCGGTTACCTATTAAATCTATTTTCCCCAACCAAAACGGCAGCCGGCGCGCCGTTAAAACCTTTTGTATTACCTGACATAAAGCGGAAATTACAAAATTAATTGAAGCTAATTATTCGGCAATGTCAGTATGCCGAATGGATTTCAATGTGGTTTTTTTGTGTATAAGAAAAATGGAAAACTTCGTTTTGTATTGATTTCAGGAATCCAATAAGGCTACAACCGATGGAGGTTACCCGATGTCCTTTGCCGATCTAAACGATTGATGCTGCTGCTAGGCATCAAATCTTTGTTTTATGGATGATGTTGGATATAATCAAATATTCATGGCTGAAGAAGACATATCCAAGACTGCTTTTAGTTTTCCCCCAGTCATGTCGGTTTTTATTTGAGTGGGCCCGGGTAAGACTTTTTGGTTTTAAGAACGCCGGTGCTACTTATCAGAGAGCGATGAATTTCATTTTTCATAACTACATCGGCACGTTAGTTGAAATCTATATTGTGATGTGGTGGTCAAATCCAGAAATTTTTGAGAAGAAACTTGCCGATTGCGGAAAAATTCCCAGAGTGCAAAAGGGAGAAAAAGGGATTAAAGATGAATCCTAAAAGTTGCTTTGGTGTTATCGGCGTCAATTCTAGGTTTTATGGTGCATCAAAGAGGGTATCGAATCGTAGAAAATCTATTGATGCAATAATAAGGTGGTTCTCCCACAAACAAGCTAATTACATTTCTTGATCGACAAGATTAAATTTTATTAGAAGAATTTATATCTAATTTGCTAGGAAGATTAATCTTTTAGCCCGTTGTTAAAGCGAAGGCCATCAAGAATTTCCCTGGAAGGAAAAACAAAAAAACGCCTTAGAAGAAATTAAAAAATATTTAGTAAATCCTCTAGTTTTTGGTTCCCCTCAACACAAGAAGCCTTTGAGGTTGTATTTGTCTGCCGATGACAGCGTTATCGATCAGCCTTAATCCAAAATTTAAAGGGGGAATGAACCATAATTTATTATTTGAGTAAAAGGTTGGTGAAGCTGAAACCACTCGAGAATTATGTTTATTCGGTAATCCTTGCATTAAATTGAGGCATTATTTGTTACCGTGAGTGAACTTCATATGAAAAGATGATGGGGTTTAAAAAACATGTTGTCGATGCCGAATTGAGTGGAAGGACGGCAAATGGTTTTAGCGGTCAAGTTTGATTTGAGGAATGAATCGGCTAAAGGCGGTAAGGGTCAAGTGATGGCTGACTTGTTACTCAGCATTGTGGTACCAATTTTCCGTAGAGATTGCTCCTTGGACTTTGTTCTTTGAGATAGGAAGGAAGGACAAGGTACGGTATTTCTTAATTTCAACCCCGAGGACATAAAAAATCCATTGCTGATTGTTGCAATTCAACAACAAACCAACAGGGGAATACCCCGGCTTTGCAAAAGGATTGGAATTACTCGGGGAGGGCCAAAGCTGAAGTCAATTGAAATATTTGGCGACTCAAAGTTAGTGACAATCAATTGATTGGGACATATAAAAGGCCCAAGTGAAATTTTAAATTGCCCCACCATAAAAAAGTTTGCATTATTAAAAGAATTTAAAGAATACCGCCTTGAGCCCTGTTCCCAATGGGAAATGAAGAGGCTAATTGGGTTTGGCACAGTACCTTCAGGGTATCACCGAATTTTAAAAATGATGAAAATCGGTACTGATTGCCGATGAATTGGAGGAAAGAGATTGTCCCATTACTTAGGGATCCCCAAAAGGTTGAAAGGCTCCAAGGTTTCCCGGGTACCAAGTTTTGTACTTTCCTGATGATTAATTATAATTATCGGGCGATTGGGTGGAGTTTTGCTCAAATGCCTTATAAAGAAGAATCGAAAGGGTTGATGGGTGAAAATTCATGAGGGAAATAGTTGGGGGCATCAATGGGCATTCAAAATGAAATGGATGATTAGACGGAAGGGTATTATTGGCCAACCCTTTTTGAGGATTGTTTTAGATACTTCAAAGGGTGTCAAGGTTGTCCAAGAGGTTTAGTAATGTTCAAGAGCCCCCTGCACCGACCTGGATCCTAAATCAAAACCGCCTTTAGAGGAGGGCTATCGACTCATCAGTCAAATTTATCCACCGGCGAGTAAAGGGCATAAATTTTTTAAAATTTTGCCAAAGGGTTATTTCACGAAGTGGGTTGAAGCCATTTTCCCCTTTTAAGAAGGTGACTTCACAACATGAAAGACTTTGTAAAGGAGCATATTATTTACCAATTTGGTAATTTTCCCAAACTATTACAACTGATCAAGGGACCAAAGTTTTACATCAGGGGAGTTTTTAGAATTTTCTAATCGGTATGGGGTTTAAGGTTTTAAACTCTTCTCCTTATTAAGCCAAGCTAATGGTCAGGGTCGAAGCAACATAATAAAGGGGTTATTAAGCTTACAAGCGCAAGATTGAAAAAAACCCCTAGAAGGTGGCATAAGTGTTAATGAAGCTTTGGTGGTCCTTATCGGATGCATGCTTTGGGAAACAAATTTTTCGCCAACCCATTTTGTCTATGGGCATGATGTTGTCCTACCTTGGGAAATTAAGACTGGTTCTAGACGATTGTTTTCCCAGCCCAAATTTAAACCCAACCGATGAATAAATATTTTTAGAAAGATAATTATAAATTTAGAAATCATCGGCTGAGAGCTCTAATCAGTATCGAAGAGAACAAAAAAAGGTTGCTAGGTGGTATGACAAGAAAATGAAACCGAAAGATTTGCCAATGGTGATCTAGTGTAGAAACTGATTTTACGATTGGACAAGGTTCAAATTTGGAAAGTGGTCTCCTAATTGGGGGGGGGGGTCCCTTTTCGGATAAATCGGTCTTTCCGGTAATGCTTATATTTTGGAAACCCCTCAAAGGGGTTGGTTTTCCAGAGCGATCAATGGTAAAAATTTAAAGAAATATTCCTAGTATCGGACGGATGCGTAAAGTAATACATATAAGTACCAATGCGAGATTATCGACAAAGCGTCGCAGAAAAGGCATTAAAATTAAATGATAAAAAACGAGCTAGTCATCAAGTTTGGAGTTGTCAAAATAAAACCCAAATTACAAAGGGATTGAATGGATGAAATGCACAAAAGGAAATTTGGTATGCTTCCTCAAACCTCTAATGTCGTCATCGGCAATGCCCCAATTGGCTTGTTTCTTCTTTTCAACAGAAGAGGCGTGGCGAGCGGTCAGCATCCCTTTCTTGTTGTAAAGTTTTTAGCAGCATCGGGAAGTTAGAGCCTTCTTTTGGTTGGCTGCATTAAAGCCCATCGACTTTTTTAGCTCCGCTAGCAATTTTTCCCTTTTTTGTGCCGATAGACGTGTGATTTCCTGTTCAAGCTCAAACGCTGGGGGCTTCCAGGCGACCGATGCCCTTGTGTTTTCTTCGACAGTTTGCTTGAATTTGAGCATTTCTTTTCAAGCTTTGCTTGGGCAGTTCTATCGGCAATGCGGCGTGAGGCCTTTTGATATTGATGTTGTCTCCTCAAGGAAGCCGCTGGAAGAGCGTTTTCTTCGATACGGCAGGAAAATTTTTCCTTGAATCTCCTTGAAACTATCCTTATACGTTGGAATCTTGGACTATTTTGGGGATGTACTTTGCTGCAATAAGAGTAGTAGTGCTTCAAGTTTGGTTTTTAAATTCTGCCATATACGTCGAGGCTGGAGCAGAACCTTTCTTCTTCTTCACCCCCCGTCTGGTATTTTTATGGCGAAGGGGGAAAAGCTGTTAGGAAGTCTTAGGCCTAAAAAGGGAAAAAAATTAGGGTTTGTCGATTGAAATTTTTTTTTTGCGAATTGATGACAACAACCGTTTTACCTGCTTTAGAATAACTCTCCCTTGGAACTTGGTAGAGCAGCTGGCACAGCGGTGTCCTGAAAACGGCAATGGTTGCCGTTGAATTCCTCTGTGGCTGGGATGGTTAGTGCCAGCGCGATACCGATGCTGGTGGCAATTTTTGTTATTAAGGCCGACTCCGCGGCAAAAGACACTGTTCCTTTTCGGAGGTTTTAAACTGGTATTTTTTAAGGGACAGATCCGATGCGGCCTTGTTGGTAGCGCGTCGGTTAAAAAGGTGAAAGAAGCGCCGTGGGCGCAATTAAGGTGATGGCCTTAGGCCCTTTGGTTGGGGAGCAGTACTTGATGGGGCCTTGGCGTTTCAATTGTTGCACTTGGGGGGCAATCGGTTTGGCCGAGTCGGAGGAAACTTGGTGCACTTGGAGTAAATTTTCTGATGAACTTGTCTGCTACAAAAGAAAAACATTTGGTTTCAAATTGAAAATTAAGTAAGATTGCCGATGAAAGTTTTGTATCAGCACAAAAGTGAAGAATTGTTACCGTAAAACTTGCCCAGAACGGGGTAGCCCGCTGATGGATGACAACACCCCCCTGGTGTTCTTAGACTTGGAGGTGACCATGGGGATGCCTTTCAATGCGGGGAGGAAGGCCAATCAAGGAGCCCCGCTCCGAAACCAAGGGAAGATTAATCGTCGCAAGTTGAAGGCTTTGCCGCTTCTGGGTTTTTCTTGGAATTAAGTCATCAACCGTTGACAGAAAATCAATGCCCCATGCATTTGAAAGGAGATGAAAGAAATAAAATCCCAAGAAAACTTACCCCCGCGTCCCTCCCCGGAAAGATAGATCGGCCATTTAATCAAGTGCCGATAAAATGTACGATCAAACGAACAGTTGGTCTTTCATTCTTGCCACCATAACTTGTATGACCGGTGATGAAGGATACTGGGCCAAGTGGATAAGTCAATGTTGGTTGTATCGGCATGAGGAGGGAATTGACACCTTGTCCCAGTCCATGAAGGTGGGGATGAATTCCTTGGTTTCACCACACGGATAGCGAAATTGATCGGCAATTGACCAAACGCCCAACTTCTTGCCGCTGCCGATGGTAGTAGAAAACATAAGTGGCTGAGTATTCTTCCCCACAAACCCGGAAAGGGTGTTGGACGGGGGTGGCCCGGGAGTAAAGAATTCTAATTGGGTGGACACACTGAGCCGCAACGTACACCTGGGCAAATGTTGAGGGATAAACCCAATGCAAGACCCGACCGGGGAAAGTGTGGGCGGGTTAAAGGTAATTTTTTGCCATCTGTTTATATCGATTCGAATTGCCACCTCCCACCGGATTTGTGGGGATTATCTGAGCTTCACCCCCGATACAACTCCCCTGTAACAACAAATGGTTCTAAATAAAATATTGAAGAAGGAAATTGGATATGGGTTTTATTTATTGTTTGGTTAATCAAGTGAGTGCCTTTTAGTACAATGCAAAATCCCAGAGGTAAAAAAAATTGGTTTAAAAAAGGCTGCTCCCTAATCTTTAAGTTTCATGGATCTGTTTTTTCTTCAAAAACAAAGTTTTTCTAGATCCCCATAAAAGCCATGGGATATCCTGGGTCTTTTTTTTTCAGTTAAGGGAAAAAGGGGAAGTCAGCGAGTATATTCCCAACTCCCCGGTTTAAAACTCCCTTTGTTGCAGATGGCCAAGTATACTTTGGCTATTGAAGCACGTCCAAACCTGTCAAGGAGAAGAGGAGTAGGCTTTGGGCAACGTCTTTCCCAAAAGCTCAAACTTTTGCTGTTGTCGGACATGTCCTCGGGGGCCCCCCCATCTTTTAAATGGGTTTTGCCGGGGAGTAAGACTTTGTGTTCGAATTTCAAAACATGTTT